>JAJHZJ010000032.1:3726516-4096516 GCA_023548195.1 Bettongia penicillata ogilbyi | reverse complement strand
CTTTCTCTGGTCCTTTGCACACATTTAAACACAGTATTTTGCTATCATATATCTTTAATAATATGACATACACATTTAAAAGGCAAAATTGATTCTTTCTGTGTTGTGTCTGTTTCTTACTAGATCTTCAGTGTGAACAGAAACTTCCTGAGATAGCATACCTTTCATTCATACTATTTTACCTGTTCCTTGATCCTCAAACATTGGCACCCCTTTCTGGAATTCCGAGTTAAAAAGAATCTGAAGTAAAAGTCAGAAGTAAAAAGAGAGAAAAAAAGAAAGGTGTGAAAAGGAAAAAAATAATGAAAATGTTTCATGACTTCCATAATTTTCATCAAAAACCTAAAGGAGAGACAGACAATTATTTTCCCATTCTTCTCAGAACTTTAGAATTTTCTCTTCTGTTTTCCCGTTGAATTGTTTCCTTGAGTCCAGAGGATCTCCGCAAATATAGGAGGATGAAATAAGATTCCAGGGGCAATGCATAACAAACATCTGGACAGTATTGTTCTTCTAACAAAACAGATAGGTACCTCCTCAGAAACTTTTGGCCTGGGACTCTAAGTCTCTCTCTACCTCTTTCAAATTTATAAACCAGTAGAGCTAGAAGGTACCTTTGAGAGTTCTCACATTTAAACCTAAAATGGACCTCACAATTCTAATCCAGTCTTCTCATTATATGAATAAGGAAAGTGAGATCCAGAGTAAGGAAGTGATTTGCCAAAGGTCACACAACAGGTTAGCTGCAAATCTGAAACTATAACCTCCATCACCAGAAGACCAGCTCAATGCTTTCTTCTAATATGGTTGTCTTTAACCTTTCTGTGTCTTATGTTTAACGTGGACTCCTTTGGTAGACTGATGAAATTGATGGGTTCCTCAGACTTAATAATGCTTTTAAATGCATAAAATAAATACATAGGATTACAAAGGAAACCAATCAATTGATATACAGTTATCAAAAAATTAATGTGCCCCGGGTTAAGAGCCCCTACTCTAAAATCTATTTGCAGATTCTGGATTTTTAGAGCTATTTTCCTCTTGAGGACCTAGAATAAAGTATGTTTTAATTAGATGCTGAAAGGAGTGATTACTCCTGTCTAATTAAACATTAAGTTCTTGATCTTATACACAGTTGTACTTGCATCCATATTACTATTTTTTAGACAGTTAGCAGTTTTGTCATTTGGATTTTTTTTTTTAATTTTTTCAGTGTGAAATATTAGATAACAAGAGCTTAAGGAATTATCTCACTGGGTCAAATCATATCCAGTATAGCATGTTTGACAACGACCCTAAGAAGAATATTGTGGGATAATGTGATAATTAGTCTTGGAGACATCGTCCTTAAAGGTTTGGAATGTATGCTGAATGTCCTTTAGCCCCCATTATGCATCTATCATCTGTAAGTATAGACAATCTCCTCTTAAATCGATCTGTATTTTAGGTCTCCTCAATCATTCTGGGTTACACATTTGGCATGACACATTTCTCTTCTGGGCAGAGAAGTATTTGTCCCCTGGCTACATACCTAAATTTTCAAGGCATGTTTACTATTTCTAGCACTGAGCTAACTTTATGCATTCTCCACCCTGACAAATCTCAACTGGATGCCTGAAACTACAGTTATGATCCATTTAAGATAGGTTAACATTTCCTTCTCCTTCCAACTGGAAGACACATGGAAGGGAACTTAAATTAAACTGAACAAACATTTATTAAGTCCCTACTATGTGTAAAACATAGTTTTTTCAACCAAAAGAAACTTAGAAAACTCTTAATGTCTCAGGGTAGGTAAGCTTATCAAATTACTTTCCTCTCTTGTAGGAGACATTGGGATGATATGAGGACAATTCAATCTACCAATGCACATTTAAGTGCCTACTGTATATTAGGCATTGCGTTAGGCACTGGAAATATGAGGGCATCGATAAAATAGTCCTAATTCTCATGGAGGTTATATTCCTTCACTGGAGATAACATGCACAAGTAGAAGTATTTTCTCTCTCTCTCTCTCATATATATGTGTGTGTGTATGTGTATACACATATGTATGCATATGTATATGTGTATGTATATGTGTATGTGTATATTATATATACACACATGTACAGATACACACAATGAATATATAATGTGCAATATATGTTTTATATATAAAACCTATCCAATAAATAAGTATATATATGGCAAATAAGAGATGTACTATGTATGTTTATATACAAATATATCCATACAAATTTGCACATATTCATAAATATATATTGTCTATACAATTTTACATATACATATAAATACACAAATCCATCTATTTATCTGTCTGTCTATCTATCTACAGTGATTAGGAGTTTCAAGGAAGTCACTTAGCTGAAGGGATCAGCAAAGGCTTCATAGAGAAGAGATACTTGAGCTGAGTTTTGTGGGAAACTAGAGTCTCTTAGAGGCAGAAGTGAAGAGAGAGCATTCTGGGTGGAGTTGGGATAGAGGGAAAGAAGCTTGTGCAGCATCCCTGAGATAGAATATCATATTGGGATATCATGGGAGTGTCATATTGAGGAAAAGGAAGAAGACTAGTTTAGCGGGACTACTGTGTATGAAGGAAAGTAATATATAATAAGGTGGCAAGAGAGCCCTATGTTGTGGAAGGTAAACAGAGGAATTTGTGTTTGATCCTAGTGCTATAAGAAACCACTAGAGTTTATTGAGGAGATGAATGATATGATCACACCTAGACTTTAGAAAAATCACTTTGACAGCTGTGAATAGATGAAATTGCAAAGTGAAAAGATTCGAGATGAGGATGCGAATTAGGAGACTGCTGCAGTAATAAAGGTGGCTACATGATACAGTGAGTAAGAATGGTAGACTTGTCAGGAAGATCTAAGTTCAAATCCTCCTTCAGACACTTAGTAGATGTGTGACCCTGGGTAAGTCACTTAATTGCTCTTAGCTTTGGATTTCCCATCTGTAAGATGGTGATAGGCTCTACCTTCCTCTGAACTCTTACTTTCCATCTTTTGCTGAACATGTAACCTGGGGGAAAGGGGCCAGGCCAAGCAGACTTATATCTGTGTCAGTATAAGATAATGTTCAACTTCTATTGCCAGATATATCTCTCAACTAGGATTTTAAAAACCTCTGGTGCAAAGAGAAATGACCTCTAGCCTTCGTCTCCCACAGTGTTCCTTAAAGAAAGAAGAAAAGGAAAGTCGATAGATCGGAGCTTCCTTCTCCTACTTCCCTTACTGCCTAATTTTCAGCCTCCAGTGGGAAAAAGAATAATGTATTGGGATCTTCCAATTGATCATCTGATCATGTGACAGTGATTTCATAGTACACTTCTCTACAGCCCTATTTCAATTTCCAGTTTCTTTAGGAAAGAGGAGTGATACCTTCTTTTCAATGATGGGTGTTCTCGTACCTTTACATACCCTACATATGCCAGTGATTCCCCATTACCCCTCCCCAACCATTCAATTCCTTATTCCCATCCTTGTCAATCTTCCCACACCAAAGTTCCTACTATATACTACCCTTCCCTTCCACTACACCCTCTGGAATGCCTTTTCCATAGGCAATAAGCTTCACTTCATTCTAAATCTTTGCCTCTTTCACTCATTCCATTTCTTAGCTATTACAGAAACCTTACTCCCCCATGATGATACCACCTCCCCAGCCACCCGTTCTAGTACTTCCTTCACCTTTACTCATTTCTCCTAGCTCACTTGTTGAGGTGGAGGAGTGGTAATACTCCTTGCTCCCTATTGTCACTTTCGTTTTCTCTCATTACCTTCATCACTCAATAACCATTCCTCTTCATTTGAGGTTCATGCTATATATCTCTACCATTTCAGTCAAAATCCTTGTAGCCCTTCCTTCCCACAATAATAAGGGTTAGTCTTTTTCTCTTAACTCCTACCTTCATACTAGGGGATTTCAATCTACATACTGATTCTTCTCCAAATACTCTAACCACCTATTCACTTGCCATGAGCTACTTCCCCTCCCCATCTCAGCCACACACAAAGAGGGTCATACCCTTGATCTTGCCATCACCCACAAATATCCTACCTCTATGGTCAAGAAATCCCAGTTTCCCTTATCTAATCATAACTTGTTGGCTCTTTCCCTCACCATCTGCATCTCTCCACCAAACCCTACTCTTTGGTACATTGTGAGGTCCAATCCCTTAACCCTTCAGTTATTGCCCTGACATCTCCTGTGCACTAACCACCATCTCTTTTCCCCATCTTGAACTTTGGATGAACCAATTCAAATCTCCATTGTCTTCTTCTCTTAAATTCCTTGTCCCCTTATAATTTCTCTGCATTCTTCTAAACCATAGCCTTCCATCACATACATTCACTCCTACAAACATGTTGCTATTAAAAAGTAAAGAAAATCATATAACCATTCTGATCATCTCCACTACAAATTTATGCTACATAACCTCAATTGAGCCCTCATTTCTAGTAGGCAATCCTACTTTGCCTCCCTTATCAACTCCTTAGACCTCTCTCCATAGTGGCTCTTCCCAACCTTTTCATCTTTTTTTAAATCTTGTCTTGTTTTCCCTCCATCCTTTCAGCTAAGAATGTTGCATCATATTTAACAGAAAAAAAATTAGGCCATTCACTATAAGCACCCTCTTCTCTCTCTTTCCTCATCTCATATCATTCATATACCTTTTTCCTTCAGGGCCTGCTTCACTCTGTCTCACATGACAAGGTGGCATGACTCTTTACCAAGAATAATCCCTCTTCTGACTCAAGAAATCCCATACGATCCTCTTTCTTCCATTAGATTGTCCTCCTATCATCATATTTGTTATTGTTTTGCTATTTTCAGTTGTATCTGACTCTTCCTGACCCCCTTTTCTGTTTTTTGGCAGAGATACTGGAGTGGTTTGCATTTTCTTCTTCAGTTCATTTTATAGATTAGGAAACTGAGGCACACAGGATTAAGTGACTGGTCCAGGGTCACACAGCTAGCAAGTATCTGAGTCCAGATTTGAACTCATGAAAAGGAGTCTTCCTGACTGCAAGCCCAGCATTCTATCCCCTGTCCCATTCCCACTCTAACTTACTTTCGGTCTTCCTTGTTTACTGACTTCTTCCTTCCTACAAATATATCCATATTTTCCCCATCCTCAAAAACCTCTCATTTCAACCTTCCATTCTCACTATCAAACTATACCTTCTTTTTTCCCTGTGTGGTTAAACTCCTTGAAAAGGTGACATAATAGATCCCTCCATTTTCTCTGTTGTCTCTCACTTCACAATCCCTTACCATCCCAGCTCCTTAGGCTCAAAATTTATAAATCATCCTGGGCTCCTCATTATCTCTCAACCCCACTCCCCCACCCCAAATCCAATCTGCTGCCGAGGTCTAGCAACTTTACCTTTGAAAAATCTCTGGAATATGGCCCTTCTTTCTTCAAAAACTGCCACTACTTCTGTGAAGGTCTGCCGCACCTCACACATAGAAGATTGCAATAGTCTACTGGTGGGTCTGCCTGCCTCCAGTCTCTTCCCAATCCAATCTATTTTCTATTCAGGCACTAAAGTGATCTTACTAAAGTACAGAGCCAACCATTTCATTTCCCCCCACCCCCAACTCAAAGAAGTCCAGAGGTCCTTATCACATCCAGGATCAAATTCAAATTCCTTTGCCAGTAAAATTCCTTCATAACTTATCACCTTCCCAGTCTACTTGCACTTCACTCCCTGTCACAATCTAATGACACTGACCCATCTCCTGTTCCATGATTAAGATACCCTATCTCAGCTCTAGGCATTTTATCTGACTATCCCTCATGTCTAGAATGAACTTTGTCCTTACCTTTGTCTACTGCCTTCCTTGGCTTAATTTAGGTCCCAACTAAAATTTGAACTTCTACAGGAAGCTTTTCCCAACTTCTCTTAATTTTAGTGCTTTTCCTGTTAATTATTTCCCATTTTCCATTATATCTCTATCTATCTATCTATCTATCTATCTATCTATCTATCTATCTATCTATCTATCTATCTATCTCTCTCTCTATCTCTCTATCTATCATCTATCTATCTATTATACATATTTGTTTGCTTGTTGCCTCTCAATTAGATTCTGAGCTCCTGGAGGTCAAGGACTATCTTTTGCCTCTTTTTGTCTCCCCAGGACTTAGTACAGTGCCTGACATTTAATACGTACTTAATAAATGTTTATTGACTGCTAACTATTGACTACCTCATATGGTTTTGAAGATCAAAGGTAATAATATATGTAAAGCACTTTTCAACTCTTAAAGCACTATATAAATATGTTATTAATAATAAATATAGTAAGAAGTAATGACCTGAAACAGGCAGTTGAGAGGGAACTGAGGTATATGGAAAGTGAGAAATAATTAATATAGCAATAAGAGATCTGATATGAGGAATCGGGAATAGCAAATACTGACTTCTTGTTTTTCTATTATGGGATTCTTTGGGAAAATTCATATTCAGACCATATCAAAGACATTCATTCTTTTATAGAATTCTGTCCTCTCTCTTCTTCAGCTTCCATCTTTACAAACTAAAGGAAAAACTTTTAAAATGTCTTCTTATGTGAAGGCTTCTCAATGCTTACGTTGATTTCACTCATACTTTTAGTTGCACCATTGATGTTATCACAATATTTTGTCACTTCAAAGCTTCAAGATTTCAGTGGAAATATTTCTTCCATTGGTAGTGATCACAATTCCTTGCTGCTTCTTTTATAAAAATAAATTTTATTGAGATTTTCTGTTGTTATATTCCCTAGATTCCCCCATATCCCTCCCTTATTCCCTTGCCTGAGAAATATAATATAAATTATATTTATATTATGTTTATATTATTATATTTATATTTCTTACCATATAAGAAATAATATTTTTTTAAAAACAAATAAAATCAATCAATACCCCAAAACAATCAATTTATGAAAATATATGTCATGTTCCTCACCTGTAAATCTTCCATCTTTGCAAGGCAGTAAAACAAGTTGTCTTCTCATATTTCTTCTTTGGTGCTATGTTTGTTCTTTGTACTTTTCTAACATCCATTTGAAATTGTTTTGCATCTGCTGTCTTTTCCAGTTCCATTGTTGAAGTCATCATGTATATTATTTTCTTGTTTCAACTTACTTCACTCTGCATTAGTTTATGTAAATCTTTGCATGCTTTTATTTATTCATTAAATTTACCATTTTTAAAAGCAAGTAATATACCATGACATTTATGTACAAGAGTAGGGTCTGGCTCTTTGTGACCTCATTTGGGATTTTGTTGGTGAAAATACTGGAGTGGTTTTCCATTTTCTTCTGCAGTTCATTTTACAGACAAGGAATTCAAGGCAAACAGGGTTAAATGACTTGCCCAGGATCCCACAATTACTAAGTGTCTGGAGCCAGATTTGAACTCAGGAAAATGAGTTTTCTTGACTGAATCAATAGATGTCTAATTTGTTTTCAATTCTTTGCCACCACTAAAAGTGATGCCATAAATATTTTAATATGTTTGGGAATTTTCATTATATTAATACCCTTTTTGGGTAATGTACCTAGTGATGGAATCTTTAGGTGAAAGAGCATGAATAGTTTAGTCACTTTATTTGCCATGATTCCTTTTTTTTAAAATAACTGTTCTAAATTGTTCTACCAAAAATTTCCTTTCATCATTGACTATTCTCATCTTTTGTTATGTTTGCATATTTTCTGGGAATGAGATGAAATGTCAGGATTATTTTGATTTGAATTTCTCTCAGTGATCTGAACCTTTTTGATATAATTATCAAATACTTTATGATTCTTCTTTTGAGAACTGTTCATATCCTTTGATAACTTGTTTATTGAGGAATGGCTTTTGAAGGTCTTATTTATATCTACGTATAATATACACACTTACATATATACATGGTGTGCTTATGTGTACATGTATGTATGCTTATACACATATGCATGTGTGCATTGTGAGTGGATATATAATTTGGATAACAAATCCTTATCTGGGAAATTTTATATGCAGTATAAAATTTGCATATCCCATACCCCCTCAGTCGCTGCCCTTTTCATCCTAGGTGCATTCCTTCTGTTTTTTGGAAGCTTTTCAATTTCACGTAGTACAAATTATATATTTTTAACTTTTGCATATGTTTTATCCCCTTTTTGTTCAAGAAAATTTATTTTTCTCATCTATATGAAAGTTCGATTGCTTTCCTTTTTAAGTTATCATCTTTAATATTCTGGTCAGTTATCAATTTTGAATTTATAATGTGATGTAGTATAAGATATTGGTCTAAACCCATTTTTTTCAGGCTGTTTTGTAATGTTTTAACATATTCTTATAAAATAGGGAGATTTCCCAAGTAATATGCATTTTGGGGTTTATTGAATGCTAGATTGTTGAGGTAATTTATTTCTGTTTCTCTCTTGTCTAGTCTGTTCTATTTATCTACTTCTCTATTTTTTAGCCAACACCAAATGATTTTGATGTCTGCTGCTTTATATTATAGTTGGAGGGCTGGAAGTAATAGTTCCCATTCATTTCTAACATTTTCCCCTCATATTTTATAGATTTTTATTTCTCCAAATGAATTTTATTACTGTCTTTCAAGTTATATGAAACATACTTTTGAGATCATTTAATTGGCATAGGATTAAAAAACTCTGAATTAGCTTTACAGTATTGCCATTTCTGTTATATCGAGATTGCCCAGCCATAAGCATTGACTATTTCTTCAGCTATGAAAATTATTCTTTATTTCTTTAAGGAGCACTTTGTAATTGAATCTTTACATGTATTTTATATTCTTTGCTAGATTGATTTCAGATATTTTATGCATTTCAAAATCATTTTGCACGGGATTTCTCTTTTTTATTATTTCCTCTTGGAATTTGTCATCATACAGAAATATCATTGATTTTTAGGGACCTGTTTTATAACCTGCAACTTTGCTGGAACTATTAGCTGACCCATTTAGTAGCTTTGCTGAATACCCAGGTTGTTCTAAGTAAATCATTGTACCATCAGAATATATGGAGAGTTCTAACTCTTCTTTACTTCTCTTTTGTCCTTAATTTCTTTGTCTTGTCTAACTGCCATCACCGACATTTCATGAAATATATTAAATAGTATCATGTCATGGTTTATTCTATATATATTTATACAAGTCACCCCTGTGATAATGTTAGCTTATTCTCTATAGTCTTACTGGAAGCATAGCTGGTGCAATTTCAGTCATTCTCAGGATGAAGAAATAATAAAAATGAATTTCCCTACATATAGAGGAATTGGAGTGGAAGTTGGAATACTGTTTTTCAAGGATATTCTTGTAGCTATTCAAGGTCTTCAGTTTTTGTATTAGCTTGAATTAGAAATCCTCCCACAAGAGTTCTTACATGGAGCATGGAGTAGATACAATTTATTTTTATAATAATATCTTATAATTTTTGAAATCTTATGTATTTTACTTTATATATCTAAAAACATTGTTCTGAGAAAGGTCCATAGGTTCCAAAATACTGTAAAATATACCCTCAAACAAAAAAAAACAAGATCAAGAGCCCTTACTCTAAGATCTTTTCCAGTACTAAGATTTTATGGATTGTGGAGATAAAAGAAGTGGTTGTAAACTTTCTGGTGGTGACCTCTCTCCATGTTTTTCCAACATTCCTCATTGGAGTCTGTCATTAGTAATGACCACAGAGTTCAGCTTCCTCAAGCTTACACACTTTTAAAACATTTAAAAGGATCTGCAAAACCTTGCTACATAGTGTCAGAATATTTCACACCATACCATATATAAAGTTAATTCTCTGGAGAGTAAAATGTCTTCATCTGTTCTAAGCCATTGATACATCCCTCAGCACCCTTCATGGCAGTATGAATTCTTGCCATGTCCCAGTGACTGTCTTTACAAGACATCTCCTGCCTAGAGATTCCCCTGAGTTCCTTCAAAATGTAAAGAATGATGGATTGATCATGTTACCTGAGAGTATCAACTAGGAGTTCCATAGTTTATGTTCATTCAGAAATTTCCAATCCAAAATTTGATTCCAAGATTTAGCATGAGAAGCAAAAGGATACTTAAAAGTATTCTTCTTGCTTAAAAAATTATATGTATTACTAATTAGTTAAGAAAAATTAAACCCATTAAAATATTTGTCTTGTGTACTAAGCTTCCATTATCTAACATAGGTTTAACCAATATGGTCCAGATCCTGAGGAATAGTAGGCTTCCTCAGAAATTGTTGCAAGGTAGTGCTAAGTAATACAGGCTAGTTAGGTCAAGTCCCTTCACCCAGAAAAAGATAGGATGTATTCTGTTAGAGGCTACTAGAGTGACTGAAATATGGATATGGAGTTATCTTCTAAAGCTAATAGAATTCCAAAACAACTTGTTTAAGCTTATCTAAGACTGATTCATTTTTAAGAAGCTTCAGGTAGCTTTGTCAAGACAACAAGTAATTACTAAGAAATGTAATAAGCAATTCCTAAGCACCTAATATTTTTTAATTTATTTCTAATTATTAATTCATTTGATCTTCATAATCACCCAAAACTTAAGCAGATAGAGGTTAAGTAACTTACTCAGGGTCACACAACCTGGAAGTGTCTGAAGCCAGATTTGAATTCAGGTCTTCCTGACTCTAGGTCCAATGCTCTAGCCATTGCCTCATCCCTGTCTTTTTCTATTTAAGCTGAAAACCACATAGCTCCCAGAATTTGCAGTATATCTGACAATTGATACTGTCTAGCTACAGACCATCTTTTGGGAATAGTTCATTTCCCACTTCATTTCCCAAGGTCAGAGAAATACTTATGAATGTAAGAAGGAAAATCTGTTTGAAGGGAGACCCATCAAGAATCAGTGCAGTACATGTGAGTGGAGCCAAGATGGTGGAGTAAAAGCAGGGACTTGTCTGAGCTCTCCCCCAGGTCCCTCCAAATACCTATAAAAAGACTCTAAACAAGTTCTAGAGCAGCAGAACCTACAAAAAGAAAGAGTGAAAAAAATTACCAGCCTAAGACAACCTAGAAAGTCTACAGGAATGGTCTATTGCACTAGACTGAGAGAGGAGCACAATCCAGCATTGGTCATGCTACTAGAGACCAGGACCCAGCAAACCTGGAGCAGACCTTAGGGGATGGAATCACTGGCAACTGTGGTGGTTTCTATACTTCTCAACCCACAAGTGCCAAAGATAACATAGAAGGTCAGTAGGAAAGGTCTGTAGGTCCTAGGTGAGAGATGAGCAAAGTCCAACCCTGACCCCAGCACTCTCCCAGTCCTAGGAGCAGGTGTTGGAATGACTGAGGAGAGTGACTGAATCAGCAGTGGTGGTGGTGGTGGAATCAGTGGGTGGGAACAGCTACTTCCAGAGCTCTCAGCCTATAGACAGTAAGGGGATCAAACAATTGTTCAAACGATTTCTTTTTGTTGATACTGAGGCAGGACTCTGTTGCTTTGTCCATTCTTGGATCTGGGTCACAGTCCTGGGAGGCAGTCACAATGTAAGGAGCACTAGCATAGCAGAGCTTGTGGCAGCAGTAGCGAGGCAGTTCCAAGGCAGAACAGAATACTTGTGGTTCCTCATAGATCAGAGCGCAGGCCAGGAGAGGAATGAATATCTCTCTTAGAAGAACTGAAAACTTACAGGTCCCTAGAAGTATCTCTGAAAACAGCTGCACAAAACCCCTGAAACTTGAAACAGTTCACTCTCCATACTAGAAGGAGAACCCTACCTTAAAAAGTCAAGTACTTGGCTGGGAAAATGAACACAAAATAAAAAATTAAAAAAAAAAAAAAACCAAACACCTCAGACTATAGATACTTTGGTGACAAGGAAGATCAAAACATAAGAAGACAGCAAAGTCAAAGCCCCTACATCCAAAGCCTCCAAGAAAAATGTGAATTGGTCTTAGGCCATGGAAGACTTCAAAAAGGATTTTGAAAATCAAGTAAGATAAGCAGAGGAAAAATTGAGAAGAAAAATGAGAGAGGTGCAAGAAAATCATGAAAAATGAGTCACTGATTTAGTAAAGAAGACCCCAAAAGTGTTGAAGAAATAACACCTTAAAAATAGACTAACCCAAATGGCAAAAGAGGTTCAAAAAGTCAATGAGGAGAAGAATGCCTTAAAATGCAGAATTGGACAAATGGAAAAGGAGGTCCAAAAGTTCACTGAAGAAAATAATTCCTTTGAAATTATAATGGAGCAAATGGAAGCTAATAACTTTATGAGAAATTTAAAAACAAAACCAAAAGAATTTTTAAAAAAAGACTGTGAAATGTCTTATTGGAAAAAGAATTGACCTGGAAAAAATTCCAGGAGAGATAATTTAAAAATTATTGGTCTACTTGAAAGTCATGACCAAAAAAGAGCCTAGATATCATCTTTCAAGAAATTATCAAGAAAAACTGCCTAGATATTCGAAAGCCAGTGGGGAAAATAGAAATGGAAAGGATATATCAGTCATCTCCTGAAAGAGATCCCAAAAGGAAAGCTCTGAGGAATATTATAGAGAAATTCCAAAGTTCCCAAGTAAAGGAGAAAATATTGCAAGCAGCCAGAAAGAAACAAATTGAATATTGTGGAACTACAATCAAAATAACACAGGATTTAGCAGCTTCTACATTAAGGCATGGGAGGGCTTGGAATATATATTCTGGAGGTCAAAGGAGCTAGGATTAAAACCAAGAATCACCTACCCAGAGAAATGTAATGTAATCCATTAGGAGAAAAATTGATATTCAATGACATAAAGGAATTTAATTCACTCTTGAGAAAAGATCAAAAGTAAATAGAAAATTTGACTTTCTCAAGAGAAGCATGAAAAGATAAGCAGGAAAGAGAAATCATAATGGACTTATAAAAATTTAGCTGTTTACATTCCTACATGGAAAGATGATATTTGTAACTGATGAGACCTTTCTCATTATTACAGTAGTATATATATGCATGTATATGTATATGTGTATGTGTGTAGATAGACAGATGGATAGATAGATGATAGATAAAGAGCACAGGGTGAGTTGAATATGAAAGGATATCTAAAAATAAAATTAAAGGGTGCGATAAAAATGTTCCGGAAGAAGAAGAAAGGGAGAGGTGGAGTGGGATAAATTATCTCACATAAGAGAGGCAAGAAAAAGCTTTTTACAGTGGAGGGGAAGAAGGAGGAGGTGAGAGGGAATGAGTGAACATTACTCTCATTGGAACTGGCTTAAGGAGTAAATAACATACACACTCCACTGGGTATGGAAATAAGAAATTTTCTCTGATAAAGTCCTCATTTCTCTAAGAAAAAAAAGAATCAGTATAGTGAACCAGAGTGTTTCTGTCTCCTTTCATCTTCACTTGGTTTGTATATTATTTAATGGAAGGTATAGTTAGATGAACTAAGTATGAGGTTTTTGTGTCTGTTCTCGAAATATCAAAACCGAAAGCTCATGTGCACTCAGCAGACACTTAAGATTTTGTTTTATTGTTTTTGTTGAATGAATGAAAGAGGTGTTTTTTTACAATCCTAAACACCAATTCATAACACAGCTTCTCAGTTACATGTAATTTCTTTTTTTGAAGTATGAAGATGGTATATTTGCATAGAATATTTATGGATTCTTTTAAAATTTGAAATATATTTACTCTATACAATTATCTTCTTAAAACTGGTTACTTAGATCCCAAGAATTTTCTGCTGTTTATTGTGTTGACCTTCCTTCTTGAGTTACATGTGATTATACTTGTTATGCAATTTATATTTGTTGTATAATCCACATATATGAAATTATTTTTCCCAAGGTACACTGTGATAACAAATGTTTGATGCCCAAGTCATATTGGAAATTTCAATGTGAGAGTCATGCATGGATCTGTCTCTAATTTCAGAGATAGATATATAGATAGATAGATAGATAGATAGATAGATAGATAGATAGATAGATTTACATACACACACACACCATCTTACATGGATCAATAAAACTAATAGCCATCTTACATGGATCAATAAAAAGTCTCTTTAGCAGATGATGAGTATAAGCATAGGGGATGAATTCTGCCTTTGAAAACAATCCATTCATTCACTCATTAATTCATTTATTCAACATTTTTTTTTGCCTATGTACTACAGGCAAGCACTATTCCTAGAAGGCTACAAAGATAAACAAGACTCTCTCAGAGAGCTTACAGTCTAGTTAGGGCCTAAGCAAGAATGTGTAATAAGAAGCACAAATGAAATGTAGCCCAAGCTCAGAGAAAGGAGAGATCACTTGTGGTTAAGAGTATTAAGAAAGACTCCATCAATTAGAAGGCACTGATGCCTAGGGATTCCTCAATTAGTTCTTGGGAATATCGCATCTGCTTATTTGAAATTACTAGGAAATTCATAGAGGCAGATAAATCCATAACCTTTTTCTCATTTGAAACCAGGAAAATCCAACTTAGGGAAAAAGTAGAACTATGCATAGTAGAAATGTGGGTAGTTCATTGTTGCATGGAGAAGGATATTAATACTTGCTGAATTAGTTTTAATTTTTCATCTTTCATTATTCAAAATTCAAATTATTTAAGTTTAAATGAGATCAGTGGTATCTTAACATTTTTGACTGCATATCCTTATCAGTAAAATATTTTATAATGTATACTATTAATGTATGTATGTTTATTCATTTCTAAACTATATGCTTATACTACTTATTGATATATTATGGATATTAAAATGTAGACAAAATATAAATTTAAGAGGATAAGAAAGAGTTGAAATAATATTTAAAAATTTTAAATTTCTTGGAGGTACAAAACGCTTTTTGCTCTCATGAAAATTTACTACTAATGATTTTTAGTGAAAAGTGTAAGTGGATATTTCTATTACCTTAGAAATCAGCAGTAATTAGCTTAGTATTAGCAGTAATAGGATGGATGTTAAAATAATTTTTATTTAGTTAGTTAATCGATCAATGTAGCTAGAAAAAACAGATAGATTTCTTTTTTTAAGATATAGAGTCCAATAATCAACTGCATTTTAAATATTTAACTGTGATTAGAAGATTGAGGAAAAACCTACATTTGGTCAGTGAACATTATAACTTTTCATCAGTCATATTTCTCCATGAAACAATGAATGACCTCTATTGCTACTGTGTTTGGCTCCCATTTTCCCTTAAGTTTAATTTACCTGGTTTAAAGTATAAGTCAAATGGGAAAGGGATTATGGATATAATGATATCAAATGCAAAAACAATGAAGCAGAAAGTTTTAAATATACAAAGTTTTCCAAAAGACTTAAGTGCAGTTTTGAGCTTAGCCAACACTAAAACTGTGCTAAGACTTTGGACACAGCTGGTATACCTATTCTTCATTGCTCACATTGTTATTATTAATGGTTGGCATTATACCTTCATTTCCTATTTGTGCCTGGATCATGGAGTATAAGACATAATAAAAATACATTGAAAGAATGGAAAGGCAAGTTAAGGGCAGATTATGAAAGTTTTTAAATGCCAAATTTAAAGTTTATATTTGATTCAAGAGTCAGTAGTCTCTGAAATTTATTGAGTAGTAGGTAATAGAGTCAGAACTGAACTTTAGGAAAATTTGAGATTTTCCTGGGGAAAAAAAGGGAGTTTGTAGGACTTGTTGGATTGTAGATACTCGAAAGAGGAAGATATAATTAGGAAACCACTGAAATAGTCCAGGTGAAAGGTGATGAAGGCTTGGAATAGTGGCTATTGAATGGAGTTAAGAGTATGCTTATGAGTGGTATAATTAGGAACAAAAATTTTAAAAAGAAGATTCTAGATGTTTAGATATGAAGAGTATGAGAGTGAGGATTGAGGATAGGGCCAAGGATTCCAACCTAGGTGCCTGGAAGAATGGTGGTTCATTGGACAAAAATAGGAAAGTTTGGAAGACGAGTGGGTTTAATATGTAATGAGAGTAATGAAGGTAAAGATCTGAAACCCATTCATACCCTCCTGATCCTACGTGACTGTGGATGGTTCACTATGTCATTCCAAAATAAAAGGGCCTAAGAGTCAAGAAGATCTCTTATTCACTGTTTGCTACCCCAAAGCACAGAACTCCTTCCATGAGCACTTGCTTCCATGAGGTTATGTTGGTGTGCCTGACAGGACTAGTTATGTTGAGGGGACAACAACATTTTCCCAACCCCATTTGCACAGCTGTCTTCTTTGCCCTGATCATAGTTAGATTGTAGTTGCCCTGGAGACTCTGCTAAGTGCAGAA
Organism: Bettongia penicillata ogilbyi; assembly: GCA_023548195.1. Taxonomy (NCBI): domain Eukaryota; kingdom Metazoa; phylum Chordata; class Mammalia; order Diprotodontia; family Potoroidae; genus Bettongia; species Bettongia penicillata. Next base: position 4,080,262 of record JAJHZJ010000032.1, on the reverse strand, counting down.
GATAGGAGAATTCACAGCTAGGAGAACCTTGAAAGATAGTTGATGCAAGGCAGGAGTGATTGTGGGTAACTAGGTGGCTCAGTGGGCAAAGTGCTGGGCCAGGAGTCAGGAAGACTCACCTTGCTGAGTTCAAATCTGGTCTCAAACATTTATTAGTGGTGTGTCCCTGGGCAAGACACTTGACCCTGTTTGCCTTAATTTCCTCATCTGTAAAATGAACTGGAGAAGGAAATAGTAAAGAAGTCCAATAGCTTTGCCAAGGAAACCCAAATGGGGGGGCATGACTGAAACAACTAAAAAACAAAAAGGTGTGATCATATTGGAAACAAGTCTAATGACTGCCTGTTATGGAGAGAGTGGGATGCAACTCATCTTCCTGTCCTCTGATTGACTGATTATATGTGCCTGGGGATCATGCCACAGAGTCTCAGAGCACATATGCCTCCATTTTAGAGATTTTGGACCTTTCCTCCTCACATATTTTAATACTCCAAGGAACTATGATCACTGATACCCAACTGGCAAACTAGACATTGACCCAGATCACAGTCCCTCTACAACTTAGTAAGTGTAGAGTAGTCAGCTTAGTAGGTGGTCATTAAGAGTTTCTGTGGCTGAAGAATTCTTTACTTTTGAGTAAGCCAGGAAATTGCCCTTTCCGAACTTAACTAGTCTGCTTCTCTGATAGCAAAGTTTATAAACTTGCATATTTAATTGCATTTTAAATATTTAGCCATCATAATTAGATTGAGGGACAATGGATAGCTTATATACTCACTCCACTGATGCCCTTGAAATGTCAATAGAAAATGAGAAAAGATCTTTCCATATTGGATAGACCTCCTATGGAATACTCATGGGAGGACATGATAAAAGTCCCAGGAGATATAGGGCTGTGGATAAGTTGTACTTTATAACATGGAGGAAATAGCCATATTGATGAGAGTACAGATCCTTGGTTATGATAGCTGATTGAGTAATCCAGGAGACTACTTTCTCTTAAATGCAATATTTGATTAAGAAGAGCATATATCTTTTAACATTAAACAATAGCTAGCATTTACATAGCATTTTAAGATTAGCAAATTACTTTGCATCTATTATCTCATTTGATCCTCATAACACCCCTGTAAGATAGGTGCTATAATTATCTTCATGTTACAGATGAGAAAACTGAGGTTGAGAAAAGTTAAGTGACTTGCCCAGGGTCTCATAACTAGCAAATGTCTGAAGTGGGATTCCAGCTCAGGTCTTCCTAACTCAAGTCTAGACCTTTATCCAGTGTATTATTTAACTGCCTTCTGCCTAAAAACTACAAATGCTCCTAATGTTTATGGGGAAGTTTTTTTTTTTTTTTTTTTCTCAAAATGGACATTACTTTCCTCTGAGAATTTCCAGGGTATCATAGAGAAAGCTAAACAACCACACTATTAGAAGACAGCCCAGTTCCTTGGCACAACTTTTTGCTTTTCTCCTTCTTAACTGTCTTTCTTATATTTCCTCTCTCCCCTTCCCTTTGAACAACCATCTACATAACACTCTGTTCCTTTTTCATCTCTTGCCCCATTTCCTACCTCCTATTAAGATTCCTCTCTTGGGAACATTAAGAAAGAAATGAGAGTTCTGTCTTTGGGAATTCAGTAAACTCATTTCTTCTTTCTTCTCTATTGACTTCTAGAACTTGTAAACCTACTCACATTTGCTTGTATTTTATTTTTTAGAGTGTGGGATTGTTGAAGGATTAGGACTTGGATTTGGGAGGAGGAAAGAGACTATATTATTCATGCACTGAATTATTCATTCATTATTATTCATTTATTCAGCACCTGATATGTTCTAGCACTACTAGGCTCTAAGAATACAAGACAAAAGGGGAAAAAAATGTCTTTGCCTTCAAGAGGCTTATATTCTACTGCAAGGAAACTGAATTTACACAAATTAATGAGGACAATAAAGGTTGAGAAGAAAGCCCTGAAGTGGAGACAAGTGGTTTTACAGGCAAAATTTTTGGACTTTCATCCAAGTATCCTTTATGACATTAAAGCCTGCTTGGAATCAGAAATCTTATGACCTTTAACTCACTTTTAATTAATATTTATATCTTATAACTAGAAGTGGTTATATAGACTGTCACTTCCTATAAAAAAGTGAAAAGGAAATGTAAGACCTTGTCTACTCATAATTTATAAAGAGATTATTATTCTTAAATATCATCAGATGTGCCAAATATTTGTCAGAATTTGAAAAGAAATAAAACCTCTGCTTGAGTGAGGAACTTGCAAAACAGAAAAGTCAAATATTTTGATGTTTTCAGTCGATTTTGGCCTTGCTAAAGTTCATTCAACCCACAGTGTCAGCACAAAGGAATAAAGAAAGGGATTAGAAAATAAAAGAAATAAATCCCTTCAAAACCTTTTTTTTTTTTGTCAGTGCTATTTTCTTTCTTTCTATTCCCCCCACTAAGGATTTCATTTTCTGGCATTCCTGTCACCTATGAACTTCACAGGGGAATGCTGAACATTAACGAGACAATGTTCCAAATTTGGATCTGAGTAATCTCTAGGGGGATATGATATGTCAAATGTCTACAATGAAAATGAAAAAAATCAAAGAAAGATATCTGAAGTTTTTTTTTCTCTTTCAGTAGAATGTTACTATATAAATAAATACCTTAATGCAGAGAAAAGTTTTGATCATAACATGGTATAAAAGTTATTCCCAAAAAGCAAAACTAAGAAATAGTACAATCTGTAGGATAAGGATAGAATTTTTGTGTTCACTTTGGAGTAATTCAGATTTTACGTGAAAGTTGGTACTAAGTCAAATTTGGAATGAAAGCTTTGGAGTCAAGTTAACAAGGGCTTAATAATTGCTTACTGTATGTCAGATATTACATTAAATGCTAGGTATACAAAGAAAGGAAAAAAAATCCTTTCCTCAAGGACCTCACAACTTAACTATGGAGGGGACAGTATACTATATGCAAAAGAGTATGTACAAATATATGTATATTATACATACATAGGATATATTGGAGGTAATTTCAGAAGAAAGACATTATTTCACATGATAGGAAACTGAAGGGAAAAATGAAAGACTTCTTATAGAATACAGGATCTTTTAATAGAGACCTGGACAAAGTCAGGGAACTCAGAATGCAGAGATGAGGAGGGAAATATGGACATGAGGGACAGGAAGTAAAAAATAAATGGATTTAAGAGATAAGAGTTAAGAGATTTTAAGTGAGGAATAGGAAGGAGGCCAGAGTCAATGGATCACAGAATATATTTGTGGGGTAATAGGACATAAAAAGACTGGAAAGGTAAGAAGGGACTAGGTTATGAAGGGATTTAAAAGCTGAACAGAGGATGTTAATATTTTATCTTGGAGGAAATAGGAAGCCATTGGACCTTACTGAATAGGTTAGTAACATGGTCAGATCTGTACTTTAGGAAGACCACTTTGATAGCTGAGTGGCGAATGGAATTGAGTAGAAAGAGGTGAGGCAGAGAGGCTAATAAAAAGGCTACTGCAACAGTGCAGATGTGAGGTAAGCTGAACTTTTTGCTTTCAGAGATTACTTTGGAAAAAATGAATTACTTGTATAAACTGATTGAACTGATTGAACTGAGGCTGCTACCCTGCTATAGAAATGAATCACCATGTTGGAAAATTCAAATAGAGACAATCACCCTATTTGGCATGCTTTCTCAAGGTTATGGGAAATAGATTTTCCTAGTTTTAATTATACTTTGCAAGTAAATGCCCATAAGGCACTTGAAAGTTTTCCACTTCTTTTACTTGTATCTTCACAACAAAGCTCTGTGTGATAAGACAATCAGGCAGTTAAATTTAAGATTTATTAAGCATCTACTATGTTCCAGTCACTGTGCAAAAAGCAAGGGATATATGGAAAGGAAAAATACAATCCCCTTCTTTCAAGGAGCTCACAGTTTAATAGAACAGGGTAGATAACAGTTTTGAGGCTTGTTTTTATTTCTTTTTGCCCTTACTTTGCAATTAGAAAGTGGGCCCCTTGGAGACTCAGTGCCTCAGCACTTGGAGCCTGCTATAAGCAAGAACAGAAAGTAAAATTCCAACCAAGATCCACCAAGATCACATGGGAATTAAGTTTGGGATTTTAGATGACTCCCTTTTAGAAATCAATATACTAAATAAGCTATCTCTTTTATCATACTAATGCAGTAATTTAACAGCAATAGAAAAAGAAGAGACCTGGTCAATCGTGATTTCAGATCCAATGATGAAAAGTAGAACCTCTGTCTCCTTGCCCTCTTACTTGTGTGCTGGGATTACTTTGGACTGGAAGGTTCTAAGAAACATGACATTTCTCATCCAAGGACCTGAGAACTACCTGCAGTCAGGACAGAAACAGGGAGCTCTCCATAAACTGTCTTCTCCAAGTATGCTACAAAAGAAAAAAAAGTAAAAGTAACAAAAATGCTGAATGTTGGCCTAGCGGAGTAGAAAAAATTATGATGACAGATTTTTCTCTCCTCAAACATAATTATCCCATTTTAATTGAGTTTTATAGATTGTCCTTAGCAATATGTTCACACCTAGGCAGGAGCTAATTTCCAATGATTAATTAGACCTTTGTGCTTCAATCCTTTTTCATACATACATATATATATTATTCATATGAATACATGTATGACATGTATATGTATATACATGTGTGAAGTGTATGTACATATATGCACATTCATACTATGTGGCATATTTAATCATATATGTATATTTTACTCATATATGTATATTTACTCATATATGTGTATGTATACACTGTTTGGACCAATGATTTCTTTTGAATAGAGAAAGTCTATGCTGCCCATCAAATAAACAAATCCTCTGCTATTTATGTCTTTAGAGAGTTTCTTGGGAGTGTCAGGGTGGGGGAGATATTGAAAGGGTCACACAACCAGTACATGTCAGAAAGACAGGCTTAAACCCAGATCTCCCGGCCACTAACGACAGCTTTCTATCCATTCCTTTGGTCTGTCTGGTTTTTTATATATGGCAACTCTGACTCTAGTCAGAGAACCTGAGCTGAGATTCTGCCTCTGGTGATTGTTACCTGTGTTACCTTGAACAAGTTAGCTCCCCCAGCCTCAGTTTCTCAGTTCATGAAATGTGGTGGTTGAACTAGATGGACTTTGAGCTCCCTTTTTGCTCTAGATCTATGACCCCTGTCATCCTAGTAGCAGGACCTTCTTGGAGGGATGTGCTAGAATGAATAGAGAGCTACTTTTGGCTTTAGGAAGACCTGGGTTCAAGTTTCACCTCCAAAATATGCTTCGCTATGTGACTCTTAACAATCTACTTAAATGTCTCAGTGCCCTCAAGCAGCTCTCAAAGGCTGCATGTTATGGAGTAGTTCAAGTAGCAGTGGGGTCAGTTTTCAAACCAGAAGTTTCCTTCACCACTAAAATCACAACTATAGATCAAAACATAAATTAAAAACAGGCCTTTAGAGCATTGACTGGAGCAGTTTGATGTTCTTGTTGGGCTTTTTTGTTTGCTTTTTAGGGAAGTCTTTGGTAATCGTTAAATTGACTGAAGATGTTTTTCCTTTGAGTTGAAACTTGTCAACTTGGAACAGATTTTAGGGTCAGAAGTTCAAATCTGATTGAATCTATCCTGCTTTCTATTCGCTATTTTGCTAGTAAGAATGTCAATCCTAATCCAGGATTAAAATCCCATGTATTTTTATAATTCTGTGACCCAGATATGATATGATAACAACACTTGTCCTGCCTTCTCTTTCCCATGTAGCAGGATATATAGAATCTCACTGATGACATCACAAAGGTGATAAATTGGTCACAAATCATTAAAATTGCTTTTTTTAAGCTTGCTAATTCTGATGTGGGGCGATGTATATTTTCAAATTTAATTAAAAGGGGTTTGATGAATGTCTTGAAATATATACATTTGCAGATAGGCTATCACATTATTCACTCTAGAAGAAGATTTTGAAAATCTGGTTAAATCATTTTTTGTCTAATACTATATTTTCTTCCTTCCTTCCTCCCTCCTTCCCTCTTTTCTTTCTTTCTTTCTCTCTCTTTCTTTCTCTTTCATTCTCTCTCTTTCTCTCTTTCTTTCTTCCTCTCTCTCTTTCTTTGTCTTCCTTTCTCTCTCTTTCTTTCTCTTTCCTTCTTTCTCTCTCTCTTCCTTTATTTCTTTCTCCCTTTCTCTCTCTCTCTTTCTCTCTTTCTCTTTCTCTCTCTTTCTCTTTCTTTCTTTCTCTTTCTTTTTTCTCTTTCTTTCTCTCCTTTCTCTCATTCTTTCTTTGTCTCTTTCTCTTTCTTTCTCTCTTTCTCTTTCTTTCTTCCTTTCTTTCTCTTTTTCTGTCTTTCTCTCTTTCTTTCCTTCATCAATCAGAGGTGCATAAATGATAAAATGCAGCCATTAGTTCTTCTTCACAAAGAGTAATTGTCTTGCAGCCAAGATGGATTTTCCTATTCTTAATTTGAGCTTTTGGGTTTTGTTCTTGAGTACATCATAAACAATGAGAGACAAACAACACAGTCTAACAACTTGCTCTAAAAACAGCTTGTGACCCAAAAATTAATTTTCCTTTTTGTCAGAATGCCTTTCTCTTTTTGTGAAGTGTACTTCAGAACACAAGTTTATTGATAGATCTTTCACCAAAGAAAAACCCAATGGAATATTTGCTCTATTTGAAAAACATAAAAATGTTTAATATGTAACATGGTTGCCCTGGCCATCTTCTCTAAGAAATAGACCTTTCTTGTCTTCTATTAGCTTTTCTCCATGAATTGTTGCCCCCTCCCTATATTTAGGGTTCCCATGACAAGTACCTGAATTCCATTTAATCCTTTACTATCAGTTTAGCTTTTAACAAAGGGGAATTTGCTTCTAAGATATAGCAAGAAAAATACTTAGGACATACCCCTTAACCCCTCTTCCCCATACACTTTATATACCACCTTGGTATATAGGGGAGAACGATAAAAGTTTACAGTTATGCTCAGCTGCTATAAGCATTTATCTGACCAAGTTCAAGTCCAAAAAAGGCAATGACATTTTCTGCTGAGCTTTCAGTTTTGATCCATCAGGACAGTTCCCTTAGCCTGGCTGCAACACATGGTGCAGATTTCTGGACTCCAGGATAGTGGTTCATGCCCTCCAGCCTGGCCAGAGATTCCACTCCCTGCACAGCATGACTTGAAGGTTCTTCATCTTTAGTTGGGAATATAGCATCTATAATAGCAAAGCACAAACAAGAAGGCCAAAACCTCAATTTCTCTAGGCCACAAGAGGCATACCCGTAGTCCCTGCCCCCTCATTGCATGGTGTGAGTGAAAGAGTCCTTTACCCCCAGATATGAATACAGCCACAAGCCTCCATGGTGCTTGTCAGGCAGTTTTAAAGACTATGATTTCTAGTTATGCAGATAATGAGAAAAGACTATTCTATCACAAGGGCAGAATGTCCATGCATGCTTCAGACCCCACCCCAGGTTCTCAGATGCAGGTGGCTAAGGGTCCTGCATATGAGGGACACTACCTTAGATGGCCAAATAATATTATAATGATAATATAATAATATATTATTATTATAATCATGTGCCAAACCCAAATATGAATAAAAATACATGTAAATATGAATATGCTTATGTAAGTGACAGGACCATGGGATCATATATTTAGAGTTGGAAGGTACCTTATAAGAAACATTTGTCCATGAGAAGCTTGATTTTAGATAAGATAACTAAGGCTAGAGAAGTGAGAAACTTTACTTAATAGTTTTTAAGCAAATAATGTACCTAGTAAGTAGCTCTGGGACAGCCAAGTGGTGCAATAGATAAAGCACTAGCCTAGAATCTGGGAGACTGGAGTTCAAATTCAGCCTCAGAAAGTTACCAGCTCTGTGACCCTGGGCAAGTCATCTAACCCTGTTTGCTTCTGTTTCCTTATTTGTAAAATGAGATAGAGAGGGAAACGCAAACCACCTTAGTATCGTTGCTAAGAAAACCCCAAATGAGATCACAAAGAGTCAAACATGATTGAACAATAAAATTTGCTCTATTTGATAACTATGGAATAGAGTTTGGGCACAATGTGTTTTTTTTTCTTCCAGGAAGAATGAGAATATTTAATTAGATATATGATTAGGAATTTCATGAATATTTTCATATTTCAACTTAAAGTTATCTGTTGTTGCTAATTTTATCTTAGAGGTAGGCTGGTATAATAAAGTGAATTTGGAAGAGGAAGGTAAAAAGCCTAGAGTCTGGGATCTGTTGTGTTGCTTAGTAGTAATATAGTTAAATTTCCACCTCATGGAGTGGTTTGGGACTACTCAGTGGAGCTGGAGGAATCAGACCTCCATCATTCTGGTTGTATTGTGATCGTGGAGATGGTCTGTATTCCTGTTGCCTAGCACAGTGCCTGGCATGAAATAGATGTTTCTCCAATGTTCATTCCTTCAATCAATTAAATGTTTATGTACTGCACACTGTCCTAGGCACTAGGGATACAAATATATTGAGGTGAGACAGCTCCTGCCTTCTGGGACTTTGCATTCTGGGAGGAGGATATAACATGTTTACAGATAAGTAAGTATAAGATTACATATAGGATAAACAGGCAAGACGAAGGAGTGTCAATCCCTGGGAGGATCAGGAAAAGTTTGTTGAAGGATGTTGGCCTTGAGCTAAGATTTGGAGATGTTCCCAGAGGCCAAGATGTAGATTGAAAGGATATCAACCTTTGGGAACAGTTTGTGTAAATGCAGAGGTAGGAAATATTATATCTTATAGCAGGAAGAGTAAGTAGATCCATCTGACTGGCACATAAAGTACCCGAGGGAGAATAATGTGTATTCCTCCTCAAAAGTGAGAATGGAGCTAAATTGTAAGTTTTTCAAATGTAACACTGGAGAGAATATTTTAACCTAAGGGTGGCAAGGAGTTTCTGAAAGTTCCTTCACAGGGGATTTAAATGATCAGATTTTTACATTAGGTAGAATGAATAACTTAATAATTAAACAGTAGTACTCTACTTTATTAGGGCCTGGAAGCACAAGGTAGTCTGTTTAAAGTCATAAGGTCAATCAGTTTTCATTAGATAAAAAGCAAGAGGAGACAGAAGGAGATATGCTCATGATTATAAAGGATCCAAGGGACAAACAGGAAATGTAGCCTGAGGTCAAGTAAGTGATCAAGATACTGAGTGTCCAGCCAACTTGAACTCATACAAAGAAGTTGAAATGTAATTGGACTCAGCAGGATGAGTATGCTTTCTCTTGTAGAAAAACTGATTAGAATGAATCCCATTGACCTTGTGGCTTTGAACATGATTCGGCTCCCACTGACCAATAGCATTTCCCAGTTCTAACAGTGGTCTATATGACAGTGAACAGTCAATTTTGGCAACATGGATCTTTGTGCTTTGGCATCTTTGTGCATTGGCATCATTGACAAAGTTGTACTAGAATCATAGTTCCCAGAGTGGGCAATACATAGGGGAGTGGTAGTAACCTTGGGTACAATTGAGTGCATTGAATAAAAATAAGGGAGCCGTGGAAGCATAAGGAAAATAGAGAAGATAAGAAAATTTTGAAAAACTATTTGTGCATGTTTCATCTGTTGTGTAACAGAGTTAAAATCCTAGGGATTACATTATTTTCCAAATAAATACACAAAATACATTTAGAACAGATCAGTGGTCAAGTCCACTGACAGTTCTTAATAAGCCTGTGTTGGCAGGCAAGCATTTCATGCATTGTTGGGAAGTCCAGCATATATCAGCAGGAATATTTGCATGTAATGACTTGTTTATAGCATGATACTATATGGTTACATGATGCAATATTGCATCATCAAAATTTCATTGCAGGAAAAAACTCACAAATTTACAATAAATTATTAAATTTAAGATGTGTGACTAAAATAATATTATATATTTTTTGAAATGACACAAATTTAAAAAAAACTGTCAAAGGGTTAAAGAAAGTAGATTTCCAGTAAATTTTTTTAAAGGGAGCAATAGGCCCCCTTTTGTTTTGGGAACCTCTGGACTAGATTACCTATAAATATCTAAATCTGATGTTGTGATATATCATCTACTTCTCTACCTTTATCTCTCACTTCTCTAGAAGAACTCTACATTTTGCCTAAACCAGTCTGCTATTTATCTTATGTGACTTGAGCTTTCATTCCTCTGGGCCTTCCTCTTGACGTTTCCTTTACCTACATTACCCAGCTCCCAAATTCCCACTTGTAGCCAACCTGTGCTGCTTGCAGCTCAAAGTTCAGAATAGTATAATTATCCATTGGCCCAATGCTTTTGTGTAAGTTGCCCTTCAACTACCTCCTGACCTACACTTCTTGAAACTCCCAGTTCCCCTCAAAGCTGAACTAAACAGCCAACTCCTATGGAAACACCTCCCCGTTCCCAATCCCCACCCCCTTCTCAGTGCTCTCCCTAACCTCCTTAATTTACTTTACATTAACTTTTCTTAAATTTCTTGGTTGGTTCTTGTCCTTTGTTCTCCAAGAGTACCAAAATGATATCTCTATATTAGAATCAAGTTGTCGAATGTCAATTTTGGATGATTAAACCAATACAAGCTTGGAATACTGTAATATATATTTATAGTTATTTATCTGGAAAGCAGTAGGTTTTATTGAATTGATTTAAAACTTCCTTAAAATCCCCTGGCAAAACCATACTTTATTTTTCAAAATCTTGGAATTCCTTTGTGTCTCTCTATCCGTACTTATCATATACTACCATAAAATTTTGGTGTTCTTAAGATTTAGAGCTTTGAAGGAAATTTAGGCATCATCTTTCCAACTCTCTCCCTCTTATTTTACATATAAATATTCTTGGATTCAAAGGAGGCAAAAGACTTGCCCAAGGTCACACCAACAGCAAGAGACATCAAAGATTTAAATCCAGTTCCTCTGGTTTCAAGTACAGTGCTCTAGCTTTCCATTTCACTAGTCTCTCTAAAGTGTATGTTCAAGTTCTTTGAGGGCAGGCCCTCTTTCTTATTTATCTTTCTTTCTCCCATAAGATTTAACATAGAGCCTTGGATTCATTCAGCAGGCAATCAAATATTTATGCAGTGACTAACTAGTAAATGCTACCATAAACAATGTGGCACATGATCCAATTACATGTCTGATTACATCCATCATCAGCCCAGTATTTCTTTATTGTGTACTTGCAATAATTTTTAATTTGCAATCATGATATATTAAATAACAAGATTAAATCACTCAGTTCCCTTAAACAACTTATCTTGTGTTAATCATAAATTAGATATTGCTTTATGTACTCCAGATGTGGGGGGGATGTCTATCCTCATAGACTCTATCTGTCCCTCAGTTTAATTTCATCCTACCCCTGGGACAGATATCCAGAGATGACATAATTTATGTTTAAAGTTGTGAAACATTTTAAAGAGTCCTTTGTGGAAACCTCTAAAAGGCCACAAGATGCTACTTCATGTAAACAAAAAGCTTTTTTCTTCTACAAAATGAGATGTAATACTTTACATTTATAGGGAAGAAGTGATTTTTTTTTTCTGTTGAAAATGAGGTAGAGTAAAGATGTCAAGGATGTCTGCACTTTCTCAGAGGCATCTAAATAGTGCAGCACATAAAATACTGGACTGAAATCAGGAAGACCTGAGTTCAAATCCAGTCTCACATTCTCACTACCTCTGTGAACTTGGGCAAATCACTTAACCTTACTTTTCTCAACTATAAAATGTGGCTAGTAATAACACCTACCTCCTAAAGTTGTTGTGAGGAACAAATGAGATAATACTTATAAAATTCTTAGTATAAGCTTGGGACATAGTAATACCAATATAAATGCTAGCTATTACCATTAGTCCAAACTTATGGCAACCAAGTCTGCAGATATTTTCTTTTTTAAATAATCAGTGTTTCTATTTGGTTTTCTTCTTCATCTCACTTACATAAACACCGTTAGTAACTTTTACGATCTTTGAGTCACAGATATCACAAGGCACTGGCAGAAAGGGAAGTTTCATTTTAAAAATTCTTGCCACACTGCATTATGTATAGTATTCCCTGATTGTGCAGTATTTTTTAAATGAAATTCAAACATTTTTCTTTTTGTTAGGTAACTGAATTTCTTAAAATAAAAGCTATCTGTCTATCCATCCATCCATCCATCCATCCAGTCTATCTATCTATCTACCTACCTATATACCTATCTATCATCTATCCATTTATGTATCTACCTATCTACATATGTCTATCTATCTATCTATCTATCTATCTATCTATCTATCTATCTATCTATCTATCTATCTATTGATCGATCGATTGATCTATCGATCGATCTACAGTCAATCTGTAGGATTCCATAGGAAAGGAAATCTGAAGCATCTAGATCTCATAGTGAAGAGGGTGCTGAACCTAGGATGAGGAAGAGCTAAATCTGAATCTTGAATCATATGCTTACTGTGTAAGACTATGCAAATCAATGAACCTCCCTCCCTCCCTTTCTGATTCTGTAAAATGGGCATAGTGATAATACCTACTTCACAGGGTTATGTGGAAATCAAATGAAATAATCTAGTGAAAGTTACTTGCAAACCTTGAAACATTATCAATCTTAGCTGTTATCATGAATAGTAGTAATAGTAGCAGTAGTTGAAGCTTCCATTAAAAAATAAATTTGAAAATTGAAATGACCAAAAAAAAGCTGTTTTCTCTTGTGTGAAGGTCATTGAATTTGTTAGATATCATCACTATTTTGAATGTCAGCAGCTGACTTACCTTGATGCCTCAAAATTTAGAGCTTAGAATATATTAATTCATATACATGCATAAATGGACACATTTGTATGTGTGTGTATATTTATGCATATACCCATATACACTGCATACTAGTCTGAAGAAAGGTTATAACTTCCCCCTTAATATCTAGCTTGTACAAAAACTGTGTGTAGGCCATTGTGAGTCAAGCTTTAGCTTGATGTTACAGGTTAGGCTGGAGATGAGATGAGGATTGTGGGGTTTTTTTGGGGTGGTGTCCCATGTGAGCTCAGAGGGCCACCAAGGTTGACATTGAGTGCCTTCACTGAATATCTACATCTGTGTTAGTGGTAGGAACTTTTCACCTTTAACAGTTGTTATTTTTAAGTTCTTGAACTTATTTCTACCCTTTAATCTTCTACACAGATATGTGTTATTAAATACACATAAGTATGCATATAATATACTTATGCATATACATATATAAACAAATATATGTATTTACAGTGAAATATAAATTCTTTGAAGGTGGAGGCTATTTAGCATTTGTTTTTATATCCTCATTTTTCACTAATAGTAACAGTGTTTTTTGAATTGTGTGTATGCTCACACTATAAAATATAACACATAGGATTATAAAAGACATCATTATATTGAAATACTATCTCTCTTTTTATTATATATACACATATATATAATATATATTAAAGCAAATTCACAGCCTCTTTAGCTCTATAGATAGATCTCTTAGGGGTACGCAGGAACACTGTTAAGAACCCCTGTATCTGAGGTACAAATGTAAGAAATCAACTGAGGCAAAGTAAAATATTTAATTTGTTTGTATATATTAAACTCTGCAATTTTTTTATCTTAAAATGTTTTACTAGGCTATATGTCCTCCTTTGACTGTATTCCCTTGTTTTATACAATTTGTCATAGAGTTAACTATATTTTGATATATAAACTGTAATTTTCATCTTGAAATTATACTTGTAACATTTGCCATTGTCTGCCTTTGATAAACAATCCACTTTTCCAATTTTATTCCTGATTACAGCCCATAGGTTTTCAATGGGGCTTAAACTGAGTTTCTGGGATACTGAAGCATGTTTATCTACATTCCCTGGATAGATTTTTTTTATCTTTCTAGAAGTGTGACATGATACAAGTTCATGTTGCAATATTCCATCTTCTTTTGGGAATTTCTTTAATTTCAGTACAGTTCTCCTCAGTATGTCAATATATTCGCTAGAATTTATCATTTTCTAAAGTAGGAATGGGGAACCTATGGTCTTGAGGCCACATGTGGTCCTCTAGGTCCTCAAGTGTGGCCCTTTGACTGAATCCAAACTTCACAGAACAAGTCCCCTTAATAGAAGGATTTATTTGAGTCTGAAGGGTGAAAAGGCTTAATTGAAGTTATAGGGGATTAAGGTTTTACTGTCTGATGAAGATGCCCAGATCACACAGGCTCACCTCAACTGTTTTTCTGACAGCAGAGTTGACATATCCTTGAATAAACAATTGATTTCATGAATTTCAAATCTGCCTTTTTCCAGCTTTCAGTAATTCTACCTTTTTTTCCTAGGATAAGCATCCCTCCCACTTCCTATAACAACAGTTAAAAGCTACTTTTTTAGAAACATATCTTCTCAATTGTCTTTCAGCTTTAAGAAGCCTCCAGGCCACTGGAGAGAAATCAATAAAAAATTCTTCTGACTGACAAATCCTTCTGAAGATTTTTGCTTTAGGTTGTTTTGCAATAATACTTTACTAATTCTTTTCATTTTTAAAATATCTTATTTTGCGCTTCAGAACAGCTGAAGATTTCCTTATTCCTAGAGCTACTATAATATCTCCCATGGTCGTTACATTATACTCTTTAAGAATTACCACTTTTGTATGTTTCCTTGGAATAATACACTTTCTTAAAAACTGCACATTTAAAAAGAATAAAAAAGAACAAGAAGACATTTTGATGTACCATGAAATCTATCACTGAGCTCCCAAAGAACTAAATAATGATTGTCTTAATCTGGTTAAGGATGAGCATTCTAAGTCAGCCCATGGTAGATGAATGTGTGCATGAATTTTGTTATCACAAAATGAAATCACATCAAAATTACTTCTTGTCCCAAGTAATATGCAAACCGTTGCATTTTTTAATGAAGACACTGAGGCTCAGAGAAGTTGTGTCTTCCTCAGGATACTATAGACTCTAGAGTAAGTTTTAAACCTACATCTTCCTAATTACAAACCTAGTAGTCTGCAATGTAGGTCATAACCCATCTCTCACTTATCCTGGGTATCTTTAATGAATGAACTGCTATGGAGGATCCACCCAACAACCTGAGGGACTTACATAGATCTCTTCATATTGCGCAGCTAGTAAGTTTATGAGGCTGGATTTGAATTCACTAAGATGAGTCTTTGTGACTCCAGGTCTGATATTTTATCCAATGCACCATGTAACTGCCCTATAACTGGTAGCGTGTGTGTGTGTATGTGTGTGTGTGTGTGTGTGAATGTGAATGAATGTGCATATATATATATATATGTATACGTTCATACACACATAAATATACACATATACATGTATATATGTATATTTATAGGTGATTGCACACAAACACACATATATAGCTAGCAATTACACATATATGTAGTTTGGTAATAAATTCAATGTATTGCTCAAACCAGTTGAAGACTGATTTTATATTGTGTGATATATTCTATATAATATAAATTCGAGGCCAAGGACTGTTTCATTTTCGTCTTTGTATTCCCAAAACCTAGAACCCAGAATAATAGTAAGTAAATGTATAGAAAGTACTTAGAAAATGCTTATTGATTGATACTGTACAGTATTAGTCTCGATTTACTGGGAAAAACATTGGGGTACTAGGTGATAAATCAAAGACCTATTTTCTAGCCCTGAATGTGATACTCAGGATATAACTTAATAACCCAGTTTCTCATTTACCTCATATTAACAGGGCTAGTAGAAATTCCTAAAAATCAAATGTAACAATATGCTGGAAGTTTTTTGTAGTGTACAAGATAAGCATAAGCCATTATAATTATTTTTAAAAGTAGTGAGAATGTCTTCTCGTATCAATTGTTTCGGTCTACAGACTGTATATAATCACTGAGATCTAGAGTGAGTCTAGTTATGTAATTTCTATATGCCTCATCTCCCTCATAGATAAAGTTAAACAATTAACCTAAATGGTTTCTGAGGTCCCTTCTAGCTGCTGATGGTCTTATGACTGTGCCATAAAATTATAGAATTGGAAAGTTATTTCATAATCACCTAATATACCAAGGTTCTTACTCTGGAGTCCACAGGAAATCTCCCTCCCTCCCGAAAGGGAACTATGGATACATTTAGAGTTATCTCCCTCCCTTCCAAAAGGGAACTATGGATAGATTTTAGAGTGAATTTTTTTTAATTGTTTTTTAAACTATATTTCAACATAATTGTTTTCCTCATCTATAAAATGAGGGAGTAGGACTTATTAATCTCTCCAGTCTAACCCTATGATCCTATGCAATGTGAAAACACCATAAAACCTAATAAGCTCACTTGTTCAACATCTCTTTCATTTCCACTCTCTTTGCACCCTAATCTCTTTTTCCTCAGCAGCCACACTTCCTCCAACCTAACATTGTTTTGCTCCATTAGAATGTAATCCTTTTAAGAATGTCTTACTTCTGTATGTTTTATTTCCTTACACCTATCAAATGCTTAATGCATGCTATATCTATCATCTATCATAGCTATGTCTCTTTGTCCATATCTCTATCTCTGCCTTCTTTTGATATGATCTGCTCAACTCTGCCTCAGTGATCATCTCTCTTTCTATTTCTAACAAACCCTACTTTTTCTTCTCTTTTGAAACTACAGTATTGATACAGTTGACTAAAATATACAAGTGAAGTCTATTTTTAAAATTATTTGTAGTATTTTCAGATTTTGGCTTTTTTCCTAACATAATCGAACCCAGGTTCACCTCTTTTACTTATGTAGACTTCAATTGATGCTTTTACCCAGTAATATAAGGTGATAATCTTCAAATTAAAATGAAATTTAAAAAAAATCCCTGACCCCAGATTTACATAATTTTGATCTATTGGATCATGTCATGAGATTGATGGCAACATCTTGATTATCATCGAGTCTTTTCCAATGCCTAGTATAGGGTTTCATTCATGGCAGGTCAAAAATGTTTGTTGAATTGATTAGAATTGAATTGGGTGGTTGGACACTTGGTTATTCTGGATTGGTTATTTGATTGCAAGTATATTTTCTGCCAAATTACAAAATAATGTCATTCATTGGCTTAAAATTGTACTTACTTCTGTTGACTAGGTTTTATAGGTTACAATCAGACTGACTATGAAAATAACCCCCAGGTTTGTAACTTGGGAAGAATATAAATTATTAATATCCCTATTTCCATTGTTATTATGACACTTATTACTAGTAACAATAGTCATAATTTTGATCTGGCCTTGTGAATTCATTGGAGTGAGGAACTCCTGGTATGGAAACTGACTCACTGATCCTTTGTTATTTAGCCTTAAAGGGTTGACTGGAACACTGATGAGTTATAGAACTTGCCCTTGGTCACATAACTAATTTGTAAGAGGCAAGTGTGTGCCAGAACTAGAATGACTTGTGGGCATGAGCATTTATATTTGAGCATTTATACAACAAAAATCAACAAAGGCCAGAAGTCAGGTCTTTATTTGTTATTCTGTTGATTGTCTGGACTTGATTAGGTGATGAAGAAAATTTTGATAATGAAGATTTATCTTAAAATTGAGTATGGGCACATTTTCTCCCTCCATGGAGATGATTGTTAAACATTTACTAGTACAACTCTCATCAGAGACAACCCATGAACCTTGGCTGTCCTGACTTACAGAGTGGCCATCTTTCTGATATGTCTCTTTGCTTCTCTTCCCCTTCTGTATGCATATGATATTTACTTATTAGCACTCAGAGCATACTTCTTATGGAACTATTTTATGTTATATGTTGAATGTGTTTACATTGGAGATTTGAACTGATTTCTTCCCTCTTGTGGTCTATGTTGAGATACATTATGTTTTCTGCACACATAATATTAACCTTTTCTGCAGTGACATTTCCTGTTGCATGATTCATATCCTCTCCATATTGGGATATCAAAGAATTTATAGATCTTTGTCCTAAGTCTTTGACAGTAATTTTATCTTTCCTTAAAATGAACCTTTTTTGTCACAGTGAGTTGTTCTTCTACCATTAATGTTGCATTCCCTTTAATCATATCAAATGCCATTTGTAGAACATCTCTAACGTACAGGATTATTTTCAGTAAAGGACAAATATATGTTGAATCTTGATGGTCTAAAACTTCATAATGTCAGTGTTATTGAGCATGTGGATCATCCCAAAGTGTTAGCTTAATTAAACCCGCATCTAGGGTTATTTTTTTGGACTTATATTTCTTGCATTCATAAAAGAGGTTTCAGTCGTGATTCTAGTTCAGATCTGGGCTCAGGAACTTACTGTGTGAACCTGGGCAAGCCACTTCTCCTCATTTGTCTTGGATACCTCATGACCTGGATTAGGAAATGGCAAACCACTCCAGTTATCTTTGCCAAGAAAACCATAAAATGTGGTCATGAAGAGTAAGAGACAACCAAAAAGTGACTGAACAACGAAAATAATGTATGTTGTATATGTGATCTTTCTTTTTGTCAATAACCTCATGCATATGCCTATAAATGAAATCTCTGGGTTAAAGTTGATAGACATTTTAGCTAATTTATTTGTGTAATTCCAAATTGCTTTCCAGAATGGTTGTACCAATTTCTAGCTCTGCCAATGGATAACATATCTTCTAAAATGATATTTTCATTGAAAAAAACATATCTATTTCTCACATTGAACATTTGATAGTGTGGATGACTATCATAGCAAGAACTTGTGCTTTTTAGGTCTTTGGTAGCTGTGGCTGTTGATGGGGGAAGGGGAAATGAAGTTGCATTACTTAGAGAGGAAATAAGTGTTCCCCTATCTGATGGCTATTGGGGTATTGCTAACGGCTAATTGGTAGTCTAGAGACATTGCAATTCCTGGGGCTCTTAGGCTCAGAATTCTGAGCTGTCTTCATTTGGGTTTGGGTTTGGGTTTGAGATGGAATGGTCGTCTCAGTTGTAGTGGTAGTGACAGTTGTTTGATTCTTTTGGCACACACCACCTTCTCTCTCCCTCAGATTGATTTATGGGTTCATCTATGTTGAAATATACAAATACCTCTAGTATACGCAAAGGGCTACATTCCATTCACATATGTTTGCATTGGTAGTTTTATTATTTTGCTCATAATATTCAAATGAATCAGTTGCCTGAGCAAATGAGTGTTTTGATTGTAGAAGCAGAGAACTGATGAAGTTAATATTGGAAGTTGGAAAGCTTTGGGGATCTTAGAAGTCCTGGATGGGTAAGTACAGTGGGAAGCTTAGGGAGATATGAGAACACTGGGCACTTGAAAGAAGGTTGAAGAAAGTGGGAGGTTTCTTTAAAAGAACTTTATGTTCCCTTATTGGTTCCAATGTAGATCATCCTTAAATATAGGATATAACTAAAATGAATCAGAGAATCATATATTTAAAGCTTAAAGGAGCCACAAAGGCCATGTAATCATACCCCAATGTTTTATTTTTCTTCACTTAAAATAATTTATCTTTCTCCTTTTCACATTCTTCAATATTGATAAAGGAAAAAAAAACCAAAATCTTCATAAAACTATGTATAGTCAAAGCCAAAAAAAAATCCAAATTCACTATGTCTGAAAATGTTTTATTCTGCACCATGTCTCTCATTATTTCTCCATGAGGAAGAGGGTAGAGTGTTCCATCAGCAGTCCTCTGGAATTGTATTTGGTCATTTCATTGATCTAAAAATATATGTCTCATTATACACTTTAAATCAGCTCCTTCTTTGTCAAGAAGTGAGTAGGGGTCTTCACTTTCACAATCTTTACCTTCATCTTAATTAGTTGGCCATTGCATTGATCAGAGCTCAAAAGTCTTTCAGAATTGTTTTTCTTTACAATGTTGTTGACATTGTATAAACTGTTCTACTCTCCATTCATCCTTTCATAGGGGTCGTCTGTGATACTGTCCCTTTAGTAATTTCTTATGGAACAATAATACTCCCTTAAATTCATATGACAAAATTTGTTTAGCCATTCCCCCAAATATAGGAAACCTTTTAGTTTCCAAGGGTTTTGTTATGAAATGAGCTACTATAAATATTTTTGTAATATTGGGTTCAGTAATTTAATAGAGAATTTTAAAAATGAATTTTTACACTTATTATGAACTTAATATCAAATAAGATGGACATTTGCATATACACAGCAAAATATAGTTGAGGATTGTGCATAAAAATGCATTCTTTATTGTGTACAATTTGCTTTTCTTTTTAAGACTATAGTGAGATGAACATGTGGTATTTAAAGGTGTCCTGCTTATCGAGCTTTTCTGTTCTTCCTTTGATTATTTTAAATTCACTTACAATAAGAAACATAATTCAATGACTATTTTCTTTTCTTCTCCTCTTCTCCATTCCCCTTCTCTTTCCTTTCGTTGTTTATTTTTTCTTCTCTTTTCTATTTTTACTAGCCTATCTGTATCTTCCTTTGTCCTTGTCCACCCTATCTTCTCTTAGGAAAAAAATAAAGCATTTGTAACATAGTCAATCAAAACAAATATCCCTTTTGGCTGTTTCTGAAAATGTCTGTCTCATTATAAGTCCATCATCTCTGTGTGAAAAAATGCATGGTAGCAACTTTCATAATCAGTTCCTTGAAATCGTTTGATTGTCATCAAATTACTCAGAGTTCAAAGGTAACTTTTCTTTATAATGTTATTGTATACATTCATCTCTTGGTTCTGCTTATTTTACTATATATTGGTTCATTCAGTTTTTCCCAACCTGCTCTTAAAACCATTTATTTCATCAATCTAATGCTGATATAATATTGTTTTATGCCCAATTTGTTTTGGTCATTGCCCAGTAGATGGATATCCCTTTAGTAGCTCTCTCTCTCTCTCTCTCTCTCTCTCTCTCTCTCTCTCTCTCTCTCTCTCTCTCTCTCTCTCTCCTCTCCTCTCCTCTCCCATTTTTTCCCCTCTTTGCCACCATATGCTTCAGTGGCCATCTCTTTCTCCCTCTATGGTCACCTTCTGGTGAATTCCTACCAGAACTTCCATTTTGAGGAAGAGCCCAGAACAGTCTTGCTTCACTTTCATTTTTCAGATCCCTTTTATGTGCTGTCATCCCCCATTAGAATGTAGGCTCCATGAGGGCAGAGACTATTTTTCTTATTACTTCCCCAAATAGCTAGACCAATTCACAGCTCCACCAATGAGAACTTGAGTGTTTTTGAGTGGTTTCAGCCGTGTCTGACTCTTTGTGACCTTACTTGGGGCTTTCTTGGCCAAGATACTGGAGTGCTTTGCCATTTCCTTTTGCAGCTCATTTTCTAAATGAGGAACTGAAGCAAACTGGGTTAAATGACTTTCCCAGGGCAACACAGATATTAAGTGTCTGAAGCCAAATTTGAACTCAGCAAGTCTTAACTTTAGGCCCAGCACTCTACCCACTGTGCCACCCACTGTTTTCCTACAGGCCCTCAATCATTTGTTATTTTTTTTTTTAGTCAGCTTTGGAGATCTAATGCATATGAGGTAGAACCTCAGAGCTGGTTCAATTTGCATATCTTTAATTATTAGTCATTTGGAACATTATTGAATAGTTTGGAATGCTTCCTTTGAAAACTGCCTATTTATATACTTTTATCTTTTGGGGAATGAATCTTTTACAAATTTGAATCTATTTCCTAAAATCTTTGATATGATATCTTTATCAGAAAACCTGATTGTAAATATTTTCCCCTCACTTCTCTGTTTTCCTTTTAGTTTTAAATGCTTTGGTCTTATTTCTGAAAAAAATAAGTTTTGTATAACTAAACTTGTCCATTTTCTTTTCTTTTAAAAATAATTTATTTTTAAGTTATGGAATAAAATAATCATTTTCATAACATAGTATTATAAAAAGATGATTTCACATGAAACTGCAGATCTAGTATGTACAATTCAATTTGCTATTCCTTTTAAATATATAATAAAGTTATCATGTAAATTTATTTTTTTTCCTTTTTTTCCTTTCCTCATTCTCCCCTGCCCTGAGGATTTACCATTAGACACAACTACACACACAAACATACATACATACATATATATGTAGACACACCTGTATATACATACACATATACATACATATACCCACATATACATGTGTATATGTATATATGTAAATTTATTCTTCAGATATTTCTATTTATCAGTTGTTTCTCCAGATACACTTAGTGTCTGTCTTTATATGTCATTTATGGTTAATTTGGATATTTGTAAGAGACAAAATGACTTAGTTACTCAGTCATTCTTAAAAAAAATTGCCATTACTATATGCAATATCTCTTGATTCTGCTAATTTTACTTTTCATCATTTCATGTAAGTGTTTCCATGTTTTTTCTAAGCTCATTATTTCTTCTACCACAGTAGTATTCCATCACATTCGTATACCACAATTGTTCAACCATTCCCCAATTGAAGGGTATCCCTGCAATTTCCAATTCTTTATCACCACAAAGAGAATTGTTATGAACATTTTATTTTCTGTGATACTCTTTATTCCTTATTTGGTCATAAGCATTTCCTGACTCCTAACAATTTCACTGGCTATCTCTCACACCTGAAATTCTCTCTCTCTTCTGCTCCTGACTTTCTTTCAATTTCAGCTGAAATTCTTTCTTTGCTTTGAAGCTTTGCCCAGCACCTCTTAAAACTAGTGCCTTTCCTCTGTTATTTCTTATTTATCCTATATATAGCTTGCATTTTATCTCACCCATTAGGTTGTAAACTCTTTGAGGGTAGAGGTTATCTTTTCCCTTTTTTTATATATCCCCCATACTTAGTTCAATGCCTGACACATAGTGAGTACTTAATAAATGCTTACAGATTTATTGAAATAAGAATCGAGAGGTATTTGTCCATGAGTTTGAGAAGGGCTTTAAATAAACTGAATGATACCGAATTTTGAGAAAAGAGAAGGTGGACTGAAGGAACTCCCACAGTCACCCTATATTCTTGGTGAAGTAGGAAGCTAATTATCTGCTGTAGGTGTGGGGGTTTCCTTAGTTGGGGGCTGGAAGAAAGGTAAAAGTTTTAGAACAGTCACCATGGGGAGCCAAATAAGGTTGCAATAAAATTTCAATGGAAGAATTGCTTGAATGAAGTGCAGGATCCATCTAAAGTGAGATCTGTGTTTTTGAGGCAGGTAAGTGGCGTAATGGATAGTAGATTTTGAGTTGAATGTCTGACCTCTTACTTCAGATATTTACTGGTTATGTGCTCCTACGCAAGTCACACCTTCTTTAATTTTCTTCAGCTGTCTAATATTAGCACCTGTCTCACAGAATGGATCACAATGGGGTTGTTTTATGGAGCAAATTCGGTAAGATTCAATAGTGAGATCAGAAGATAGTGATATAAAGGGCTCTGTAGATTTTAAAGCATTATATAAATATTAGCAATCATTTGTTTCTATTATTGAATAGATGAGATCTTTCAGTCTCTGCAACATTTTTATGTTCTATATGTTCTTCAATCATGGTGACATTTTCCTTATAACAGGAGGAGATCTTTGTCAGAATAAATACTGTATTTACTAAGATTTAACATGAGTAAAGCTGTTTTTAGAATCAGATATCGTCCCTCAACATAAAACATTTCTGAGTCTGTTGTGGAAGAAGATCTAGTGTAGCGGCGGAGGGGCTGTTACAACTTTCTGAGCCCTGCACAAATTACTCTGTCTCTGGAATTATGCCCATTATTGACCCCAAGCCAGAGAAGACACTTCACTTTGTGTGCTAAAAACCATCTGAACCAGAATGAATTCAAGCCAAGTCCCCTTTGCAGGTGTATTTTGTTTTTGTTTTGTTTTGTTTTCTGTGGGGCAAGTGTTTGTTTTTTGCCTATGCATCCCTATTTTATCCTAAGAAAAAAGAACCCATTTCTTTGGTTTTAGTGAAAGTAGTGGTAGAGGCAGCATGGAACACTGAACTAGGAGCTAGAAAGACCAAGGTTCTAATGCTGCCTCAGGCACTTATTACCTGTGTGATGCTGGGGAAAGTTTCTTATCACCTCTGTGCCTCAGTTCCCTAATCCATAAATTGTAGGGGTTGGATTTCATGGTCTTCCAACATCCCTTCCAGTAATAAAGTTATAATCTTGTGATTCTACAAGAAGTTCTGACCTGAGTAAATTTATGACTAAAGCCTTAGCATTCCTAGAAGTCTTGAAATTCTTGGAGCCAAGGAGAGCTCTGTGGAGTGGTTACGAATGCTTCAGGCCATTTAGAAAATGCTGACTTCTCTCTTCATGTATCTTCCATGAAACTGTACATTCTAATTCAACCATGAACATGTGTGTACCTTGTGTCAAATCACAGGAAACTTTTGAAACTAAGAAGCATCTAGTGATACCTTGCTATGTTCTTCAAGTTATAAAGACTGCTAATGACTTTGATTGTGCTAGCAAGCTCCAGTAGGGCTAATTTTCATAATCACAACTTTAATAAGTTAATGGGAAAAACCATTTACTGTGCTTAATATTTGTTAAGCACTGATCCTACAAATAGCAAAGCAAGACAGTTCCTATGCTGGAGAAGGTCATGTTCTAACAGAAGGAGACAGTATATAAAGATGATTTCAGCTATAGGTCAAATTGGAAAAGTCCTTTGGTCTCAGTGGTCAAGCAGATGATAATGTATCTTAATTTCTATTGATAAATCCATATCCTTTCCACCATTTGGCAATGCCAAGGACTCTGTGTCAGACAATTGTGTTACTTCACAGTCATGAAGTATTGCCACATTCCTAAGAATCACCTATGGTTCCCACCCCTCTTGACTTGGTTACATTTAGTACAAGATATTTGATTTGGTAATGTTATTGTTGTAGGGACTTGCATTATATTAGCTCTGATTTTGAACAGGACTCTTCCAGGGGGTTTCTGTGTGTGCTCATTTATTTTTGTCACCTTCCAAACAGGCTTATATTTCACCCTGTTAGCTTATTTTTGTCAATTATAGGAATGTTTTTAATCCCACTGTTGCTGTTGCTATGCAGTTGATATTTCAGATCAATTTGCCATCTATATTAAGGGAGAACCAGATTATTTATATAGTTTTTAATCATGAATCATCATTTTAGAGCAGGCGTTCTTAACTTTTTTTTCTTAATGTTATATCATAGACACCTTTGACCATTTGGTGTGAATACTGTGGATTCATTCTCAGAATAATATTTATCAATTCATATAATAAAATACATAGAATCTCATGGGACCAATTATAATGAAATACTGTTATCAAAATATAAAATAAATGGTTCATGACAATAGGTTAAGAACCCAGTTTTATAGGCATATTATTAGGGATTTTGTATTATGGTATATAGTCAGATCCCCTAAAAAGAATTCAAGAAAATTTTACATGGTCTCCTATTACTGAATATGTAAAATACAATTGTAAAACAAGGCAGATCAGTAGAAAGATAGATAGCTAGAGAGAGACAGGCAAACAAAGACAGACAGAGAGAGCATTTACCAATTGCTTACTACGTACCAGGCACTGTGCCTGGGGATATAATCACAAGAATGCAATGTAATCCTTGCTCTCAAAAGGCTTATGTTCTAAAAGGATCCCTGCAAAGACATTTGCATTCACAGATAATTGTCAAAATAGAAAAGGTATGCTTCTTCAACTCAATTTAAATCAGGAAGTATTCATTAAGTGTCCATTATGTGCAAGGCACTCTTTTAGGTGCTAAAGCTAAAAATACCCAAGCCAAAAAGTCCCTACCCCCCTTTATTCTACTATGGGAAGGCCCCAGGTACTCCAAGAAGCAAATTCAAAATTTATATAAATGAAACCAGTGTTGACAAAGGCGATAGTACTTAGAACTAGAGGAAAGAGGAGTGCTGGTGGTCAGGAAGCGCCTTGTAAAGGAGAAGGCATCTTTTGAAAGATGTTAGGATTACTGTAAGATACATTATATAAGGCAGAGGTGAGGAGGAAAAGCTTAACAGATTACAATTGTTAAGAAAAGTGAAGACAGTAGCATCAGATAATGGAAAGTTGTAAATGATATGCAGCTCAAAAGGAAAAGTAGAGATCAATTTCTTCCATTCAATTCACACCTATTATTTGCTTAGCACTTCAAATGCAACACAGCCATCCAGTAACTGTGTCCTTCTAGCAGGAATTAACCCCTCTTCATCTGTTGATGCTGCCATATGAGTCACAATGAGAACAAGGAGAGATCTATCCTTTCTATCCTGAAACATCTAGGGAATATGAGGCTGTCTTCCTGGGCTGTGAGAGAGGGGATCCAGTTACCTTGCCTGCAATACAATAGCAACAGAGACAGTCTTTAGGTAGTAGGCTGAGACACAAGGACTCCTATTGCACTGAACATCCAAATGTGTTTTAACTTTAGGGATATATCATGAAGTAATTCATGGGCTCTTAAAGTTACAGGAACTGAAATAAATAGCATTTGAATAGGATAGGGTATATTGGTAATGTTGTGCTACAGAATGCAATGGTCCAAATAGAAAACTTACAATAGTAATATTTTTAACTGTTTCAAGGTTAGGTGACTAAAAATTTGGAATGATAAGAAAGAATGAGGATAACCCTCTCAAAGTGCAAACCACTGTCTGTGTCATGAAGTTGGAATAGGATGGGGGTTGGGAAGAAGGGAATGATAACCAGAATGGTAAAACACCAGGACTTTTTATGACCTGAGGTCGCAATGGCACATATAAAGGTCTACCAGAAATCTTGAAATATTGGCCATTAGCCTCTGGGAATACCATTGACTGGATTTGTGTTCAGGCCAGTATGATAAAACTTCATCTATGAATCTCAGAAATAGATGGTTCCTTGTAGAGTTGTCAAAACTCATGATGATCAGTTTCACATGGAGTGAATAATGCCCCTTTGTATGTGCTACCACAGGAAGATAAGCTATATACCTCAACAAATCAGAAATAGCAATAAAGAGCCTACCTGTAGAAATGTTTCAGTTCACATGGTGCAACCACAAAAGCATGCAAATGATGAGTACACAGGAATGGAGATATGAACATTTAAATTATGCATCAATATTATATCATTAAAAACCTGAAATATCCCACAAGTCATAGGCAAAGACTTTATTTCAATTTTTTTCAAGGGTACCCTCAGCTCCAAATCACACTGTAATATCTGACCAGTTCAGGGAAATCATTAAAATAAACAAAAAGTTTCATCTCTAAGGCCAGATTAAATTGAATAAAATGAAATGAAATTGAGGAGATACTAAAATCTAAAGAGGAAAATGGTGAAGATCCTAATATCATTCAAGATCTTTACTTAATGAATCCAGAAATTATATCTGATAAAGAAAATATGACCAAAAACTTCACTGAAGTTCAAATTATTATAAAAAGAGATATGCATCCTATATCTAGAATTCCAGAAAATACTTTTTGAGTTTAAAGGTATGAATCTACCCAGGAGATCAAGTATACAAGTGCAAAGTGATTGTTTTGCATGTAAAAAACAATTCTTGGCATTTATTTTTTTTTAAATTTGACTTCCAAATTTTCTCCTCCCCTCAGCTTCCCCCTCCTTGAGATGATAAGCAAGTTGATATAGGATATGCAACTGTAATCATGCAAAAAATATTTTCACTTTAGTCATGTTGAGAAAGAAAAAACACAGCAAAAATTAACCCCACAAAAAGTAAAGAAAATGAAAAATAATATGCTTCAATAGACATTCAGACTCTATCAGTTCTTTTTCTGAAGGTGGATAGCATTTTCCATCGTGAGTTCTTTGGAATTGCTGAGAATTGCTAAGTCATTCACAGTTAATCAAGTTATCGCTGTTATTGTGTACAATGTTGTTCCAGTTCTGCTCACTTATTCTGCATCAGTTCATGTAAATGTTTCAAGGTTTTTCTGAAATCAGCCTGCTTATTATTTCCTATAGCACTATTGAGGTTTAAGGGTGCTGGAACCCTGAAATATCAACATACAGGTCCTACCCAAATAAATTCTACTAAGCCTCTTTTCAGTCAAAGAAAAACAAAGTTTATTAAAGATCCACCATATTGGGTAGACTCTTAAGGAATCTGAGCATTTGTATCACTAATGCCAGTGGGCCCAATTGAACCTGAGCCAGAGTGATTTTTAAAAGCTAGTATCTGCGGTAACCATCAATCCCACAGCATTTGATAGAAAGTGTAAAAACATTTCAGAGCATGTACGAAGCATCACGTAGGCCAGGGCAACCTTCTTCATGATAAACAGCATAGAAGAAAAGATGAAGCTATCATTGAATACCTATAAAGACCCAGGCATAAAATGCCACCATGGTAGAATTAACTTGCAAAAGCAAAGAGAAAAATATTATTGATTAAGTAATTGTTAAATAAGCTACCAACATATACATTGCCTCCTCTGATTGTTGCAAAGCCTTTCCCCCGATTACTCCCTCATGATTTATTCACATAAAATAAATATTTAAAATAGATATAAGTATGATGAGAATGCTTAAGGATTTTAGGTACATGAGGAAAGATATTCTTTATTTTAAATGTATCACTAGCACAATAAGGTCAAGAAGATTTAATATAAAACATGCCAAGTAAAGTCAATAAGCATTATTTGGTGCTCACTATGTGCCCAACACTGTGCTAAGTACTGGGCATACAAGAAAGGTAAACTCAAGGTGTTAATATTCTAATGAAAAAGATAAGCAAATAATTATATTTGTAAAAGATATATGCAGAGCAAATTAGAGGAATTCTCAGAGAGAAAGCATTAGCATTGAGGGGGACAAGGAAAGCCTTCTTATAGAGTTTGGGATTTTAGTTGACACTTGGGCAAGCCAGGAACTTCAAAGGCATGGAGGATAATTAGTGAAAATGCCTAGAGTTGAAAGATAGTGTCATGTATGAGGAACGGCAAGGAGGTCAGTGTCACTGGATTATGAAATGTGGAGAGAAGCAAAGTGTCAGAACATTGGAAAGGTAGGAAGGAAAGGTTTCAAAACCAGAGCATTTCATATTTATTTTTAAAGATAATAGGGAGCCACTGGAATTTATTGACCTGGTGATGGGGGGGGTGGAGTGGTAGTGGATGAGATGGTCAGATCTGTTCTTTCAGATCATCGTGACAGCTGAGTGGAAAATGGACTAGATCGGGGAGAGATACAAGGCAAGTAGACCCACAAGATGACTTCTGCATTAGCTTAGATATGAGATGATGAGGATCTTCACCAAAGTGGTAGTTATGCCAGAGAGAAAAGGGAACATATGCAAGAGATGTTGTTAAGGTAGAGTAAATAAGACTTGGCAAAAGACTGAATGTGTTTGAGTATGAGAGAAAGTGAGGAGATGAAGTGACACCTATTTTGATCTTGGGTAACTGGGAGGATGGTGGTGCTTTTTACTAGTATTAGCAAAGTTTAGGAGTTTGGAAGGTTGGGGAGAGGGGAAAGATGAATTTAGTTTGCACATGTTCAATTTAAAATGTGAAATGAACATCCAGTTTAAGATATCCAATAGGCACTTGGAGATGTGAGACTGGAGGTCAGGAGAAAGGTTAGGGCTGGATAAATGGATAGCTATGGGAGTTGATGAAATGAGAGAAGAGAGAACAGGACATAGTGTTAAGGGATACTCATGGTCCTTGTATATGGATAAGAGCTAGCAAAGAAGACAGAAGGAGCAGAAAAATAGAAAAACAAGACCGTGTCACAGTGAACTACATTGGAGAGGAATCCAGGAGAAGCGGGTTATTGGTAGTGTCAAAGACTGTAGAGAAGTCAAAAAGGATGAGGATGGAGAAAAGGACATTACATTTGTCACCTAAAAGATCATGGGTAACTTTGGAGAGAGGAGGTTCATTTGAATGATGTGATCAGAAGCCACAGTGTTGAGGGTTTAGAAGAAAGTGAAAGTAATTGGAGGAATCTGTTATAGATAGCCCTCTCAAGGGGTTTAGCTACCAAAGGAAGGAGAGATAATGATAGATATATCAGGGATGGCCAAATGATATGAGAAGGGTTATTTTTTTAAATTTATTTTTAAACAAAGGGAGGAAGCATGGGCGTATTTGTAGTTAGTAGGGAAAGAGCCAGTTGGTAGAAATTGAAGGTTAATGGGGGAGTAGGAATGACAGAAGTGGCAATCTCCTACAGGAGATCAGATGAACTGGGATCAAGGATGCATGTAAAGGGGTTTGCCTTGGAAGGGAGAATAGTGACTTCATAACAGGTAATGAGTGAAGGTATCTGAGTGATGAGGCCAAGGGGAGAAATTGAACTTCTCAATGATTTAAACTTTTTCATTAAAATAAATATAAGACCAGGATCTCAGTGAATAGGATAGTGGAAAAGAGTACCCATAGAAGGTTTGAGGAGGGATAAAAAGATTCAGCTACTATACTGAGTGATGTAGAGGATGAACTGGAGAGGTGGAGAAGGATTGATTATGGGTACAGTTGAAATTATGCAACATAATTTATAGTGGACCCAATCAGCATAGTTTCAAGATTTTTTTTTAGACTCCATTCAGAAGCATGTGAATAGGAGCAAAGACAATGAATGGTGGGAATAATGCAAGGAGAATGCTTAAGGATTTTATGTACACAAGGAAAAAATTTTTTTTATTTTAAATGTACTAATAGCACAATAAAGTCAAGAAAATTTTAATATAAAACATGCCAAGTAAATGCCAAAAAAAAAAAAAATTCAAGAAGAGAGTTTAAGCCGGTTATAGTTTTTCCTAACCCTAAAACTGTTATCCTTTCTCTTATATAAAACATATTTGGTTCCAAAATTAGAGTTAATTTAAAACATCTTACTAACCACATGATATATGTGGGTTATATCAAGCTATAGGGCTCCAGCAAAAGGGCAGGATGGAGAACTATTTTACAAGTTTCTTTATCTAATAGAATCTTTCTCCAAGCCTATCAATTGGACTCAATAAGTATAAACTTCTGAACACATACTAAGGTTCAAGCTTGAATCCAGAGGTCACATCGAACCAATGAATGAAGGCAATGCTAATAGATACCTTGTCTAATTGACAGAAGATAAATGGAGCCTAATGAAATTAAGAGCATGGCTATGGCTGAATACACTGAGACTTAATCAGTGTCCTCCTGTCTCTGTGTCTTTGCGTTGTCTCCATACCTAGAATTTTCTCCCTCCTCACCCCCACCTCTTAAAGTCCTTGCCTTTCTTTGTCACTTAATTCAAATTCTACCTTCTGCAGGAGGTATTTCCTATTACCATTCAGACACTAATTCCTTTCCATTCTGAGGTTATCTTGTGTCTACTCTGCATATATCTTATTTGTACTTAGCTGGTTTAATTTTTCTATCATCAGCACTTAGCTCACTTAGGGAGTTCCTTGAGGTCAGAGGTTGGCTTTTGCCTT
Organism: Bettongia penicillata ogilbyi; assembly: GCA_023548195.1. Taxonomy (NCBI): domain Eukaryota; kingdom Metazoa; phylum Chordata; class Mammalia; order Diprotodontia; family Potoroidae; genus Bettongia; species Bettongia penicillata. The sequence goes on along the minus strand of JAJHZJ010000032.1, from coordinate 4,048,846 downwards.
TCTTTGTATCACCAGCATTATACATAGTGCCTGGCACATAGTAAGCATTTAACAAATGAGTGTTAATTGATCTTGAAATCAGACTTTGAAAAGTTTTTCTTATAAATTAATCTTTATGATTAATTTCAACTTTGTATGTGCTATCATGTAATTTTCATCTTTTTTCTACATTTCTCTGATATCTTAACCACTGTCAGCTTAAATACAGTTCACAATGATAATAATAAAATGAAAACAATTGAGGTCATTTGAGATTTTATATTAGTGACAAAAATATTGTGCTGGTGGGATAATAGTAAATATAAACATTAATACATTTCAACGACTTTTCAGTTGGAAAGTACAGTTCAAATTAAACACACACATTCAGTAACCAGGATCTTTCTCTTCTATGCTGATTTAGAGAATAGTTTTTAAAATATTTAATAGTATTTTATTTTTTCCAATTGCCTGTAAAAATAATTTTCAAGATACCTTTTTTGAAAGATTTTGAGTTCCAGATTTTCTCTCTCCCTCCCTTCCCTCCTTCCCAAGATAGCAAGCAATCTGATATAGATTATACATGTGCAATCATGTAAAACAATTTCCACATTAGTCATATTGGAGAGCAGCTTTTATTTAAATTGCATCCCCCTATCCCCCATTCATCAAACTAATTGCTAATTTAAAAAATAAGTCCAAGGTCCTGAGAGATCTATACAGATTATATTTCAACCTATTACAATAGTCATGAATCAACATAAAAAATAATAACTGGGGGTGCATTGGTAAATATTTAACAACTGACTCAGGAGTGGGGTTGAGGGGAGGGGACATACTTTTAAATTTGATCAGCATTATTAACATGTTTTGCATAACTTCTTAAGTTTAGACAAACAATAAAACAGTAAATTCAAGCCCTATTTCAAGCCTTTGCTGATTTCTGAGGTGTAATTGTTGGCATCCAAAAGTTAGTAATTGTTTCATGTGCTGGTTCGAGTTGGCTCCAGAACACCCCTGGAAATACTTAATCCTATGCTCTAACTGTACAGGTGTACCAGAGAACCATCTTACACCTCCCTCTTCTAGAACTGTGGAAAGAGAAATAAATTCTTCTCACACCTTACCACCAATAATTCCCACTGTGATCAAAGGCAAGGCAATCGTCCCTCCATGCATTGACTATAATCTGACCTCTGAAGCAAATATTGGGTACTTATTTAGCTCAGTAAAATAAAATAACATACAATTCCTATTTATGAGAAACATCTCATTAAAATAAATTAATATAACACACTGTTATCCTCACTATTTTTTTAATTTTTAAAATTCTCTGAGCCTGCTTTTTATTTTGTAATACAGGGTGAGTTCATGGAAGTAGTGTTGGACTGCATATAGTTGCTAGAATCCTGCCTTAAACTTACTCTGTGGACAAACCATGACTTCTCTGACTTTGCTTCCTCATCTACAAAATGGGTATAATAATGATTGCAGCATTTATCTTGTTGAATTATTTTCAGCAATATGCTTTTCATTTTTTAAATTGTCATATAAATGTGCATTATTATTTGTGAGAGGCAAAATGGCAGATAGTGTGTTTGATTTATAATCTGAAGCCCTGGGTTCAAATCCCACCTCTGAACAGGTATTAGACCCTGGGCACTCCTTTACCTAACTTGTCTAAGCCTCAGTTTCCTCATTTAAAAAAATTAAGATAATAATGAATACCTTTTGTAATAATAATGGTCAGCAACTTTAAGACTTATTTCTAAGACCATCCTAATGAATGTTCTTTAATATGCAAAGAATTAGAAGTCTGGAGATTAAATTTTCTAAGTTTTTGTTTGAAGTTTCAGAAGCACTGAACCAGATTACTAAACATTTTGAAATTTTTTTTCCACCACAAGTCTTGAAATTCTGGGGAATCTTCAAATGAAGAAGGCAGATTGCCTAGTCAAGGTGAAGGAGCTTTAGGGAGAAGGGGAATCACTGCTAAGTGGCACGATGTTTTAACGTAGGGGAAAATGTTTATTTCAATAGGTTTTTTAGGAAGGGTTGTTGTAGAATTTAAGTTCTGTAAATTTGGCAAGCATTTTTCTACTACTAAAGAAAAAATGCTAACACTTTATAGCCAAGGACTTTTGTCTCCTTACAAAATTGATAATGATTTTCAACCCTTCATTTCCCTGTGTATATTTAATTGCTTACCTTTCAAGATATCAATTTAATAAGTTACTTTCTGCAATTTACAACCCATTGTTAGATGGAGAGATATATGCTTTTTACTCTGACCATCTCCCCCAGAATGAAAATTCAGACAAAAGAGAGCAAGGACATAACAGTCAGTGTGTCCATCCCCTTTCCATCTTACCATCTGGATGAGCAGTGGATTATCCACATATGTGTCTATAGATATGTGGATATCTATATATCTCTATACACATATATTGATACATATATATAACATATCTCTATGCATATACACATTACATATGTGGGTATGTATATATGTGTGTATATATATGTGTGCATTTATGTATATATACATATATATGAAATGCAAATTTTTTGAGGAATGGAGCATGTGTATTCCATTCTTTATGGTTTCCTTCAAAAAATAGAGGTCTGAGTCAATTTTTAGTTAGCATCTTAAAAGGCAATGTTAGTATTAACTTTATTATTCATTTATTCACTCAGTGAGCACCTATTAAGTCCCAAGCATTGTAGGACTTTACTATGGCATTGTTTCAAGGTTTACACATTTAGTACAGTAGGAATGAAAGCTAGATCTTAAAAGTATAAGCTAAAACATACACATGTACATACATGTGCGCACACATATAAATACATTTATGTTTACATAGACTATATATGGTTGTTTATTCATTTTAATAATGTTTGACTCCTCGCAACCCCATCTGAGGTTTTCTTGGCAAAGAAAAAATTACAAGTCCACTCCTTTATCTCTTTTCCCTTATTAACACAAAGCGGTATACTATGTGTTTATGATACAAAGACAAATAAAACACAGGACCTCTCTGCAAATACATATGCATGCTCACATAAATGTATGTATATAAGAATACCCTCTGTCTCTCATTCTGTCTCTCTGTTTCTGTCTCTGTCTCTTTATGCCTCTGTGTGTGTCTCTGTATTCTCTCTCCATATATAGATATATAGACAAATATATACATACATATATGTACATATAGATTATATATATATGTGTGTGTACACATATGTCTATATGTACCGCATGTTTGTAAGCATGCATACATTTGTGTCTCTGGGATAGTTTCATAAAAATTACAATGGGTTCTAAATGGGCCATCTAAAAATATAACTTTATGTGTTTAGAAATATAGACAGACTCAATTGGAAGGCTGTTTTAAGTGCCTTCCACATGCAGAAGCAATGGGGTGTGGTGAATAGGAGCTATTGGATTCAAAGCAAGAAGGACTTGCTTGGTTTCAGCTCCTGCCTTTATTATATACTGACTGTTACTCAGGGCAAGTCACTTAACCTTTCATTGCTGTTCAGTCATTTGGTAATTTCTGACAATTTGTGAACCCATGGACCATGACAATACTGTCGATGGAGGGTTTGGGTTTTATATTTGACAAATATACTGGAGTAGTTTGCCATTTACTTTAAAAACTGGGAGAAAAAATGGTCCAAAAATCATTCTTGGATTTTGAAGTTTTAATAAAACTAATTTAAATTTCAGTATGGAATTTAAATGACTGAAAGGGGAAAGCATTTACTATAAATACAAGACATTGTATTGAATATAGAAATTGTAGATTTTTTCAGATATTGATTTAAAGCATATTTTTAAATCTTGTATTCTAGAAAAACTTCTGAAGGAATTCTTTAATTAACCAATGACAGTAAGAAAATGTGGAGTCTAAGAGTCCTGGCTCTGTGACTAAATGAGCTGTGTGACTGAAAAAAAATCACTTAATATATCTGTGTTTTAATTTCCTTAACTGCAAAGTGACAAGGACAGATGAGGTGACATTCTAGCGGATCATGTAAGCTAGGATGTAAGGTCCTTGAGGGGAAGGACTATCTTTCTCCTTCTGTTTCTATCCTCAGCACTTAACACAGTACCTGATACAAAGTAAGTACTTGATAATTCTAACAATTCTTTTTTAAATTTAACTTTTTTTTATGTTTGAAAAAGCTCAGTGATTAATTTAAGCTTCTAAAATGCCCTTCTGACAACAAAGAGCTAGAAGTAAAAATCTTATAGACTGAACAGCCATGCCATAAAAAATGTTAATATGCATCAATAGCTTTAGCAATTTTGGCAGGAATTTTTTTTCGCCTGATATGGCATTAATTCTTCCTTTCTGTACTGAGCAGGGCAAAAAAAAAGATACTCTCATTGCCAGTCCTCAATTTTGAGTAGTATATCCCTTTTTTCTGAAGTCTTACAGTCAGAAAAGTTGTTCTCTCTCTCTCCTCTCTCTCTCTCTCTCTCTCTCTCTCTCTCTCTCTCTCTCTCTCTCTCTCTCTCTCTCTCTCTCTCTCTCTCTCTCTCTCTCTCCCCCTCCCTCCTTAAATGTGACTAGCAGTGGATGACTTTTCTCAGTGCAAACTCTTTACTTATTGGCACTTTCCCATAGCATAATCAGAATTGGGGTCAGATTCAGCCTAAAAAGATATCACATATAATATTCAGGAAGGAAAACTTTTGCAATGACAGGTGCTTCTGCCATGGTATGATATCATCATTTCCAAGGTAACTAAGAATATCATCACTGAAGAAGGATTATGATAGCAGGTGTTAAATAAACAGCAGGAGAATGCTTATAAAGCTTGGGAAATGACTTCATTTTGATGTAAACATCCTCCCTAAGAATAATATATGGAGTGAAGGAGCAATGGAAAAGAACTATAGAGAACATATACAGCTTTTTAAAGTTGATTGTTTTTAAAAGCCAGAAATTGAATCCATAGGAATAGCCATCTCCAAAGTATACTTCTTGTAGGGAGAATTTTTGAAGCTCTCTGATGTTTACTTTAATTTTATAAAATTAAATTACTATATATGCTTTAGCCTAGCAGTGCATGAATGAAGAATGTCAAACCATACATTATCATGAAATGTAAAAATTGTCTTCAAATCAATTCCACAAACATTTATTAAGCACAAACTATGTGCAAGGTCCTGTACTAGGCATGAGGGGTAGAGAGACAAAATGAAACAATCCCTGCCCTCAAGGACCTTTCATTCTCTTCAGGATGTTTTGTTAGAACTAGTATGTTGACACATGGTGTTATATGTCATGTAGTGCTAGAAGTATTGTCCCTTTTCAGATACATGGTTATCCCTTACACCAGACTTGCTAGTCTTTCTCTAGTGTGAGGGCTTGCCTATAAAGCTGATCATCCACCTTCACCCAGCTCTCACCTGTGGCTCCAATGTCTACATCCTAGTAAAGCCATCTCAGCACAGGCTGAAAGGTAACTGACAGACTTAAAACCTGTCATTGCATTAAAGGGTTGTTAACTCCAACGGTGTGAAGACTTTCCAGGACAGAATAGGCAGATGAGAACAGTTTGTTCCAATGGTTCTGAAAGTGACTGTTTAGAGCTTGGTTAGACATCGAAGAAGGGGCAGCTAGGTGGTGCAGTGGACAGAGCACCAATGCAGGAGTCAGGAGAACCTGAGTTCAAATCTCACATCAGACACTTGACACTCACTAGCTGTGTGACCTTGGGCAAGTCACTTAACCCCAGTGGCCTCATCCTGGGTCATCTCCAGTCATCCTGATGAGTATCTGGTCATTGGATTCAGATGGCTCTGGAGGAGAAGTGAGGCTAGTGACTTGAACAACCCTCCTTCACTCAAAACAAAGTCAAGTGTAAGTCATGTCATTATTTCTGATGGCATGGTCTTCTTTGGCAATGAAGGACGAACATACACAGACATCAGATTCCTAGACAATATGCTGTTTCCTGGGCCATCGTCAGTCATCTTAACCTTTCTTCTGCCACTGGACTCTGATGAGTGAGGAAGAGAGAGGGAGACTGACGACTTTGAGCAACTTTGCCCCAATTAATTATAATTCATGCACAAGTCAAGACATCACCCATTATTCAATATTTTATCCTAACATTGTGATGTTATTGTATTTGAAAACGGGCAAACAAAAATGACAACAATAACACATAGTTAGAAAAGGCTTCCTGGAGGAGGCCAGCCACTTAGCACTTTGGAAGAGGGAAAGATGGGTTTGGCTTCTATTTCATGGTACAGAGCAGAAGTTGGCAAACTATGACCTAGGGGTCAAATCTTGCCCACATCCTGTTTATGTTTGACCTACAATCTAAAAATAATTTTTTCATATGAAATTAGGTGGTGGATGGGATTTGGCCTGCTAGGTGGAGTTAGCCCACCCTGGTAGTAAGTAACACACAAGAAAACACAAATTTGTGGCAGGGAGGATAATCTGTTGTTTCAAGATAATTTATAATCTTGGAATTATTTTGACAATAAATGTAATGGACCAAAATAAGATTTTTAGCAAGTTCAGAGCTTTTCCAGAGTAAGAACTGGTATTATTGATCATATATTTTGAGAAAGAAGGTAATGTGGTGGAAAGTGCATTGAATTTGGAGTGAAAGGACATGGGTTCAAATCCTACCTTTGTCAATTTGTATGTTGGGCATTGGACAAGTCATTTAATTTCTTTGGGTCCCAGTTTCCACTTCTGTATTGGTAAAATAAGGGTATTGGACTAGATGACCTCCTTTCTAATACTAAGCTTGTGGTCCTATGAACTTGGTATTTTTATGAGGCAGCCATTCCTTAGTGCAGGGCTTCTTAAACTTTTTCCACTTGTGGCTCTTTTTCCAGTTTCAGTAGTGTCTGCTGGCATGGCCTGGGGGCAAACGGTGCAAAGTGTGTGTGCTTTGTGTTCAGAATCAAGGCTGCCTTAAAATTGCACTATACAGCATGGGCCAGAGCTGCCAGAAATACCTCAACTCCATTTGGCATTAGATTTTTAATTTTTAGTCATTGGGCATTCATTTCCTGTTGCCAAATTTTTTTACAACTTTATCTGGGGTTACAACCCGCAGTTTAAGAAGTGCTGTTGATTGGGTGTCTTTGCAAATGGTATATGAAAATTGGTTCAAAACCTTACCATAATATTTCATATGATCACATGAGGATTGAAGTGTGAGAGTAAAATTGGAGCTGAATAGTGACTTTGGGATCTTCTATCCCTCTGACTATCTAGAGTGGAGAAGTTACTAATCTGATCAGACTATCTGAGTGTTCCATCTGGTGATGCCTGGCAAAGAACCCTCAGTGAGTTTCCAAAAAAAAAATCACATATAAGAATTCTAATTGCTTTTTTCCATTTCCTTTATAGTAGTTACTACCTTCTACACATGCTGGGCAGCCAATATGTTATTATTGATCATGATAATGGATATGTTTTGAGGCTTACAAAGTACTTTATATACATTTTTTATTACCTTTACAAAAATACTATGAAGCAGGTCCTACAAGTATGATTGGGCCTGTTCTATGTGACTGGGTCACTGAGATTCAGAAAGTAATTTGGCCGGGATCACATGACTAGCTAATGTCAGAGGCAGGTTCTAAAGTCTTCCTGATGACACATCTGATTATCTAGTATACCACCCCCCATCTAGCTTAGACATGCCAGTGGCAAAGACTGTTACTGTGTTTATATTAGATCATGTATTATTTAAGTGAAAATGACTCCAGTTGTCTTTTCCAAAGTAAATGCTTGTTTCTTAATAACAATAAGAATTCAAGTTCATAGAATGAGTACTATGTAGCTTACAAAGTACTTTCAATGCATAATTTTCATAAAAACCAACAGGTTGATAGTGGCAGTACTGTTAAGACATTTTTGGAGATGAAGAAATGGAAGATTAGAAGACTGGACAGACTTACCTAAGTGTTGCATTTACAGTTTAGTCTGACATAATTTGGTGAAGCTAACTCGGATTTTGTAGGGTCTATTGGAAATACACTCTACAATCTACTGGAAAAAAGCTTACAATAGTGCGATAGGGAATAGGGGATAAGACCTAGATCTTGATTTCATTTATATAGGGAACTTCCAGTCTCAGAAATTCTCTTTATCAATGCAGGCCAGAACCTTCTTTGAAAGCAACAGTCTTAAAGTGTTACCTAGAGCTCTGAGTGGTCAAAAGAACTTTCCCAGGCACACAGGTAGTATGAGTCAGAGGTAGAATTTGAACTCATGTCTTCCTGGATCCCAGGTCAGGTCTTCATCCCCTATGGCAAACTTTTAAATTGCAGAGCTGGTATATAACCTGGTTGGTCTGTTGTTGTTTGGTTGGTTGGGTTTGGTTTTGTGATCCCAAGTCCAGTTATCTAAGGAACCTATGGAAAATAGCTGACTTCTCAGAATAAATGGTATTTGACAATAGGCAACATATTTAACCTTTCACCCTTTCACCCTTTTTGACTGAAAGATGTCGAGTCCACAAGATTCCACTGTGCTTATTTTTGGTTGGTAATGATCCTCCAGATATTTCAGATTCTCTGGATCCTTCAGAACCCCCTGTAGGATCACTTAAAAGAATTTGGCCTCTCCATTCACACAGGAAAGATCAGCTTGGTACCATAAAACAACTCACGGCCTTTTTCTTTAACCACATGGTATCTTTCACCCCTATATCAAGATCATTCAAGATTCCTTAGAAGAGGTAACAGCTGAAATAAACCTCTTCAATGACCCTTTGATATAAACAAAACAAAATGAAACAAAATAAAAAATTTCAGGGAAAGCATAATAATAGCTGACATTTATGTAGTGTTTACTCCATGTCAAGTATTGACTTTACAGTCTCATTTGTCTCATTTGATTTTCGCAACAACCCTCAGAGATAGGTAGTATTACTATCCCCATTTTAAAGTTGAGAAAACTGAGGCAAACAGAGGTTAATTAACTTGTCTAGGATCACATACTAATACCTAAGGCCAGATTTGAATTCATATTCCTTAGTGCAGGTCTGGTGCTCTATGCATTACACTACCTAGCTGCCCCATAAAAAGTAAGATAGATGTATATTTTCTCGAGATCTTCATCTCCGTAATGGAGAGTATTAAGCACAGAGATCAGTGAAGGCCTCTAGATGGTAATGTTTGAACATGACTTTATGTTGGCTATGGAGACATTGCACAGTTTTCTGAACTCAGAAGAATTTGGCTTCTCCATCTACACAGGAAACACCATATGAATGAAGACTGTACATTATTCTGATTCCAACATGTATCTGAATTTATATGTTACTGAATTTATCCAACAGAATTCATATTTGGGACAGACAATATGCATGGAAAATTGAATGGGTCCAGAATAGAAAAAGGGAAGGAGAGCATGCTGTATTGCTTTCTGGAAACTGGAAAGCTCTTTATCCACCTTAAGCTTCCCATACCTACAAACTCTATCAGTGTCAAGAGTAAAGAAAGCTCATTACATGTTGACTGGAACCTCTGTGGTGTATTTTTGCACACTGATATAGGTTCAACAAAATAGGCAGGTAAAGATAGGTCATAATAAATTATTAAACTGATGTGACCAAGATAGACAAAAAGTATTAAATGAGCAAGCATTAAGTATCTGTTATGTGGAATATATTGTATTAAGCACTTTACAAATATCTCATTTGATTTTTATCACAACCCTGGGAGATAGGTGTTATTATCAGTATGCCCATTTTATAGTCAAGGAAGTGGAGGCAAGTGTTAGTTAAAGTGACTAGCCCAGGGCCATGTAGCTAGTAAATACCTGAGTCCAGATTTAAACTCAGGTCTTCCTAACTATAGGCCCACAACTCTAATATATTGTATGTGAAGTGAAGAAACAGGATGATCATGCAAAGGGATGGTAGAAGGATGCTAAAAAAATTCTTTCCCAATTTTTTTTTACCTCAACTTAAGCCCTCAGTTTTTCAGAGTCCCTATTACAGCAACACACCCAAGCCTTTCTTTGAAGTAGCATACCATTCTTTAGACATATAACTTTGCTTCTTCATCTTCCTTTCAAAATTTTCCTCTCTTCTAAAGTCTAAAGTTCTACAAATCTTCCTAGGTATCAGGCTAATCTGATGTATCAGAATATCCTACTAATGCCTCTTGTCAGGAAATCTTAGCCCTTAGCTACATATCTTGACCCTTCGTGAGTATTTTCATTTTATGAGGGCACTCCAGGAGACTATGCCTTAAGCTAATGGAATGGAATGATGGTATTTGGGGCTTTTTTAATAGTTGAAAGGGAGAAGAATATTAAGAAGTAACAGAGTATTGTGTATGAGGTTACACCCATCTTAAAAAGACTATGGAGAAAAGGCCTTGTTGATTAGATATGTTTCCTGTATCCTCTGATATTTATCTTCATTGTGTGAATCTGATTTCCTTATTGACTTCTACAAATCTATAGACATCTAGCCTTATTCAAATGGTTTAAAATTCAAAGGTTTGATAAAGTTTCAGTGATGAAGTTTTGCCACTTAGAAGGAATTCTTGCTCATGTTCTTACATTCCTGGGAAGTACATGGTATCCTGCATGCCATATCTCAGTCAGAGGAAGGTGAGCAGTGTGAATACTCTGGAATATGGTTCATACAAAGCAACAATTCTCCAAGTGTGGTCCATGAAACTTTGGTGGTCCTCAATCCCCTTTCAGGAGTCTTGTGAGATTGAAACTCTTTTCGTACTACTAAGACATTATTAGCTTATTAAAATACTCCTTGCTTTTACAACTACATATTGGGTAAAGCTGGATTTTCTTCATATATTTAAACAGCAACAAAAAAAAGTTTATCATGACAAATTAAATGCAGAAACAGATATGAGAATCCAGTTATCTTTTATTATGTCAAACATTGCAGAGATTTATAAAAAAAAAGTAAAATAGTGCCATTTTTCAAAGTTTTCAGTTTTAGAAATTTTAAAATTTTTTTCTTAAAAAATATTATTTATGTCAACATGCGATAAGTTTATTGTTATTATTTTAAATGAATTACCAAATAAGTCTTTTTAAATGATCAGTTTTAATTTCTAATGTGGTACACATGGATAGCTATAACTGTAAAAACAAAAGCTCTTTGGGATCTTTAATAAAGTTTAATAGTGCAAAAGAGTCCTGAGACCAAAATGTTTGAGAGCCAACGGCATACTATGTCAGAGGGCTAAATCGGGTGCTGCCTGAGAGCTAAGGATCATTTTTTATGTTTTTGTAGAAATAAAACTTTACTCAAAAAATGTTTTTTTTAAATTAACTCCTGCTAAAAAACAAAAACAAACAGCAAAGCAGTCCATGGGCCGTATTTGGCTGACAGACTATAGTTTTCTGATGTCTCAAGGATAAAAGCCTGAGAGTATGTTCCTGAAACTGAGACCGAGAATCATTTCTCAGGTACCAGTAAATAACATGGAATTATTGGACTCTCTGCCCTCAGCTAAGTTTGCAAGCCATCAGAGCAAGGGAAAAATCCAGAGTTAATGCAGTTAAAACTCCTTTGATTACTGGGAAGGGAAGCAGGCAGTAGTAGCAGCTTGCAACCAGGGTTGTTGTTTATCAGAAGAGAAGACAACATAGTTCCAATTGATTCATGCCTGAAAGGGAGCACCCACCTATTATCTTAAGCACTGAAGAAATTAAATGACAAGCCAAGAATACATTTTCCCCAGGTCCATGAATAAAAAGGTTAATGGAAATCTTGCCCTCCAAACCCCAACCTCCCCATGTCAGTACTCAAAATAAAGATGCATCATTGGATAGGCCAAGCAAAGGAGTGAGAATTGTTTTGCTAACAGCTCATCTCATTTCTAAATCTAGTTTTGTGGGAGCAGAAACAATGCAGAGAACAAACCACTATTTATCTTTGATCACCATGACTAGTTTTTCTTATTGTCCCAAGACTAATCTTTTCAATTTTCTTTCCAAACTAGCTACTTGCAACTACCCCTTCCCCCAATCTTTCCCTCCTCATGTCACTTTGTTGGTTTCAGGCTGAAAACCATAAAATGTTCATAAATCTCCTCACTATTGTGAGATGGGCTCTGATGTATAGTTTTTATTACTACCATTTTTAGCCTCCGTTTGTCCTTTTGTGCTCTGGGAACCCATTAGTTACTGGTAGGGAAAGGTGGGGAGGAAACAACAAAGTAATTATATTTGGTTCTGGCCGACCTCAGTGCCATCCACAAATGCATTCCTAAATCAATTTGCTTTATGATTTCTGATAGATTTTACGGCCTCAAAATATACGGTGTTTTATGTGAATATACTATCTTAATGAAAAAGGGAACTAGATGAACTATGTTGTGGGAGAGCATGACTTTTAAATTCATAAAAAATTATAACGGGCTGGGACCATCAAAAGGCATCTCATCTCCTGCGTCCATCAGCATGACAGTACAGTATTTGCCAGAAAAGGGCTTTGCAAGTAGATTGTTTAAGGAAGACAGTTTTTTTCTGTCTTTGATCACCTGTTACTGAGAAGTTCTTTAAATCTGACTCAACTCTTGCTACCTGCTATTTGTCTATTACATAGTGTCAATGGAGAGAGAACAACCTCATTTAATAATATAATTGGCCTTCTTTTTCAATCAAGACGATGAAGGGTAACAGATCTATGCCATATGATGATAAGTTGAAGGAACTAGAGTGGTGGAAGTATTTGTCCCAGAGAAGAGAAGCACATGGGAACATCATAACTTACTTCAAATTTTGGAGAGATTGTCATGTGAAAGAGAGGTTAGACATGATCAGTAGGGTCCCTGGTGGTAGAACTCAGAGCATTGGGTAGAAGTTGCAAAGAGGCAAATTTAGGCTTGATTTCATGGAATAAACTTCTAAATAATTCAAGCTGATGTGAAATGGAATGTTTATGAAATAAAATACAATGGGTTCAAGTCTTTAAATAGAGGTTGGAGCACCACTTGTTGGGGATATTGTAGTGAAAGTGCATTTTCAGATAGGTTCAGTTACTGAGGTTCCCTCTATGATATTTTCTGATTTTCTTCTTGAAGTCTCATTTTAAAATACTTTACTAGAATAATCATATTTCTCCTCTGAGCATACCCTTTAACTTTTTAATTTGAGGTATTTAAGTTCCAAACTATTCAAAGAAATTATTTAGCATCATGGAATTTTAGACATAGAATGGACCTTAACGATCAAAGCTTAACTCAAGAATCTTTTCTGGTGTAAGTGTATGTTTTTGTATTACGTGTGTGTAGCATATAGAATCAAGCCTTGTGGGAGACTCTGTGGTATTATGGAAAGAAATAGCTCTAGGATCCAGGAGATCTTGGTTTTAATCTTGGCCTTAGGCAAGTCAACTTCAAGTGGACTCATTTTCCTAATTTGTAAAATAAACAGGTAGGACTCCATTTCTAAGGTTCATTAGTTGTCGTTTGCTGTTTGTCCTTCCTTCTCAAAGAGGACCAATCATATCAGGAGGGTGATGTCTTGACTTGCAAGTGAATTAGATTTAAGTGAGGCAGAGTTGTATAAAGTCATCAGCCTCACTATCTTCCAGAGTCATCCAGTGGTAAGACATAGGTCAGGATGATCAGTGATGGCCAGGATGCAGTGGGAGGCCTAAGGTTTTTCCCAGGTCTCAGCTTGTCTGAGGCAAAACCCATTATGTAGTTAAAGGCTAGGTAAGAAGTGGGACAAAAAATGGTCTAGTTTTCCTGCTCAAAAGAATCATAGAGAGTTCAGAAGACCGAGGTTGAAATTCTTCTTTCATATGCTTACTAGGTGACCCTGTTAAGTTCTGTAGGTGTGGGAAACCTGCAGGCTTGAGACCATACATTATCCTTTAAGTCCTCAAGTGGGACCCTTCGGCTGAAGGAAAACTTCACAGAACAAATCACCTTTAAAAAAGGATTTGTTCTGTAAAACTAGTACTTGGTCTAAGTCTCACAAAGGTCACAGGTTTCCCACCCCTATAGTGTCGCTAGGCAACTCCCTAAGATTATACATAGCAGGAAAAGTGAGAGCCTGCTTTGGTAGAGGCAGTAACTCTCTGAGACATATGTGTACTGGAGTTTGAATCTCCATGTGAAGGATCTGATCTGAACCATCTTTTGAATAAGTCGATCTTATTTTGAATGAGAATAAAACTAATAGACCCCCAGTTTCTTTGGTTTTGGTAATACTTTTGCTCCTTTGATTACAGTGGTTTGGATATTGAACCAGCCGAGCTACCGTGATGCACCTCAATGTGGGAGAATTGAAGAGCCTATGAGGATAGGACAAATGCTTGTAATACTTATGTATTTACTTTTCAAGATCTTTTGTTGAAGCCTTCTTAGAATCCCAAGAATATCAATTGCATTTTGGCATAATTTCTCTTTTGCATCTTGAAGCTTTAAGAGGCACAAAAGAATGTGGTCTGTGGACCTTGCAGTACAGAGAGGAGGTTTCCTATGTCATTATCTCACCTAATGAAAACACAGTGTTCAAGTGGAACTCCAGGTTGGAAGTGATTGTACTGTTTATAATGCCTTCACTGTCACAGGAGATAAATGAGGTATCTGGCAGACTTCTTGAGGGAGTAACACTGGTTCATTCCTAAAGCCCATATTTGCTACTGAGGAAAATCTTTTCTCTGGGTGCTGGCCCAGGTTTAAGGCATATTATTTCATATCTCTGGGTTTCATTTTCTTCATTTGTTAAAAAATGAACAAGTTGTGCTACATCTCTGAGGTCCTTTCCACCTCACTGATTATATGATCCTAAAAACAGCACAGCAAGAAGAGGACATTGTTAACAAAGAGCAAAAATGTCCCTCTTTTGCCAGTGGGTTTATGGTGCCCCCTGGGAAGATGCCATCTTGTCAGGCTTATGGATCAGTCAGTCCTCTGAGCTGTGAAACTGTAAAATATGTAAGTGGATGGAGTCCACCTTCACTCTTCTAAGTCTATTAATGAAGTTCATCTTTATGTTCACTTTACAGCCACGAGACCAATTTCTTAAAAAACTAATTTTTTTCTCCAGGTATCATTAATGCTTATAGTGTCGGTAACTTTCAGAAATTAACTATTAGGTCAAATAAGTTTTTTCTTCCTTAGAAGAAGCTCTAGTTTTCTTCCTCAGACTTTCACTGTAAGATGTCAAAAGATGATCACATCTCTTAACACGCAAATATTTGGACAACCCTTCTGATAATAGGAGTTTTATTCAATTCAAATCATTTGGTATGTACAATTTTGTCTTGGGCATTGTGGGAGATATGCAGTTTTGCTAAGAAAATCCTTACCATATTGGAATTCATAGTCTTGATAAGGTAATCTGACCGCATCATATGTACAGGTAAAGAAGGAACTGAACCATAAAAACAATAGTCTTTAAAGTGAGCATGCCTACCCCATTATAGGTATCTTATTGCCAGAGCAATCTGGATATACATGAACATACCATCAGTTCTGTTTTTTGATAGAGATGGACTAAATTATAGAGCTGGTCAGAGCCTGGGTTTTATGATGTTCAGTGTGAATAGCAGGTAGGTCTGGTCTGGCCAGTATAGGCAAGCAAGAATTCACTTCTACATTTACAAGGAGCCAAAATTAAAAAAGAGGACTGACTATTTAAAGGGGAAAAAAGTATCCCCTATCAGAGGTGGGTCCTATAGATAGAAGTTACCAGGAGATATATTTGGAGTCCATATAATCTCCATTCTACTTCTGATACAAATTGTCAAAGTCTCAATCACAATTCACCATCTTAGAGTCAGTTGATCAATAAACCAGCAATTCTTGATCACCTACTATGTGCCAGGCAGTGTGCCAAATTATGAAATGCAAGAAAAGGCAAGAAATAGTACCTGCTCTCAAGGAGCTCATAGTCTAATGGGGTAAACATGTAAGCAATTATATACCAACAAGATATGCAGAGGGCAAGTTGGGAGTTGTATCAGAGGAAATACATTGAGATAAGGTGATCAGGGAAAAACTTTTTTCAGAAGGTAGGTCTTCATATGAAATTTCAAGGAATTCAGGGAAGGCAGATGGTAGAGATGAGAAGGGAAAGCATTCTAGACAGTGGGGACAGGCTTTGGTATAGAACTGAAAAACCTCTCAGATGCAACATTTTGAAGAAATACTTTTGGACCATAATTCCATGCAAGTGCTTTCCCTTCTTCTCTGTGAGACGCATTAAAACCCTCCCTTGGCCTTCATTAAAATCTGTTCTATGAAATCTTGGATAAGAGATTTAGTTAAGCTTTCTAGCCTCAGTTTCCATAGCAATAAACTAAAAGTATAGAACAAGGTAAGGTTTTTTCCATCTATAAAATAGTTCTGTTCCCCTTAACAATTCTGCTTTCTTGGAAAATATAATCTTCACTAAAAGACTGATTCCTCAGTAATCTTTTCTCTTTAAACCCATAAAGTTTGGCTTTACTCCCTCTACTCTAATAAAATTGGTCTTCAAATTTGTCAGTGGACTTCCTATCACAAAATCCAATGAGATTTCTCAGAATTTTTTCTCCTTCCTATCTTTGAATATAAATTATATATATGAAATATATGCTCATATATATATATATATACATACATATATCCACACACATATACATATATACATCTCTTTCTGCATTTTCTTTCATCTTTGGGCTCCTGTAAGATCATACAGGTAGTTCTTTTTTTCTCTGTGTGTCTCTGTGTCTGTTTCTGTCTGTCTCTGTTACTATCCCTATGTGTGTGAGTCTTTCTGTTTCTCTGTCTCTGTCTATCTCTCTCTTGCTATCCCTTGTTTGTCTCATTTTCTGGCCCCTGGTCTTTTTCCATACCCTTTAAGTGAAGCATCTCCCAGAATTCTGTCCTTTACCATGTTCTCTGGTTCTACTATCATTCCTGTGACAGCCTTGTACTTCATGCCGTACCCAAACTTCAAAAATCCCTATCTGCAGTCTGGACTTCTCTCTGGTGCTTCCAAATCCACATCTCCTCTATGTTTCTACAGAACATCTATGCCCAAGTAGCATTACTAACTCAAGTATGCTAAAATCTAGTTTGTAATTTTTCCCCCAAAAATATTCTCCTCTGCCAGATTTCACTATTCTGCCAGGAGCACCCAGTTTCTGGTGTTTTAATCCTTAATATTTATTATCTTTGACTTTTTTACTTGCCTTAACTCCCATCTCCAATAAGTTGCCAAGTTCTATGATTTCCCCTCCATAGAATCTCTCACATTTCTTCTTTCATTTTTATTTGCATCACTGCCCCAGTACCAGCCCATACAGTCAACTCCCTCAGTTATTATTATTGCCTCTTAACTGGTCTTCCCATTTCCACCAACTTCCAATATATCCTTCACACTTTCCCTGGGTTACACTTCATTCTGGATATAATGAATCAGCACCAGCTGAAACCCCTTATTGGCCCCCAAAGAAAATTATTTTTGCTGGCCTTAAGGTCAATTAAAAACCAGTGCCACCCTACTTTTTCCCACTACATTGATGCACTTCAGCCACAGTGGTCTGTTTGTCAAAATTCTTTATAGAAAGCCTCTTCTCTTTCCATCTTCTATATTGCCATTGGAGACACCTGAGTCCTCCCAGTTCCAAAGGCACTTAACCTACATGTCATTTTAACTCATCACTCATACTCCACCACATAATATTTATTATGACATCTTAGCATGTTTTCTATGTATTATATGCTATTTCTAGTCTATAAGCTATATGAAAACAGAAGCACATCTGATATAAACTATATTTCTCTTCCAGTACCTAGTGCACGTCCATAATGTTTTAACTGAATTAAATTTTATCAGGCTACCAATTAGAGTTGATATAGATTTTTTTCCATGGTAAGTTCTCTGTCACCAGAAGTCAAAGCAAGAAGATGACCACTTTTCAAGGATTTTGAAGATTCTATTCCTATAATGAGTAGGTAATGTGATATCCTAAGTTTATTCCAACTCTCAGGTCCCATGATTGGATTTGCTCAAAGGCATACTGATAGGAAGTGGCAGAGTGATAACTAGTGAGATGCTGTCATTTTGTCCTGTTCTATTTATAAAACAATTTCATTTGTACAGACATTTTATGGAACATTTTCAGTAAAATAAGTAAAAACAAAACAAAACAAAAGCCCAACATTTATACAACTCTGTTTGCATGGAATTAGACAGTCTTTATTGACTCAATGGAATGTGTTGATGACAGAAACAAGCTTTCTCCGTCAACTCTGTAGGGAATATCTTCCTGTAGCAGATAATTTTAAAGGCTCTTTTGCAGCTTTTTAAGGCTGTTTAGGCAAAGTTGTCTCCTTTTCTAATAGGATACTTAGACTCCCTAGAGACTGATACACTTTAGAAATAATCATTAAGGCAGGTTATTGAATAAAAACACACCATCAGCACATAACTAATATATTTTGTCCTTCTCTGACTATATATATACTTATCATTGCTGACCTTGGTTCACCACAACCATCCAAGCTGTTATATTATTTTGTTTTTCTCTAAATACTGGTTGCTTAGTGAAAAGGGGAAAATGTGACAGAAGAGTAAAAACTTTTTTTAAAGCAGCAAGAGTTGAGCTATAGAAAACCTTTCTTCTCACTTAAATAGATGGAGTAGGTAGAAATATCACTGTTTCAGGGAGGTAGAAAATACATGGATTGTGAATTAGAGGATTTGGGTTCAAGCCACATCTCTGCCATGTACTACCTACCTATGATCTGGGAAAAGTCACAACTCTCTTTTTAAGAGACAGTAAGTTAGGGCAATGGATTCAATTCTAAATTCAGTTCTGACCTCAGATACTTGTGGCCCTGGGCAAGTCACTTAATCTCTACTTGCCTCAGTTTCTTCATCTGTAAAATGGAGATAATAACAAGTATTTCCCAGAGCTGCTGAGTTAATATTTGTAAAGGATCTGGAACACTGTAGGTGCTTAATTAATGCCTGTTTGCTTCCTTTTTTGTTTGCAAAATGAGAGGATCAGACTAGATGACTGCTAAGTTTCCTCATAGCTCTAAATCTCTGTTCTTATGACCTATAATACTATTCACATGAAGAAGATACATCTATCAATTTAGAGATTTATGAGCAAATGCTATAGTCTATAAAACTTCATTCACAAAATATCCTTCATCTTTGTTTAGTGCCTATATACTTAGGTTCATAGATTTAGAGCAAGAAGGGACCTTAGGGAATCATCAGATCCACAGAGGTTTATCCAGGGGAAGCTAGATTGCTCAGTCTGGAGTCAGGAAGATTAGAGTTCGAATCTGGCTTCAGAAACTTACTAGCTATGTGACCATGGGTAAGTCTTTTAACCCTGTCTCAGTTTCCTCATCTGTGAAAAGAGTTGGAGAAGCAAATGGTAAACCACTCTAGTATCGTTTCCAAGAAAACCCCAAATGGAGTTATGAACAATCAGACTTGACTGAAATGAATGAACAATAGCAAAGCTGGAGGGAGACTGTTTAACCCAAACTTATTTATCTTACAGAAGAGACAATGGAGTATCAAAGAAATGAAGTGATCTTTCCAAGGTCACACAGCTAGGTAGTTTCAGAATAGAAGGGGAAGCCAGACATTCTGATTCACTGCCTAATGTTCTTAAACCATCCAGTCTCTAAAACTTGTGAATGGGCTACCTACATTTGCCAGTGGAAGAAAGGAATGCTTCGAAATGATGTACTGTGCTGCAGATTTCCCATCTTTTGCCATATGAAAAGTACATTTCTGTCAAACACATGCTGTTCTCTTCGCAGGGCTTTTTGTAGACATGGACAGCATGCGATAATTGCTACTTATTTTACTCTAAAAATTTCTTGCTTCTTGAATGATTTACCTTTGTGGTGACAGTGTCAGATAGGTCTACCACTGGAAGGGGGACTAAAAACCATCGAATCTAGCCTCTTTTATAGATGAGGCATCTGAGGGTCAGAGAAATTCGTCTAAAGTCATACAGGACGTACATGTAAGAAAGAGGATTTCAACCCGGGCCTTCTGACTTCAAATCCCATGCTATTTTGGGAAAGACAGAAGGGAAAACAAAGCAAAAACAAACCAATGACAAATAATGAAAGAAAAACTCCATTTATTTATTTATTTTCGTTTTCCTGCTGCATGGCTTGGAGCTGCAGAAGTCATATTCGCTCGCTGTAATCTTTCATCAGTGCGTGTGCTGGGCTGCCTAACATCTGGGGATTGTTAAGATAAGTTATTACGCAGACCTGCTTTAGTTTATATTAGTTTGGAACACATCCCAGGATATTCAATCAGGATGTAATTCCTGCAGGCTGCTAGACTCCTTGCTACACATACTTCTCCCAAAATGTTTTTCGATCAACAGTCTTCTTGTCGAAATAGTTGTCACCTCAACTGCTTTTCAACTCTTCAAGAAAAGTCTTTGTCAAGTGATCCATTTGGACTGACCATGGCTCAAGGCAAGCCCTAGCCAACAATAGGTAAAAACTGTAAAGGAAATCCTAAAGAGACGTGCTAAACTAGCTTCTCTGTGAGTATTGTGCTTGTCTCTTTCCATGTGGGTGGTGTTTGAAAAAGTACGACAGAATCTCATATACTTTTTATTTTATAGTCTATGTGAGTAATTTCTTGGTTTTTGATGGTGGGCTTGATCTTTTGAATGTGATTTCTGTAACTGAGTGAGAAGGTTGGGTAAATATAGGTATAAGGTTTTCACAAAATAAGGTTGTCATGATTTTTAAAAAATCCTTAGGTCTTATTTAAGCAGAAAAAGAAGATGAGTAGACTTCTTAGTCATTTTCAATTGTAATTCTAGTTGCAAAAATACAGGACTTGAGATGATTGGACATATATGATACTTACATTGAAACTTTTATGAGAAATTAATGAACTTATGCAAGTGACGGAACATTTCAAATTCCATTTTATCCATTTATCCATATACCTTTTAGTGTCAGACCAAGGCAAGATTTTTTTGGAAATAGAATTAAAATTATATTTATTACCTAGTTTTCCATTCAATGTTATGGGATACTCTCCAATAAATGTGTTACTATAATCAGTAATGGCACATATTGGTAAAAAAAAAAAAACTTTGTACATCTTCAAATGATTGACATAGTCAAGTCCTGATTACATTAAAAAAAAATTACCATGACCTGCTAATAGCACAGAAATTAATTAATCATTAAGAAAAGGATTGTCATTGAAATTTTGGTAAGAAAATAATCAGCCATGATACGTAGAGAGATATATTTTTAAATCTCTACTTACCCCCATTTCCCTATCAATATCTCTTGTTTCTATTTCTGTTTTTCCTGTCCTATATCAAGAATAAATGTCTTTTTATAACTGTGGTAGTAAATATGTATTTGGCATGAGTTTGCCTCTGAATTCCTAAAAAAAAAGATGATTTATCATTATATTTGTACTTAAATGTTGCTTTCGGAAAGGATTAGTGAAAGCAATGAGTTAAAGAACATTTATTTTTGTCGGTGTCATAAGAAATTGTGAAATAGCACCACATTCAATAGTTACCTAACTAATGCACAAATACAAAAGCATACCTTTACATTCCCTCCAGCTACCAGAATCCTGTCACCCTTACCAATATTTTGGTTGCCAGAGGAAACAAGAAGTCTCAAGAAATCTGTCGTGATCTATGTGCATCTCTACTGGATCTGCCCCATCTATGCTCAGGTCTTCTGAACAGATAGGCCTCTTTCCTTTTATCCAGAATCCTGGACTGAGAACATTTCCTCTGCTAATGACCCACTCAGTATCTCTATTTTAATCAACGGAGAGTTTTGAATGACCTTAATTCATTAAGCAGGGGAGCTTATGACATGCAACACAGTTGGGAAATAGCCATCTTTTCCTTATTTGGTCAGCAATGTAAACGGAAGTAGCTATACTCCATAAATCCTATATTATGATATAGGTTTTATGGGATGAACAGCTCATTTTTGGGGGCACCTCAGTGAATGAAAATACTCTCATATTTACCACAGTTTACTGTATATATGTGATATGTAATTCTTGAATTGAATTTTTTTCAGCTCCCCACCCTGCACCACTTATTTTAGGAGGGAGGGGCCTGAGGAGATATGTAAAGCTTTTCAATATTCCCATTCTAACTTCCAGCTTCCATTTCCTTAGTTCCTCAGTTTTCTTGGTGTCATTAGTCTCTTTTATTTAATATTGTGTAAAAAAGAAGCAACATGCATCATAGTTTATCTAGACCTTCAAATGTGTGAGTGTGTGTGTGTGTGTGTGTATTATGGATGGATATATATGTGTGCGTATATAAGTATGTGTGTGTGTATATATATATAATATATACATATATCATATATATATTTTAAAGCATATGATGTCTTCCTATTTTTGTTCCAACTCTCCATCTCATATGTGCCTTTCTTCCTATCCTCTTGAGGAGGTTTAAAATAACATTTATTCTTTCCCCCCTAGCTTTAGAATTTCTGGGGTTTTTTTATGATTTAATATCTTCATTATTTTCTTCATCTGCTAATATATTACCTTCATTTTTCCATTTTTATTTTCCTTTGGGATTTTATTGTTCTAGAATAAATTTCAGAAGCTTGAATCTCAAACTTTAAGTCGATAGGACTAATTTTAGCCATGTGTGTGCATGTGTGGAGACATATATACATATATATGCATATCTCATAAAATACATGCAAATTTATAACATGCATAATGTCTTGTAAACTTTGAAGACAAATATAAAAAAAAGTTATTAGAGGATGACTAATGCTGTGAACTATTAATTTTGCTTTAATTTGGATCAAATTTGATAACAACCTTATTGTCACTCATCACCTTGTCATCTACTATAATATGACAATTCTGAGGGCCTTAAAAACCCATAAAATTTTAGGAAAAGTAATGTAATGCCTAAATAAGACAGTGGGGTAAAATAGCAGTTCACTTTGATATCAGAAAGACCTAGATTTGAATCTTGCCTCAGACATTTAGGTGTATGACCATGCTGAGACACTTAATGTCTCTGTGCCTCAGTTTCATCATCTACAAAATGGGAATAATAGTTGTACCAACCTCCCAGGATTATTGTAATACTCAAATGAGGTAATGTATATGAAGTGTTTCACAAACATTAAAATTCTATGTAAAAGTGAGCTATTGTTATTTCCATGAAAGGCAGGCAGAACAGCTTCCCAAGGTGATAAAACTGGATTTGTGGGAAGGACTTGTTATAGTCTAAGAACATTAATTCGGCCACATGGCGCCTATGCCCATAGACAACACCAGTGAATGGGAAATGAGGATATTGATAGTGTGTGGGGTGCTGTAGTTGCCTTGGCATGCCTGCTTAAGCCAGTCACAGCCTTTGAAGTTCAGGGTGATGGAAGTATGAAGGTAAACTGCCTCTCATCTGTGCCTAGGGAGATACAAAATCTTCATTATTCCTCCCATATTCAAAGGAGAGGGAGAACCAATAGGATTACTGAAAACTAGTAAAAAAAAAAATTCTAGTTTGTTTTTAAATTAAGTATTCTGAAGGAATCCTTGCTGGGTCTCAGGTTCATTGCATTGTTAAGTAGTTATCTGGAAAATGATATTACATGCTATTACATACCATAAAACATTCCTTGTGGTCAATTAAGGAGGAAAATAGATAAATAGAAAGCTAAGGGAAAATGGGCAGATTTCTCTTTTGGTTTGTGCGCTGCCATTTTTTTTTCACATGACTACATTTTTTTGAGATAGAGGTTTGACCTGTGTTTCTTAAGTGTAAGGAACTCTCAAGGGGGGAGACTCCCTAAACCAGTTCTCCTTGGTTCTTTCTCTACAACTTGTAATCTTAGAGATTTTCCTAGAGCATTGAGAGATTAACATTCCTGCTCTGGATCATGTGACCAGTATATTTCAGAGGCAGGTCTTGAATCTCAGTCTTCTTGATTTCTCCATTGGTTCTGTCCATTACACAATGGTGCCTCACCTTATGACTTTCATTAACACTGAAAAAAATAAGGAAGTTGAGTATAAAGGAAATGGATCAAAGCTTTAGAACAATAAAGGATGTCTGAAATTACCTTGCCTTATGCCCTCATTTTACAGATGTGGAAACCGAGACCTAGAGAGATAATTGCTTAAAGACAGAGCTTTTGAAATTTTTTCATTCACAGACAAATAAATAAAGACCTGAGCTCAAATTTGACCTCAGATACTAACTAGTGGTTTGACCCTATTTCCTCAGTTTCTTCATTTATAAAATGGGGATAATAATGTTACCCAGTTTCCAGGGTTCTTGTGAGGATAAAATAAGATAATAATCATCAAGTGCTTATCATAAAGTCTGGTACATGGTAAAAATCGGCAATAGCTGACATTTATGTAGAACTTTAAGATTTACAAAATGCATTACAAATGGTATCTCATTCTATCTTCCCAATAATCCTAGGAAGTAGGCGCTATTATTATCTCCATTTTACAGATGAAGAAACCAAGGCAGGCAGTAGCTATGTGACTTAACCTAGTGTCACAAAACTACTAAGTGGCTGATGCAAGATTTGAACTCTGCCCTTCATGACTCTTAGGTCCAGTACTCTATCCAATGTCTCACCCTTTCTTTGTCTACCAAAACCTACCCAAGCTCCCAGTATTTGAAGGCTGACAGTCTAGTAAGTAGCTGATACCAGAATTTGAATTTCAGTCCTTCTGACTCCAGTTCCCATGTTACATCCCACAATCTGCCCCTAAACACCCAATATTAGGTCTCTTTCTAATGATTATGGTCTAAAACTAATGAATTACCTCAGTTTTCTTTATACAAACATTCACAGGAAACCAAAGACTAATAGAAAATAGTCTATCGGTATAGAAATAAACTAAGAGAAAATTCCAATAGCCTTAAAGAGGGAAAAGACTTGAAAAATTATCTTGACCAATCACATTCTTTTATATCTAAATAAACCAATGGCCAGACACTTGCCCTGAAGATCTAGACAATATGCTGGTTCTAGTTAGCACATGTCCCACTTGAGAAAGTCCAATTTTCTCAACAAATTTCAAAGCGCTTTTGTGGATACAAAGCTTTCTAACTTCTCTTGAAATCAAATTAAATTATTCAAAAAGTATGACACATCTCTTATTCCTTTATAAATACCTATATCTACAGAGAGAGGAGAGAGAGAGTGAAGGGGGGTGCAGTGTAATGACCGTGTAATACAGTAGATAGATAGCAGACCTCAGAGTGTGTACATCCTGGATTCATGCTCTTCCTTTGATATTATTGGCTGTGACCCTGGGAAGGTCCGTTTAATTACTAAGTGATGAAGGCAACTCTTAAATCAACATGAAGTCATTAAATACCTATGTGACAGGTTCCATGGCAGTGAAAATATAGTATATGAAACATTACCTACTTGCATGTACTTTGCATTCTAAAAACATAAGTAGAAGATCTGCTTTGGTTAAGGGAGTTTCTTTCTGAAAGCTCTATGCACCAGTGAAACCATAGGTCTCCAATAAATAAGGCTATCTTTTAAACGCATGTTCTTCCTTCTGCTGATTGTGCATTTCTCAGAGTGAACTGTATGTCATTCTTTCTTCTTTAAACAGGTTATGTGGGTATGCAATTTATGTCGAAAGCAACAAGAGATCTTAACCAAGTCCGGAGCTTGGTTTTTTGGAAGTGGACCTCAGCCACCAAGTCAAGACGGGACACTCAGTGACACAGCTACGGGTGCAGGTTCCGAGGTGCCTAGAGAAAAGAAAGCCAGGCTACAGGAACGATCGAGATCTCAGACCCCCTTAAGCACAGCAGCAGCCTCCCAGGAAATCACTCCTTCAGGAGTCCCATCAGAGCGAAGCAAAGGAACAGAACTGTCCCCGAAAGCCATGGGTCTGGAGCAGAAACAAGTTTCATCTAGATCTAGAAGTGAACCCTCTCGAGAAAGGTAATAGTTTACAGACCTGTTCTTTTTCTGTCTCTCTCCAGATCCATGGTAGGGCTGTAGTTGAAAGACTTGTCATTTTGGGGATCTGCCTTGTAAAAGGTATTGATTGTTAGAAACCTTTCTGCATCCAAAAAAAAGAAACCTGACATAGAGGTGAAGAAATGGGTGAGTATGAGCTCATTTATGGATAGATGATAAAATGAGCTCCCCCTTTTGCAGATGAGGAGAATGAGATCCAGGTTGTATGATTTGCCCAAAGTCACAAAGCAAAGTCACAGAGGAGTCAGAGGTAAAATCTGAATCCAGAACCTTTGACTCTTGAGCTAGTGTTCTTTCTACTATATTTAACCTCAGGGTATATATGATTAGAAACGTATTTCATACTTATTGTTATTGTTCAATTGTTTGCCATGTACAACTCTTTGTGATGCAATTTGAGGTTTTCTTGGTAAGTATACTGGATTTTACAAATGAGAAAACTGAGGAAAACAGGGAGGGTTAAGTGACTTGCCCATGGTCACATGGTTAATAAATCTCTAAGACCAGATGTGAACTCAGGTCCTTCTGATGCCAGGGTCAGCACTCTATCCACTGTACCATACTTATAGACCTAAGAATAATATATCCTCTTCCTCCCTCCCCTAAACAAATCCGTAGAATTTTAATTTTGCAAAGTTTTTTTTTTTAATACTTATTACCCCCTAAGTGGTGCAGTGCATAGAGTATTGGACTTGAAGTCAGGAAGACCCAAGTTTAAATCCTATCAGACCCTGAGTAGCTGTGTGATTCTGAGTAAATGGACTTATGACTCAGATTTCCAATTTTTAAATTGGGGATAACAATAGTAGTACTTTTTCAAAGGTTTACTCTGAAAATTAAATGATCTGTAAATCTCTATGTAAATTCTAGGTATTGTTATTAGTACATTAATAACCTGACAGATGTGTCTGCTTCTTCTGCAGCTCTTACAAATATTTGGTAGGTAAAAATACAAGGAACATTGGAGCCAGAGTGATGAGACCTGGGTTCTAATATTGGTACTGACTCAATCCATCTAAATGTCATCTGACAAATGATATTGACATTGACAAACTGTGCATGCTGATAACCTCATCCTTAAGCAAAGAAATTGGACAAGATGATCTCTAAGGAGATCTTTCCTCTGGAAGTTCAATGCTCTATGATAAAAGCATGAGGATAGCATCAGTGACTTTATTTTAGGTTTGACCATCTCTCTTATGCTATGTTATAATATCATGCATATCAACATTATAGTGTTAACAATCTGTAAAGTACCCGGAAAATATGAGTTAGTAGTACTTGAATATTAATAAGTTCACCCTGGGAATCTAACTACTATCAGTAGCTATATCAAATAATATTTAAAAGAAATTTAAGACTATATCTGATAGCTTACCATCTCAGAGAGAAGGGAGGGGAGGGGAGGATAGAATTTGGAGCTCAAAACTTAAGAACTCAGATGTTAAAAATTGTTTTAGCATGTACTTAGAGGAAAATGCATTTTAAAAAGGATGTTAAGGTTAAAATATTTTGGGAGAAAAGGTAATAAACAACTCTAGGAATTTTGTGTGTTCTTTCTTTTGGTTGAGTAAACTAATGTGGAGAACTCTGTTCTTTTTCTTCCTACCTTCTGTTTTTCCCCTCAAAGTGTAGACAGATAAATTATTGTTTTCAATTTGCTCTAATGCTACAATAAGGAAGTTGCATTAATTATAATGAATGGAGGTATATATGGAGGGCTGGTCTTAGAACCAAAAAGACCTAGGTTCAAGTTCTCCCTGTGACACATATTGACTATGTGACCCTGGGCAAATCACTTGACCTCTCAATACTTCAGACAACTGTCCAAGACTAGAAGTTGCATAGAAAGTGCTGACCAGCACTAGTAGAGGAGAGTTCCTTCAGGAAGGTTTCTAGGTATTTGAAATCATAATTCTGGATAAAGAACAAATGATATTTACACTGTATTTAATGTTTGCAAAGCTTTTAAACATATTTACTTATTTTAACTTTATATCAAGCCTTGGATGTAGGTCCTCTTA
This sequence comes from Bettongia penicillata ogilbyi, assembly GCA_023548195.1. Classification (NCBI taxonomy): domain Eukaryota; kingdom Metazoa; phylum Chordata; class Mammalia; order Diprotodontia; family Potoroidae; genus Bettongia; species Bettongia penicillata. The sequence continues at coordinate 4,020,877 of JAJHZJ010000032.1, read as the reverse complement.
TTACATCTATTTCACAGAAGAGGAAAGAAAGCTTATTTGTCCATTATCACAAAGCTAGTGTCTGAGGGGATGTTTGAACTCAAATCTTCATGACTAAGTCCCCTATGTATCTATTACATGAAATTGTCCAACCTAGTGGTAAATTAGATTTCTGATGTCAATCAATTTATTTTAAAACATAACTTGTTTATATTTTCCTGGGAAATTTGTAGAGTGTCAATTCTATCATGTTGACATACATAGCAACATAGAGATGTTCATAGTTGAAATGAAGTAGTATTCAATAAAATCTCCTACTTCTATCACAGACCAAGAATTTAAAATAAAAGAGTATTTAGTTGTCATTTTATCCAATCCTTTTCCTTCATTGATGAGATAAGTAGCACTTACAGATGCAAAATTATTTTCTGGTTGTCACATAGATGGCTGGTGTCAGCACTCAGGTCAGAAACTCAATTTCCTGACTCTCAACCTAATGCATTTTGTATTATATCACTTAGCTTACATGTCTTTCCAAAAGTATTTCTTGGTGCTTTTCATATTATAACAGAGTTATTAGCAAAGTGATTTTTGATAGTCATTGAACTTATTAAGAAATGTTTCATTCAATCAATAAACATTTAAGAGTACACTATATATAAGGCATTGTGCCAAGCACTGTGGATACAAAGAAAGGCAAAAACACAAAAATCAGTCCCTGCCCTCAAAGACTTACATTCTAATGACAGAGAGATCTAGCTAGGTAACCTCAGAAGAGAAGGCTTGAGTGGCTGGGGGAAGAAGCAAAGGGCCTTTGCCAAATGTGACTCATTCAACAACTATTTATTACTCTTTTGATCTTATCCATGTAGACAATTTTGAAATGTCGAAATCATTCATGGTGGTAGAAACCATAAAATATGGTTATAAGAAACACATTGATGCAGTTGGCTTATATCTGGAACACAACAACTCATTATAAAGCTTTAACCATGGCTCTACATCAGCCCCTTCTAAAACTAGATGTCACATTCATTTATTGAATCACATCCTGATGTTGATCGAGATGCGAATGCATAATTTATTTCAAAGCCTAAAGGAGAAATGTTCGTGTGGTCTAGTTTTTGTGATTCAAGATTTTTTTCATTGTTCTTATTTTACTTCTTTTATATTTCTGGTAGGAAGAAGACTTCAGTAGCTGCTGAGCAGAATGGCAAAGGTGGGTTGAAAAGTGAGCGTAAACGTGTGCCAAAATCCTCCCTCCAACAAGGGGAGGGACCTGTGGAGGAGAGGGAGAGGAAAGAAAGGCGGGAAAGCAGAAGGTTGGAGAAGGGCCGGTCCCAAGATTTGCCAGAGAAACACGAGGAGGGCAAAGGAGTGGAGGAGGAAAAGCAAAGGAAAGAAGAAGAATTTCAGACTCGATACCGAAGTGACCCTAATCTAGCCAGGTATCCGGTCAAGCCCCACCCAGAAGAACAACAGATGCGCATGCATGCCAAAGTCTCTAAAGCCCGTCATGAAAGGAGGCACAGTGATGTGTCTTTGCCCCACACTGAATTAGAAGAATCAGAGGTGCCAGAGAACAAGTTAGGGAAACGGGCCCAGCCCTCTGGAACTCAGGATCGGAAATCCCTTTTGGAAACTCAGAGGTCGTACTCCATAGAAAGAACGGGGGATGTAAGAATATCTGTTTCTAAGCAACTGACTAACCATAGCCCACCAGCTCCCAGGCATGGCCCTGCTCCAACAGAGCACCCTGAGTCCAAGAACCAAGAGTCTTTCAAAAAGCAGAGTCGCCTGGATCCTAGCTCCGCTGTTCTTATCCGGAAAGCAAAGAGGGAGAAAATGGAAACGATGCTGAGGAATGACTCTCTGAGCTCCGACCAGTCGGAGTCAGTACGGCCATCTCCTCCCAAGCCTCATAGGTCCAAGAGAGGCGGCAAGAAGAGACAGATGTCCGTCAGCAGCTCCGAGGAGGAAGGTGCCTCCACACCTGAGTACACCAGCTGTGAAGATGTGGAAATAGAAAGCGAAAGCGTCAGTGAAAAAGGTAAGTGGAGTGGGTTGTGGAGTAATGTGGGGGGAAGGGAGGGATGTGCCCTGCTCTCCTAGTCTTGTTTTATGACATTCGGACCCAGCCGCCCGGCTTCTTTACTTGATTTCCCCCAGTCTTCCACAATCGCGTTCTCAGGTTCTCACACTGAATTTGAAAACCCTACCAAGAGTTCTAGATGCACAAGGTGGTTATCCATCATAACTCAAGGGCGGTGCCTTGAAATATAAGATATTGGCTATTGATTCACTTGCGTTTGACTGGAGAGGCTGCTTCTGTTTTCCTGGGGCCGAAGGAGGTGAATGTTCTAAACAAAACAAAATCGTTGACTTCAGAGGTTTGATGTGGCAGTCATAGAAAGTAACACTGTTCAATGAACCACTCTTATACCACTTTGAAGAAATTGCTGCCTCAAGAAAATAACTGAAAGACTTTTACTGGAAAAAATTCTCATAGAAATTGTAGTGCAAATGACTGAAAATACAAAGGACAATCCATGTGTATGTATACACATATATATGAATTTTCATATATGTGTACATGCATGACCATATGAGAATCCATGTGGATTCTCATATGGTCATGCATATATTTGTGAGTATGTACATACGTGAATGTAAATATGCATGAATTTTCATATTCATGTGTATGTATAGACACAAGTTTTATATATGTATACAGATACAAGGATTTTCATATATATGTTTTATATATATGAATATGGTTCCACATGTAAACATATGTAGATTTTCATATGTGTGTATACAAATGACTTTTCATATGGGCATACATATGCGCATAGATTTGTATGCATTTATGTGGTTTGTATGTGCATGTATATATACACATGGATTTTCACATATATGTATAAATGGAGAAGAAAGTTTTCCTATATAAAACACATACATACACACACATACTTGATTTTCATATATATGTATATGCATATGCATGGATTTACATATATGCACATGGATTTTCATATATATAATATACATTTTGAAAATGCACCACTTAATCATTTATCACAATTACTTGTCTTTCAAAATTAAAACTTCATTTTTATCAATTCATTCCCATACTTTTGACTCCCCAAATCTCTATCATTTGATTCATTTTATATATATATATGTATATATATATAGTGATATAGTGTGTGTATGTATGCACATATCTTGCTCAATAAATGCATACATATGTACTAAAAAACTGGGAACATCAATGAGATATTTGAAGGGAATATGTTGGGGGGGAGGGTTGGTGGTTGTTTTTGTTTGTTTAGAGGATAGACAGGAAATATGACCATCTGACTACAGTAAAGTTATCCAAGCTTTCCTTTTAGAGGAACTAGTGAAAAACAAACAGAAAGAGCTAAAAGTGTATTTGATGAAAAGAAAATGTGATAATGTATCTGTGGGACTGGCAATCCCCTTTCTTAGTATGTGGAACATTTTGAGGATGATTGAATAAATAAGTGTGTTGTTTATTAAGAAAACCTTTCAATATCATTTAAAACACCTCTCTTTAATGAATGGAACAACAGAATGTTGTTACATTCTATTCACATAATGACCAGTTACTACTGGGTTGAGAACTAGGAAACCCATTTTCAAGGCTTGCTTCTGCCAGTGATGAGTTGTGTGACTTTGTATGGATTGTCTCTGTGAGCCTCGGTTCTTTTATCTGGAAAATGAGCATTTGAACTAGACAGTTTTTAAGTTCTCTTCTAGATTCAATGCTGTTCTATTAGTTTTTCAGTTAAAAGACTGTCTCAGACTGGCCATGTTTTTGATTGAGATGGGAAAAATGAAGCTTTGCATTTTTGTTGATTTAAATATTCTTAGATTTTTCTGTACTATATACTTACATTCTTTTACTGTAACTAAATTGTTCAATAGTAATGAGTAAATTCTAAAAATTAACTTTCCTTACACCAAACCAAATCTCTTTATGCTTAATATGAAGGAAGTTGTACACAAAAATGTAAAACCCTGACATTAGTGGAAGTACATATGTTTATTGGGAAAGGACATTCTTTAACAATATTATTGCAATTCATATGAAGAGTAGTCATTAAGGGGAGCTCTTATGTACTGAGAATCAATTTGTTCCTTTTGAGTTACTTTCTGAAGAGGTTTAATGTTCAAGACATGCTAAGCTTTATTCTTCTCAATCTCAGAGTGAAGCATTAGGAGCAACGTGGGGAAAGTTGTAAAGATACAATTAAATGTAATGTAAAGAGAAAAAGAATTTTAAAGCAAATTTTCTAACATTTAGAGCTATCCAAATGCATGAAGACCTGATTTAACATTTGTATGTTTCCTTTCATTGAAAGCTTTCTGGTGAAAGGCAGATAACCACTTGTTGGATATAACTTATGTACAGGTCATTTTTGGTCAGGCATAGTTAGGATCAGATAGACTTTAAGGTAGCTTTCAAATTTGGGTTCTATTTTTATATTATACATGTATATATATAAAAATTATGTATATTTCATATGTCATATTTAATAACTGACAATTAACTATGTTATATTCCTTAGTCAGACAGTGAATGGGTTCCCGTGATTACTTTTATACTTTACTGTTTTGTTTCTTCAAGACTGATCTGGTTCTAAGGAATTATAATGTTTCAGCTGAATCTGCTCATTATACATGTGGACTCCTCCTAATATGCTATATAATCGTACTTATCATAATAAATATGATGAAACAACTATAGCAACTAGCATGTATATATAGTAATTTAAAGTTTTCAAAGAGCTTTACAAATGTTGTCTCATTTGACCCTCCAACTACCCTGTGAGATAGATACTATTATTACCTCCATCTGACATTTGAGAAAACTGAGGCAGCTAAGTGACCCAGCGGATAGAACACTGGGCTTGGAATGAGGAAGCCTTACCTTCATGAGTTCAAATGTACCCACAGACACTTACTAGCTGTGTGACTGTGCTCGTCTATAAAAATGAGCTAGAGAAAGAAATGGCCAACTGCTCTAGTATTTTTGCCAAGAAAACTCCAAAATGGGGTCATAAAGAGTTGAACACAATGGAAACAACCAAACCAGAGGCATATAGAAGTCAAATGAATTTCCCAGAGTCACACAGCTAATAAGTGTCTGAAACAAGATTTCAAGTAAGGTCTTCCCAATGTAAGATTCAGTGTTCTTATCCACTGGACCCACCAAGCTTTTATACTTCTCTTAAATAAACTAGATGACTCTATATAGACATACATATATCTTTGGTATGTCTAAACTAGATCCATCTGTGCCTATTTATATAAATACTTATACATATATAAGTATATATTTGCATACATAGACATACACACATTCATTTTACACACATATTGATAATATATTCTAGTATTTTGTCAAATGTAACAGTACATGGTTGCTATCCCAGTTCTTCAGATACTGGGCTAGAAGATGTATTGAGACTGGTAAGATCACTTGAGTTTCAGAATTCTGTGCAACAGTGAGGCTAAAGCTAAATTGATCACTAATATGGCAAACCCTTGGTCTTGGCAGGGCTTCCAGACTTTCTAAAGACAGGAGAAATGGAGAAGGTCATATACCTTATACTAATTAGTAGTGGTATCAGGTCTATGCGTGTCTATTACACTTCCATCCTGAGCAAGATAAAGAAATCCAATCTCAAAGAAAAACCAATACGTTCTGCAATTTGGCCAGGACTCCAAGTCCAGCTATATAGTTTAAATAATTACTCCTCTCTTTCTAAAAAAGTCACAACAGTATTTGCTCATCCCCATCCCCATGTTCCTGTGACATTTCTCCAATTCTTTGATTTGTTAAATGTGATCACATCTGCAGCTAATTGTTATAGTACTACTGGATGTGCATGGAAATTGGAATTCATGAAAAGCAGTTATATATTTTTATCATCTCATTTATCTTAGGTTTCCTTTTTCTGATAATCAATTTTGCTTTTTCCATCCTCATCCAACAATTATTTTTCCTTGTTAGAGAAAACTGAAGGAAAAGAAGAATTAATTTTATCGCTTTTTGGTGTCTTCATCTCTCCCACCCAAAACAGTGTTGTTCTTCATGTTTCTTTCCTCTTCTTACCCATAACAGAGTTTAAAAGGCCATATTTTGGTTTTATTTACTTAAAATCTTTTTGAGAGCTATTTTCCTAGGATAAATGTTTTTATAATATTTTTAAAACTGATGACATATAAAGCACTGCATCTGAAAAGTAATTCTGTTCCTGTGTACAACCTTGTAATAATAAGGATAATAACTTTATGTAACACTTTCTACATCCAAGCACAGTGCTAAGTACTCTACTGTTATTATCTCTTAATTCTCACAACAACTCTAAAAGGTAACTGTTACACTTATCCTCATTTTATAGATAGGCAAACAGAAGTTAAATGATTTTCCCAAGATCACATAGCTAATAAAAATGTATAAAGATGGACTTGAACTCAGTTTATCCTGACTCTAAACCTGGTGCTCTATCTGCTGCACCACACATTTGCCCCATTAACTATGCTAATGGAAAGAACATTCTGGAATTTTGCCCAGTGTTATTAAACTACCTGTACCCTTTAACCCAGTAAAACCACTATTAGGTCTATTTCCAAAGATGTTTAAGAGAAAAGGAAAAAAAATCTATATGTTCAAAAATGTTTATAGCAGCTTTCTGTGGTGTTAAACAACCAGAATTGCAGGGATATCCATCAGTTGGGGAATGTTTGAATAAGTTGCGGTATATAATTGTGATGGGATACTATTGTGCTGTTAGAAATCATGAGCTTAATGATCTTAAAAAAACATGGAAAGACTTGTATGAAATGGTGAAGTGAGAAATGAGCAGAGTCAAGAGGACATGGTATACGGTTACAGTAATATTGTTTTAAGAAAGACTTTGAGTGAATGTCATTTTGACTATCATAAATATCCAAGCTATAAAGAATATATATACAGAAAGATGTTATCTGCATCCAGAGGCAGATAATAAATAGAAGTTTGTATGGAATAATTTTACATATATAAACACATTTGTGTCTAATAGTAGCTGTGTCTAGTATGGAAAAGGGGAAAAAAGGGAAAAAAAAGAAAAAAGAAATTTATATGATAGCTTTATTATATATTTAAAAGGAATATCAAATTATACATAATAGAGTTGCAGTTTCATGTGCAATTATATATTTTATTATATTATGTTATGGAAATACTTATTTTATTCCATAATTTTAAAATAAAATAAAAATTTCACAAAAGAAGACCTATGCTAATAGTTAGAATTTATATAGTGCCTTAAGGTTTGTAAAACATATTCATGTTATCTCATCTGATTTTTACAGCAATCCTGTCTCTGATGTAGATACTATTATAGTTCCCATTCTGCAGATGAGGAAATGGGGTGAGATAGGTGAAGTGACTTTAGTGGGAAAACAGAGATAGTAAGTGTCTGCAACAGGATTCAAACATAGGTCTGCCTAATTCTATGTCAAACCCTGAAATTTAGTGATGTGCCAGTGTTACCGTGGTCTGTGACTACTGGATTTACTTTAAAATGCAGGAAAATTATATCTCTGTTAAAAAAAAAAGGGAACCCAACATAGAGAAAGTTCATAAACCAGTAAAACTCAAAGACGTGTTGTTTATTATCTCTATGCTGATGTAAGAAGAAATCTGGAGCCTGATAAACTTTTAAAAGAATGTAAATATGGAGTTAACCAGAGAAATAACACAGTGGTAAAGTTCTAATAAAAATAAAAATTTCACTTTCCTACTAATTCAACTTGAAAGCTACTATTTAAGGGACAGCCATTCGGTACCTTAGAGGTAGACAAGGTTAGTAGCTTACAACTGACCTTCAGAAAAGCAGTGGCTATTTAAGAAAAAGAAATGTCTAGCAGCATTAGTTTAAGGCAGAACCGTGACTTGGAATTTATGTATCTGGAACAATTACCACAAAGGTCAGTTGTTTCATTCACACTTGGCTACCAAGAAAGCTGAATATTGAGGGGGGAAAGAATATGGAATGATAATGTTTACCACAAAAATACAGATACTTTTGGGGAGAGAGCTGAAGGAGAGTGAAAAGCTGACCTTTCCCCCAAATAAAATGCTTTCAAATTATTCTGTTAAAATTAGAAGGAATGTCAGGGACCATCTAATCCAACATTTTCTTTTTTGCAGAGAAAGAAAAGATCTAGAATGACTTGGGCAATGTCCAAGTCTTAGTGAAAATGAGGCTGAACTGAAGTGGAGTAAGATGAAGCCCAAATGTCATAGACTGATAGGGATGGAAGTAAAGACATCACCTTGTTCAGACTATTCATTTGCATAAAGGGTAACAGGACAGGAAAATGACTCTCAGAGCAGGGATTGGAACCAAGCCTCCTGATTCCCCATTTAGAGCTCTTTCCACCAAGTTATTGCTATTTGGCCTCCTTTGAGGGGCAATGGAGCAGTGACAGTGACACTTACTGGGCAAAGGCCCCTCTTCTTCCTGCCAAGTAAAGCAGATGAATGAGGGCAGGGGGCATCAGATCTTCTAGGAGTACTCTGGCTCTAAGCGTCACACCACTGCTCGCTCATGAGTCATGCTTGAAACCAATCTTTGGGTATTTTGGGAGGTCAAAGTCTTCAGGAAAAAAAAAAGCCTCCAAAATTGGGGAGGCACAGACATCTCTGTGGAACATTGGTCTTCTACTTTGGCCAGTGGTAATTCTTCCCTTCCTGCTTTACTTTGCTTGAAGTACTTATCAGACACCTACACCCCTCCGCCAAGCTACAACCATGAACTACTGGTTCTGGAAAGTAGTTCTTCCTCTTAGGTTTGTCCTGCCTCACCCCATTTGGTGTTCATGGTACCTGAAATTGTTACTTCCAGTCTCAAAAATTTTCTCACCATCCATTCAACCCAGTCCTCCTTTTCCTACCTGCTTCAGGGAAGTTTGCAAAAGAGAGAAAGTTTTCCAGGTACATGTAAGGAAGAGTTAGTCCAAAAATACACAGCCACTGAGCGGGAAGGAGCTCCCTCCTTCTTTCTCTCTCCCCTCCCTCTTTCATTTTAAGCAGCACCCCTCAACTAAGATTGGAGACCTACTTCTATTAACAACCCCCCCCACACACACACACACACAGCACAACCACTACCTAGCCTGTTCCCCCTTCCTGGGTAGGGAAACATGTTTTGTAGTGGTTTCAAGATTGGACCAGAACTTGGTTCCAGCAGCTGCTCCTTCCACACACCACCTCCCCCTCACTCATCTACACACATCCCACACACAACCCATAATGCCTGCCCCAGATCCTACTTTGTCTACTGAGAGAAATAATTATTAATAACCAATGACTTGTGGAGATCTAAAAGTTCTCTCCTTTTGATAAAGTACTGATTTCAAAAGTTGAGGCTCTTGAAAGACATTACTGATGATGTGATTGGATTGACTTTCTTGTACAGACCCCACCCAAGTAGGCAACCCATCGTACTCTACTCAGGTTTGGGTGGGGATAAATTCTTTGAATGGATTGTCCAAGGTTGGGGCTTGTTTAGAAGTAAATGACATAATCAGAGTTCAATCTCTCATTATAATATTCAGTCCTTCATTAATTGTTAACCAATCAGGGTTGATTGCCACCTTCCAGAACACCTCTCTTCCAGTTGGCATATAAGCCCTGAGCCCACCTCCATGACTATCTTTGTTCTAAGAAAGAGATGGCCAAATAAATGACTATCATTTTTATTACTAAACATACTGGCATTATTAATAAAATTATTAAATTATCCAGAAATTATGTCTTTTGAACTTTTTAAACGTCACTTTATCCCTAGTTCTGCCCCCATTTTCTTCCTTAGAGGAGTCAAAAAAGAAATTCGTTGGAGAGTGCTGGTTTTGTAGTCAAAGAAAGGAAGGCAACAGACCATTATTACATACCTACTATTACAAATATTGTCTAATTCAATTATCACAGCAACCCTTTTACAGTTGAAAAAATTGAGGCAGAGGTGAGGTGATGTACGCCAGATCACACAATAAGCATGTGAGGTCAGATTTGACCTCATATATTCTTGATTTCAAGTTTAGCATTTTCTCTACTGAGCTATTATGCTTCCTCAGAAGACCTAGATTTGAATCTTAACTCAGCTAAATACTACTTGTGCAACACTGGGTGAGCTAATTCCTATATCTAACCTTCAGATTCCCCATCTGTAAAATGAGTTTAGATCAAATGCTTGCTAAGGTCCCTTCTAATCTCTAAGTCGATGCTCCTATACTCCATTAAAATGTCTACTTTGAATCTGATCTTTGAGAGAAAAAAATTTTGTATCAGTTAGCTCTCATAGCAGTCATATCTAAGATTTGTAGAAATTTTTAAAAATTGTTAAGATCTGAAGCAATTATGTAATAAATGAACACAGATATAAAAAAATATATTTCTCAAAAGAACACAAACTATCAATAACTATATCAAAGTTTGTTCCACATCACAAATAATAAGAGAAATGCAAATTAAAGTAGCTCATAGTCAGCAAATATTTATCAGGTGCTTACTATGTGCTGGGCACTGAGCTAAGTGCTGAATATGCAGAAAGGTAAAAATAGTCTCTGATGCAATAGTCAGTACTGGAGTTGGTGGATTAACTACACTCTTGGCAGGAGCTGAAAATTAGTTCAGTCATTCAGAGAAACTATTTGGAGTTATACAAAAAAGTAAAATAACAGAAATATCCATATGTGTTGATCCAGAGATCCCACTGATCTCTAACTCAAGTGGGTCAGTGGTGGAAAGTTCCAATATATACCAAAATAGTCATAGTGGAACTTTTCCTGAGAGTATAAAACTGGAAATAAAAGATGTTCATCGATTGGGGAATGGCTAAACAAAGTAAGTAATAGGAATCTGATGGAATATTATTGTACCATAAGAAATGAAGAATGTGAATAATTCAGAGAAAAATTAAGAATTCATGAGAGGATTGATATGAACTGATGCAGCATGGAGAACAGGAACACCAGTGTATGTGTTGGCAACAATGTAAGTGGACAGAATGATAAAATAATAATAGCTATGGTTTATAAAATGCTGTAAGGTATAAAAATTGCCTTACAAGTTATTATTGAATTTGGTCTTCAACAACCATGGAAGGTTGGTGCCATTGTTATCCCCATTTTGCATATTAAGCAACAGGTAGAGAGAAGTGAGGTGACTTGCTCAGGGTCACACAGATAGTAAGGATCTCAGCCTATATTACACAACTGGTCTTTCTTACTCCAAGCATAGCAGTCTATCTACTCTGCCACCAATCTGTCTCTTAAAATGAAAGAGAATGTTCAGTGACTTATAATGATAAAGCTTGGCCCCAGAAAAGAAAAAAGAAATTAATCATTAATCTCTCTCTTTTCATTCTAGTAAAGGTGAGCATTATGGATGTAGAATATTATTCTGCGTAGAATATATTCTACATACATATTCTACAGAGATCAACTCTGTTTGATGTCATTTAGCTTTGGTGAACTGGCCTAAAAAATGGTAAAAGAGAATGTTTATGGATTACAAAGGAAAGAAAAATCTATTTGTCAATGAATGCAATGCAGAAACAGTGACATGAATAAAACTTTTTAGAAGAATCTTACCCTGGTATAAGCAAATACCTGCTATAGGATACAGTCCTGGTCACCCATTTAGAATGGTGGCTCTAAAAAATAAAGACCTATCTCCATTTTTGCCTGTTGTTTAATTTCTTTTTATCCCTTTATAAATATATTTCACCTCTTTTCCTTATGTACATACACATCCACACAATATAGATGTGTGTGTATATGTTTTATATGTTGTAAAAGCAAGGACCCTGACATACACAAGAGGGTCTGCTATCACAGTTTCTTTGATCTGCTTTTCTAAAAGGAAAGCAACTTGAGGGATCAGCAATCACTTTAATCAAGCACACGTATCATTCACTTAGCTCAGGTGAAAAAGTCAGCACCCTGAACTTCAGAGAAAATACTGAGAAATTCAAATCAACAGACAGTGCTTCCAGCTGTCTGACATATGCAATATATACATCACAGATCAACAGACAGATAGTTGTCTGACCATACATACATAATTACCAGAAAGAGAAGCACTTCAAAGCTGGGGGGCTGCTTCGCAACTTCCCAGAGTCTCACCAGGCACATGAACCTTCATCCAAAAACTAAGCCCCAAAGTAAAACCTCACCCTCAGAGTATTTATACATTTTGCAGAGCCAAAGGGAATCACAACCCTTGAGAAACAGTGCCTCACTAACAAAAAGTGTGAGTCTTCCTACAAATCTTCCCAGACTCATTAATGGATGGGGGAGAGCTTCTTTAATCACATTATTCAATCAGAGGCACTTGATTATACTAAAATAAAAAATGCAATATCAATACATATGTCTATATCCATATGTGTATATATACACATATTGGTCATCTGTACTTCATTTCTTTGTTTCTGATCAACATGTATAGAAGTACTGATCTCATCCTGAGGGAACAGGCTGGCCTAGCAGCACTCAGTTTCACCTAATATAATTCACCTTCATAGTAGAAAAGATGGACATGTAAGGGGTGGAACAAAGAATAGGTGTTTTGGTGATAAAATGCAAAAGTATAATTTAAACCCACAGTCAATGAATTAAAGTGAAGAATTTGAGACGTAGGCCTTAAATAGCAGCCAGTAGTTTTAGGAATAGAGACTATCCTATATAAAGTATTTATCTCTTCGATATTATTTAAATCTTAAAGTATTGAGAAGGCTCAACCAATATGCTGGTGCTCTAGTTTAGAGCTGCTATCTAATTTCCCAGTTCGGTAAGAGTTGCAGTGCCATTCCAATGAAAGAAATGAATTTTTGCTGTTAATTTCTAACACACAAATGACTAAAAAATCTTCTAAATCTTAAAATACCCCTTATGAGTGCAGTGGAATCCCATAAAAAGAAACAAAACTGTCTATGACTTGACCCAGTGATATCAGTTTCAAATGGAAATGTATTCAGAAATACTATCTACTTAAGTATTGATAGTTGCAGCAGGTTTCAATTCATCCATCAGGAGAAATGGAAGCTAAAATCTGAACCAAATTTTCAAAAAATCACCTTCGGAAATGACTATGTGGCACAAATCTGTAGTTATAGGACAGAATACACACATTTCAAGAACTGAATGTTATTTTAAGGGTAAATTTTCATTCCTCCAACTCCATTCAAGGAAATATTTGCTTTTCCTCAGATTTCAGTGTCATTTGCTTTATGGAAATTGCATTCCTTGGATTCTTTTCTTTAAGTTATCAACATTTTTTTTTACTCATATGGAATGTTCTTGGCATATTTTGCTTGATGAGTGAGGCTAGTGCTGGCCTTTGAAGGAATCGGTTCTATGTCAAGACTGCTTATTTACCCAATGCTACTTTCCTCATACTTGACAGAGACAAATAGAAACATAAGTACACACAAACACACAAGTACACATGCACATGCCTGTGTGGCACGGTGGAAAGAACATTGAATTCAAATGAACAAATGAATGAATCGCTATCAATTATAAATTCACTCATTTTTTCATACAAACATATATATGTCATTCAAACATATATATTATATGGTACAAGAGAAAGAATACTGAATTTGGAATTAAAACACCTGACTGAATTTCACATCTACTACTTATTAATTGTTTATCTGGGACAATTCATTGAAGTTCTCTGAATCAAAAGTTTCTTATCCATAAAATGAGTGGGTTAAAGTAGATGATCTCTGAACTCTATTACTAACTATCTGTGATCATGCATACCCATATGAACAAAAAAAAGTTTTGAGTTTCATAAAATGAGCCTGGGTTCTCTTCTGAACCTACATTTGAATTTGATGTTAAAATCTTGTAGTAGATAAGATTTGAATTCAGGGGACTTAGAATATCCCATAGCATATCATTAGTCTGTTAGTAGCATAAAGTGGTTTTTGGGGACTTGGGCAAAAGCAATAACTGATATTTCTGGAATATATTAAGGGTTATAAAAGATTTTCTATGCAGTGTCTCTTTTGAGCTCCACAAGAGCCCTGTGAAGCAGATGATAAAGTATTATTGTCCTCATCATACAGATGAGGATACAGGCTCAGAGAGAGTGACTTTCCCATATTCATAAAGTCATCGTGTCAGAATTAAGATTCAAACCTAGGTTCAACCAGACTGCAGATTTAGTGCCTAGTGCAATGCCTGGCACATAATAGGTACTTAACAAATGCTTGTTGACTTAACTTTCCATTGCCATAGGAGTTTTATTAGATGAAGGGTAAAGTCTGTCCTTTCTATAACAAGATTATTGATCTAGAACTGGGAGGAATTTCAGAAGTCATCTATTCTAAAGCCCTGATTTTACAGAGGAAGACACTGAGGCCAAGAAGGGTTAAGTGACTCACGCAAAGTCACAAAGGTAGCAAATGTCAAATGTAGAATTTGAATCTAGGTCCTTTGATTCCAGAGTCAATCCTTTATACAGTGCTGATTTTGCCAGTGGACCGAGGTCCTTCTTATTCCACTTTCGGAAAAATAATCATATTCTTCAGCATTTTGATTTCTTTTTCTTTAATTCTAACATTATGTATAGATTTGCAGAAAGATGAGTTCTTAGGAATACCAAGAGGGATACATGGACAGTTCTTCAACTAATCATATTAGGTGTCTGTGAAAATGTTTTGAATGCATATAGCACTGTGTTCTGTACTTCTCATGAGAAAACATGTGATAGAGACCTGTGATTTCACTGTCACAGGAAACTTCAGATGAGGAAGGGCTTTCTATCAGTGAAGGTCAGCACCTTCTCAAAAACTTACACTGAAAAGTTTAGGAACTTGCCCTGAGTCATGGAGCTTGAATGTGTCAGAGATGAGAATTGAATTCAGGTCTTCTGGCTCCAAGGGTCAACAAGTTCCATTTCGTCTCTAAAATGTACACTCCATCAAGTGCCTAAAAGTGATGTGCACCCAGAAGGTTCTTAATAAATGTTGAAATGAAGATATTTATGTATGTATAAATGTATAATTAAGAAATGTTGCATTGAATATATTATTTAGGCAAATATAAAAAATGCTTGTTGAGAAAGTAGATTTGGAACTTTCAAGTACAGAGAATAATGTGTAGCAGCCCTAATGGGTGACATAAGTGGAGAATGCAAAGGGACACTTAAGAGGAAAAAAAATCACTTTTCTTGAAGATATGGCAGAAGGAGTATTCCAAGTATTCAAAAAGAGAAGATTTGATATTGGAAAACCTATAGATTTAAGGCAAAGAAGAGGTGAACAGCAATTGTAATTTAATAACAAAAAACAGTATCTGATCTCTTTTGAGTGTATTTGGATAGGAAAAGTCTAAAGTCTATAACTTTCAAAGTCATTTTTTCTTTGTTTTTTATGGTTTACAATAAATAGGTACTAAGAATGTATATATTCTAAATTGTGCTAGATGTGAATTGTAATGCTTCTACTTATTTATTTTGAAGTGAATCCTATCTTTGTTCTTGAAATACGAGTCCACTATGTTTCAGTGTACATACAGTATGTCCATTGTCTTCAATTTCATAAATGTCATCATAAAATGACAATTCATAAATGTTGAATAGGACATATCTATATAGATGCACATAAATATGTAATTAACATATATTTGCGTATGGATACATAGCTATATGTGTATGCACATATATACACGTGTGTGTATTAATGCTAATACTTATTTTCTGTAGGTCTAATGTAATTTCACCTCTTTTGGTCATAGCTTCCTCATCTCTAAAATTAGGAGGTTAGACTAACTTGTAAGCTCTTTTCTACCTTTAAAAGAATTTATCTTAATGACCTAACTACCACACACAAATGCCCAGACATTTACATAGTTTTTAAGCTTGAAATAGTTTATATTTTATCTGAAAATTGAGCCAAAGGAATCTTATTGCTTTGAATGAACTTATGTCACCCAGAAAAAAAAAAAAACAAAACACAACTTCCCATCGTTTTGAATATTGTTATGTAAATGGGCTTGGATTTAGATTTGAGAATTTAAACATTTAAACATTTTGTAAGTAAAAGAAGCTACTTGGATTTTCTTTCTGTATGTCTTCCCCTCTCCTCCTCTCTCTTCCCCTCTCCCTTTTTCTCAGCCAGTCTACTTGAGAATAATTATGAGTATTGTAGATATTTCTAAATTGCTAGAGTATTACAAAGTATTTTAAGTTTCTTTCCTATGACTTTCTAAAAGATAAATTATTATAACCTTTAAATATGCCATTTTTATCTGTGGTTGGTACACTTTTTTATTAGATGTCTAGATATGGAAATGGCGTGAAAAGTAGGAGGAGCATTGTTTCTGGCACCAGATAAAGAGGATTAAAACCTGCCATTGATAATTATTATCTTTGTGACAAGTCACTATCTTGGACAAATCACTTAACCTCCATCTCCTTTGGTGAGAGAATTCTGATCTAGAACTCTATTCTGTCCCAGTGATTTAGTGGTCAAAATCTAACTATATAATTTGGAATTATATGTCTTTTCCTCAACATTATATAAGTGAGATCTGAATATACTGAAAAGGTAAAAGTGCTATTGTCAGCTTGATGGTGTCATACAACATGGGTTTGTTAAGTTAAATTCTGTTTGCTTTCTGGGGATGAAGCAACCTAGAATGAATTGGATCTGACCGTTATCAAATGATTTTCAGGTTATGCTTTTGTTGAAAGAATGAACCATCAAAGCCTGTAGGAGTGTTTTATTCAGAATTTAGATTTTTCTTGGTTATACTAATTATTCATTCAAAGTACTTTTCAGTCAATTTTTTTTCAGTACAAAAATATTTGTACATTTAAAAAAAATAGACCAACCTCACCAATTGAACTCAATTCAAAGAAGGTTAGAAAGATGAGACGCAGGGAGGTAATACAGTGGATCAAGTGATGACTCGAACTCAAGAGGACCTGAGTTCAGGTCAGCCTCATACAGTAGCTGTGTGACTGTCAAGTCTCTACTAGCTTTATTCCTCCCTGTTTCTATTTGAAAGATTATGATTAATGGAAGAGAAAATAGAAGTAAAATGGGACATGAGAGATTCTGCCTTCCCTTCGTTATCATTTATCATCACCCTGTCTACCCAGAGATATGAACCTGTCCCATCTTTGGTCCTTCTATTTCCTCCAAAATAGTTTTTTTTTTTTTAAATCCCAGGTTTACTTTACTGCCTTAGCACATTCTGTATTTTAATATTTCCTATTCTTATAGTATGATACCATGTATTTTGTCTGTCCTCTGTTACTTCCCTCTGCTTCCATCTCCTATATATGTCTATTTTAAAGCCTATGGTGGTTGATGAATTCCCTCTACACTTATAATAATCTCTACAAACAAATCCATCTACCTTTTTCTTCTCATTAGAATTGTTTCCTTTTAGATTCTTAAGTATTTCATTCTTGATTCTTATCCATCAATGGCTCGACTGTGTTGTAGAATTTTATTCCAAGGCAATCTACTTATCATTTCTCAGTGTCCTTTGAAATCTCTAAAATTTGAGTGTGCATATCATAGTTTGCATCATTTTCCTCTCATTCTCTACTACATATGTTAAAAAAGAACAGTCACAACTCACCTCTCCTTAATGCTTCTCCCATAAGGTTTTCATCATTTCTATTCCAGCAATTAGTGGCCTTGAAGTAAACAAAATATCTGTTATCAAATCATAGGTTTGGGATCCTATAGAGGCCATCTAATTCACCCTGGGCATCAATTCTGAGTTGTAGGTGAGTACTAACCCATAGGTTGACTATGATATATGGTTCAACTAGTAAGTCATTCATAGATATGAATGACTAAGAACATTGTACACAATCCAACCAATTTTGCTTTTTCCATAGTTGGATAACTTGTTAAAATGACATGTTTTATTGCTAGCTAATCACTAATCATTAATCTTGATTAATAATAGATTACCCTTAGAAAAAGACTAAAGATATGCAAGCAGCTAGGTACAAATTAAGGACTTCCTGATTAAATAATCTGTTATTAACTACTTAATCCAACCCTAGTTTGCCTCATTCATTGTCTTTCTTAATATAGTAATTTCCATGCCAAAAAGCTTCAGCTTGTTTGTAGCTCTTTATCTCCTTCAGAACATTCTGGCTTTTGGCAAATTAGGGAAGATTTGGCATCAAATGCCTTCAACTATGGGCTGCAATTTGCCAGAAAGACTTTAAATGCTTCTTTAGCATTCTAGTTTAGTTCTTGAAGTCCTCCCTCTTAGCCTCCTCTATATTTTTCACAAGTGAGAACTACTTTGTTTATAATTGTTTCATAATGTAATTTACTTTGTAATTTGTTTCATGATTTGTTTGTACCCCTAACAAGCTCCATAAGAGCAAGAAATGCTATTTTCGGCATGGAATAATTTTTTTTTCCAACAAGAATCAGATTTTGATTCCCGCCTTCTATTTGAACCCTAGGGTTAGTATGAGTCACTTTGTAACACCCTATCTGAGATTATACTCTCTGTCTCCCAGCTTCTTCCAAACTAACTTCTTAAAGGGAATAGGCTTCTGCATCCCCCCCACACCAACATACATTTTAAAATATATTTGAGAAACTCAGAAAAAAGTTTTCTGAGGTCAATGGATAGAGTGAGCCTGGAGTCAGCCTCAATTCAAATCCAGCCTCAAACACTTACTAGCTGGATGACCCTGGGAAAATTATTTGATCTCTTTTTGTCTCAGTTTCCCCAACTGTAAAATGGGATACTAATACCTACCTTGCAGGATTGTTGAAGGGATCAAGTGAAGTCATATTTATAAAAAAGCTCTTGGCACAATACATAGCACATAATAAGTATATATAAAGATTTATTCTTTCCTCTCCCTTCTCTGCTTTCCCCACAAAGATATGGAGTAGTGACTTCTCCCTCTTTAGAAACTTCTAAATCTGTTTTTGGGGAGTGAAAAACAGAAAAATCCATTCTCTTCACTAGAGTTCCCTTCGTATAATGTTCATTAAACACAACTTCATGATGCAGAGGCTTAGTTTTATTATTGAAAATCCTACTATCTAGTCTTTGTAGACTAAAATTTGAGAGTCATACATCTGTTGCATAGACAAATGGTTATGAAACAAAACTGTATTAGTCATGAAAATAAAGTGTATGTAATGAAAATTGATTAGGAAGACCTTAGAATTGCTGCTCTCTTCCTTTCCCCACTCCTTTGATTTATATGAGAATCTTGGTTTTGAGAAGAACTTTGATGGTTTGTTCTTGTTTTTTTGCCATTTGGGGAGCAGGATAAGGAAATACTGAGGAATGTATGAAGAAGGGATGTGCAAATATTGCTAACCAGATCCAATCTAGACAGTCCTTTTATGTTCCAAATCATTCACAAGGGTCTTAAAAATAATAAAATCATATGCAAATGAGATTTCTACCATGCTTTACATAGTACTTTCTTCATAACCTAACTCTAAGATAGGCAATAATAATAACTACCATTTATATAGCACAGTAAAGTATGCAAAGTGTTTTATATGTATTATCTCATTTGGTCCTCACAACACTCTTAAGCCTATGGATATTATCATCCATATTACCAAATGAGTTGTTTGTTATCAATATTGATAGATGATTATTATTGACACTTGTCAAAAGGACAGTCTGACACATCATTTTACATATATGTGTGTATGTATGTATATATCCATGCACATTCCATTCACTCCATATTTAACAAATGAGAAAACTCAGGTTGAGAGAAATTAAGCAACTTGTTCAGACTCAGCTATTGTATATGAGGTAGGATTTGAATTTAGGTCTTTCTGACTCCAAACCCAACCTTGTATCAAGTATACCTAAAATACTCCTAGCTAGTGAAAGTTTCTTTAAAGGTAAAAAGAAATTATCATCAGTCCTATGCTCATCATAGAGATACTCAAAAGTCACATTGCCAGTAAATGTTGGACCGGGGACTCAAACTCAAATCTTCTGAATTCAAGTATTTCCTCATCATATGGCCTCTCTAGTAGAAATCCTATGTTGAAACATTTTTGGAAATTTCTAAAGCCTCTAACCAATAATTAGATTAGTCAAGGAAGATAGACCTTGAAAACAACACAAAGAAAACCAAACTAAAATAAAAAATCTTAACTTTTTATGTGGCATGTTTTCTCAATATTTTATAATATTTAATGCTCATAAATTTATATATTCAAATACATAAAAGTAAGTTTGCAAGAAGGTATATATATATATATGCACATACATCACACATATGCATACATACATACATATAGACATACACAGAAAGAGAGAGAAACTAGACTGACTGATTTCATCATTCCTTATTCATGTCCAACACTTCATGACTCCATTATGTGGGTTCTTGGCAAAGATACTTGGAGAGATTTGCCATTTCCTTCTCCAGCTCATTTAACAAATGATAAACTGAGACAAACAAGGTTAAATGGCTTGTCCGGAATCACATAGCTAGTAAGTGGATTTGAACTGGATTTGAACTCAGGAAGATGAATCTCCTTGATTTCAAATGCTAGACACTGTGCCACCTAGTTGCATGTATTTAGTCTAGATATAAAGGTAAAATTTGGTAGATAAGACCACCATTGTTGCAATATTGTCACATTTTTCTGGCTTTGCTATAGCTTTTCAAATTTTTCTTGGGAACTGTTGAACTTCCTAAAGTTATTCTACTTTTTTCCATTGTTAACTAGCTGTAAGTCATAGAAATTACCTTTCAAGATTTAGAACACTAAAAGTAAAGTATAACTTAGTATCTCAGTAACTTCATCATCATGATGAGGACCTGCCACGGTTTTGTTTATTTGTTTTCAGGTCCAGCATGGTACAAAATCTCAAGCATATTATGGAGTACACATTTCCAGTTTTGTGATAAGCTGTTTCACTTTGGTCAGGGTCTGTGATTTTGTTAGTTCAGAAAACTCCAGATGTGGAAACATCCTTCATTGATGCAGATCAGCAACTTGCCTATAACTCAGAGTCTTAGTTGTCTAGGGTGGATAGTGACTAAGTGACTTATTCAAGGTCACCCAGATAGTAGGTATTAATAGCATGTCTGAACAAAGGACTTCTTGAATGAATCCAAGGTTGGGCTGTCTATCTACTTCCTGGTGATACATTTCATAATAATTTACATCTCTATTTTTGGACCTCACCTCTGATTTCATGAGTAAAGAGAAACTCTTATGAGGAATTGTATCTACCAATTAATATAGGCACCCATTCTGAAACTTATATTTTTAGAGTTGTCTAAAACATTTAAAGGATAAATGACTTGCCCAAAAGCCAATATGTGTCAGAAGTAAACTCAAATTCATTTCCTCCTGACTAAAATGAATTATTGTAGCATCATCATCACCACAGCTAGTATTTATATAGCACTTTAAGGTTTACAGTATACTTTGCAAATATCTCATTCTATCCTCACAAAAACCCTGGCAGATAAGTATTATTATCATGTTCTATTTACAGAAGAGGAAACTGAGGTAAACGGAGAATAAATAACTTGCCCAGGTTCACAGTGCTAATAAGTGTCTTAAGGCTTGATTTGAGCTCAACCCTTTTTGACACCAAGCCCAGGGCTCTATTCATCATACCAAGTGTAGGGAACCTGCTGCCTTGAGGCCACATGTGGCTTTCTAGGTTCTTGGGTCCAACCTTTCAAGTGAGTCCAAGTTTTACAGGAAAAAAATTATTTTATTAAGGAGATTTGTTCTGTGAAGTCTGGATTCAAAGAGCCATACTTGAGGACCTAGAAGGCCTCAAGTGATCTTGAGGACACAGGTTCCTTACCCTTGCACTATACTATCAGCTACCTTTAGTAAGATTAATGTTGAGAAAATAAATTCTGTTACCTTTTTAAAGGTATTTTTTGTTTTCACTTTGTCTAGGATCCATTCTTTCTGTGCTTTTAAGAATAATGATTATTTCACCAATAAGCTAAGTTCAAATCCTATTCAGTGTTTATTTTTTCTTAGGAATAATGCTAAAGATTTTAATGGCATAAAATATTATACTAGTGGAGTTTGCAATATCACCTGTGCTTGAATATTAAAGTTCAAGTTATATTCTTTAGAAGGAAAAATCAAAATGTAAGAGCAAACCTATGTTTGATTCAGTCTTTACAAGTATGCCCTGAAAGCAGCATGAGTTCTTGATGCTGTCCAAAGAAAAAAAAATGTATCTGATTTATTTTAGCCCTGCCTAATATTAATGTTTTTCTCTCATTTTAATTATGGATCCTTGTGGAGGTATTTAACATTGCATCCGTTGACTACTCAAGCAGAAGTCTCATTTATGATTTAGAAGAAACAAAAATTTTAAAAAGCATAAATTTTGAGAAGCATTTCCTGGTTATCAAATTAATTTGTACAGTTTTCCAATGTGCCCGATTAGCAGGTTTAATAAGTGTTTTAAGATAACATCAATTATATTTTATAACATCTTTTTCCATTATACTTAATTACCATTTAGAAATGTGGTGATCTCAGTACCACAATGGTTCTGTGGTTTTGACCTTGCTGGTTTTAAAGATTAAATTTTTCCCAATTTAATGTCTTGCATTAATATCATGGATGTGTAAATCTTTTCTGGTTTGTGATTCATTTTTCATTTTATGTGATACTACAATTAGTTCTTTTAAGGGTTTCGTGAGGTTGTCATGATGATATTTTTTTAAACTCCCAAATCAGGATCAACCAGCTTTGCCATGCTACCACCATTAAACAGTTTTTTAAATATTGTATGTTTATTTTATATTTTCACATCAGAAATCTTTATGAAGAGGAATTTGTACCCAATGAGCACCACTACCATTTTGCTGGGCTATGACAAGCCACAAGACCCATTGATAAGTACAATATGTATTTAGTTCTTAGAGTTTGTGATATAGCTAGTGGGTGTTACCTCAGTCTAAGTGAGTACCTGAAAAGGTCTTAGCCTAAGAGGGCTAGGGTCTCCCATGGCATCCTGGGCCATTTCCAGTCATCTCGATGACTATCTGATCACTGGATTCAGATGCCTCTGGAGGAGAAAGTGAGGCTGGTGACTTGCACAGTCCTCCCTCACTCAAATCAAAGTGAACTGCAAGTCATGTCATCATTTTCTTGATGTCATGATCCCCCTCAGAAAGGAAGGACAAATGCATTTATTGATCACTATTATTCAGTATAAAATATTCTATCTTTTTTTTTTTTGCTTTGAAGCTGTCAAGAGATATTATGTTCATTGTAATGCTCATAAAAATGCACATATACTTCTACGTTGAATCTGAATTATCAACACATTCTTAAGTCTAGACAATCAATAAAACTATAAATCAAGCTCTGGTTTGTAGCTTGTCAGTTTCTAAGGTGTAAATGCTGACACTCAAAATTTGGCAGTTGACTCTGAAAACCCAGTAGGAGCGGGGCTCCAGCACACCCCAGTAGCATAACCCCCTCAAAGGAGGTCTTCAAACGAATATAGAATGACCCCTTGTCAAGTATGTTATAGGCCAAGGCTTCTGAAATTTTTTCCACTCCCAATCCCTCTGAGGGTTTCAGCTGCATTTGTTGGCATTACATGGTCTGAGGGTATGCACAGTGCAAAGTGCATATGGTTTGTATTCAGAAGCAAGGCTATAGTGAAATTGTATGCAACACCACCAAGCCCTGCCAGAAATACCTTGAATTCATTATGTTTTTGATTTTTAATTAATTTCTGGTCATTATGCATTCAGAAACCTTTTACTATTGTCAATTTTTTTTCACCCCATCTGGGATTACAACCCACAGTTTAAGAAGCACTAAATAGAGAAATTTGTTCAGATATAGGTTATACTAAGTGGCACTGAAGCCTCTTACACTTGAAATTTCTGTGATTCTGTGATATATGGATATCTATTATGTCTGGGTCATAATAATGGGCAACTTCTATCAAAGTGTCCCTTGCAGAATGCTGCTCAGCCCCTTGGGGAAGTGTTATGGTATGGCAGGGTGGACTGGAAATTACTCATCAAGATCATACAGCAGAAAAGGAAAGGTTTTTATTAAGATCTATAATTTCTCCCTAGAAAATTTTTATGTTCACCATAAAATGCTATATTGGATTTGGAGTAATAGATAGGAAATAATACAGGTGAAATCCATGAAGTTGAAAAACCTAGAAGTCATCATAAGTGAAATTCAAATGAATAAGCACTTATCAAGTCTCTGCTACATGCCAAACACTGTGGTGGGCATTGGTGATACAAAGACATATAATAGAATCAATCAGCAAATCTTTATTAAGTTCCTAGTAGATTTGAAGTACTATGTTAAATGTATACACAAAGAAAGGAAAAAACAGCATTGGCCTCAAGGCTACAAGTAAATAAAGATGCACATACAAGATAGATAAAGATAGATGGTGCTTAAAATTAATGTCCCCCACCATCCACTCTATAGGTCTAATAATAAAATGTACCATTGATGACAATAGTTGCTTCTGGTTTGCCATCCCCTGTATCTATCTCCCTTTCACAACTCATCTCCCTTGTTATCTAATCTCCCACTCAACTCTCTGACTGTTCCATTTACAAGTTTTCATCCTAGCATTCACTTGACAGATGACCCTTTCCTTCTCTTGAACTTTGGTGTTATCATTTGTACTTTTCAGGCCCGGTCTAGCCTACTCTGGTTGTACCATTAGCATATAAAGCTACTGAGCTGTGATTTGAATGCAGATATACCTTCTGCCCTGGTCAATAATCACTTTCAATTAAGTTTCCAATGGGCAATTCTAACCTGAAGCTTGGCCTAACTTCATTTTTGGTTTAAGTGAATCATAGATCTTTTAAGGAAATTCTCTCTATATGTTTATATAGAATTCACTTCAAGGTGGGCTGGGATGTAAAAGTAGGATCATATGATTTAGAGTAGTAGGAACTCCAGGAATCAGCTAATCCAATATGCTCATTCTATATATATCGAGAAACCCAGAGCAGTGATCAAAGTCATATAGGTAGTATGATGAATCCTCATGATGAGGATTCATGTCTTCTGATTCCAGATCCATTGTTTGATATTTTATTCCTCAGTTGAATGCAATTATTTATGGCAGAGACTTGTCTCCCTTTTGTATTTGCTTAATAGAACTGGCACTTTATATTTAAGATCATCCATCCATTCCTAAAGAAAATGAAAAATAAACTTCCTTGCCTTCCCTTTCTTTTCCTTTCCCTTCCTTTTTTTTCTCATCTCCCCTAAAACCTTAAACCTCATGCACTCTGGCCCCTCCTGGCTTAGAGAGAATGTCAATAGTAACAGTTTCTCCTTGAAACAACAACCTTGAGGCTCTTGCCCCTCTGAGCATGATTGATCTACTTATTTATTTTTTCTTTTCTTTTAAAGGGGTCATCCCCTTGACTACTTTTTAAAGAAGCCTATTCACTGAATGGGCATTGCCTCACTTTAAGTGAGTACCTGAAAAGGCCTTGACCTAAAAGGAAAAGGTCTCCCAGTGTATCCTGGGTCATCTCCAGTCATCCTGATGAATATCTGGTCACTGGATTCAGATGGCTCTGGAGGAGAAGTGAAGCTGGTGACCTGCACAGCCCTCCCTGACTCAAAACAAAGTCAAGTGCAAGTCATGTCATCATTTCTCCAATGGCATGGTCTTCTTCAGCAACAAAGGATGAACACACACACACATTCTATGGAAGACAACTCCCAAATTTAAAATTTAGCTAGGTGGCACAGTAAAAAGAGTACTGACCTTAGAACCAAGAAGATCTGAGTTCAAATCTTATATTGGATGCTTATTGTTTGTGTGACCCTGGGCAAGTCATTTCTGACCTTATAAAATGAGCATAATAGCATTCTCCCAGGTTTATTCTAAGAATTAAATGAGAAATAGTTTAGAAAGTGCTTTGAAAACTTTAAAGAAGTATTTCCATTCTAGTCACTATTCTATTATTATAAAATAAATATAAAGTATTTGTTGTTTAGATATTTTCATTTGTGTCCACCTTGTCAGGATCCCCTTTTGGAGCTTTCTTGGCAAAGATACTGGAGTAGTTTCCCATTTCTTTCTCCAGCTCATTTAAGTGACTTACCTGGGGTTACGTAGATAAGAAAATGTCTAAGGCTAGCATTCTATCTGCTGTGCCATTTCACTGCTGCAAACACAAAGTATACCTTTATAGAAAATAATTGCGAGGTAATTTGTGTAAAAGTCACTAGATACTAGTTTCTTGAATCAAGAGACCTAGGCTCACATCCCATTTGCATCTTACTGGATTTGGTATGTCTCACTTTATCAGTCTGGGACCTTTTATCTCACCTGTAAAATGGGGAGCCCAACGTCTGCTCTGCCTATTTTGCAGCAACTGCTGTGAATCTAGAATGAGATAATGTCCATGATAGGCGATTTTTGCTGTAAATTTTTATAAAAGCATCAGTTATCATTTCTGTGGAGGTCCTCTCCCTTGTCAAGGTCAGGATGGGGGAAACAGGGCTAGTACACTCTGGCTGTAGATGTGAGGAAGGCAAAGTCACCGCTACCTCATTTCCAGGCCAGGTCTCAGGGCACAGTACACATTGGCACTCTGAGTTTTAGTAGCCACTCTGAGATGATGCTTGGCATTGTGCTCATCTGCATGGGCCAGGGATACATTGATACCCCAGAATAAAGGCATATGAACGGAGTCTTATAAAATATAGAAATAAATAAATGAATGAATGAACTCATTGTCCCACTTCCCTCATCATTACCATGTTGCAGATTCATTTGATTTAGTAAGCATTTCTCACCCAATGCTGTATCTATTGGGTTCCAATAAATAGGTATAATATCTACCTTAAACATGCATATAATTTAATTTGGATAACTAGAGAAACATAAAGGCAATAATAGGAAGTAATTAAATGACTATGTAATATAGGGGATCATTCTGCTATATCTTGTTTACAATAGAAATCAAAGGGAAGATAAATGTGGATTAGGTCAAATCATATGGACCAGGTCTTTGAAAAGGTTTCTTGAGTTGGTCTTTACCTTCTTGGCTATCCTATTTCGCATTCAGGGCCATCTACAGTCATCCTTATCTATATCTGGCCACTGGACCCAGATGTGTCTGGAGGGGTAAATGCTGCTTTATTTTTTTTTTAAGTCCAGAGTTGTCACCTTTAGGAAGTTCGAGAGTTCTGGCTTACCTAGAGGATCTACACTTGAAAATTTGCATGAACAACAGAGTTCACTCTTTTCAGCTTTGAGTATTTTGAAATGATAACATATTAATCAGAATAGAACCTGGATGGCAGATCAGATAAATAACAAGATGTCATTTCCATTGGGTCAGACTTTGATCTGTAGCTACACACAGCTTTGGATGTTGACTTTCTGTCTGCTCAGTGATTTATAATCTTATAAGTCTCATTTTAAATGACTTAATGTATTTGTCTTTGTCCTTTCTACACTTAGCATGGGGGTCTTTCAAAGCATTTCCAAGAACGTGACATCAATGAGTTATTGAGCACAGATATTCATTGAGTTTTGAAAATACTTGGCCCATAAAAGTCAGAAAATGGTATGTGTAGAATAGCCCTTAATTTCCCAATATCCTGGTGGCAGATGATCCCTTATATCTCCTTAGCATTTAGACAGACAGTGGGAGTGTAAGAACCAAGTCAATATTAATCGAAAGTGACCTTGACTTAAGTTTGAGCTTTTAAGATCAATTCTGTTTTGAAAATGCAGTGACTAGGAGCCTAGGAAAGAAAAAAAGAAGAGTTTCTCCTGTATCTGAAAAATATCCCCACATTGAAAGTCAGTTAGTGTAAGTGGGTAGTCTTAGTTTGGTATTAATTCAAAGATGATGGTTTGGTGTAACTGAAAAACTAAACTGAATGGAGATCTGTGTTCTAGTTGAACTCAATTTGTGGTCTTGGGTACATCATTTAGTATCGTTGTATTTCTGGTGTTCTTATCTAACAAAGAGAATTATACTGGAAGACCTATTACCCTTTGGGGTATTTATGAAAAATCAAGACAGTTCAGTGGTTAGGGCATTGAACTGGGAGTAAGGAAAATTTGAGTTCAAATTCTGCCTCAGATATTTACGAGTTAGGTGACTCTGGGTAAGTCTTTTAGCTTCAGTTTCCTCATAGGTAAAATAGGTATTACAGTTGCAATTGTTAGGACATTGTTGTAAGAATCAAATCTGATAAATATGACTAGTGCTTTGAAATTCTAAAGTGCTCTATAATGCTAGATATTATTACCAGTGCTCATGAAAATATTTTAAAAGATAGGAATTGTCATATTCTCTTGGAATATCATCATTATTGAGTTTAGGATCTATAACAAGCATTTATCAAGGCCTACTAGGTAAGCTAAATGCTTTACAAATAGTGTCTCATTTAATCTTAACCAACCCTGAAATGTAGGTGCTATCATGATCCCCTTTTACAGTTGAGGAAACTGAGTCTGACAGAGGCCAAGTGATTTACCCAGACTTACACAGCCAGTAAGTGTCTGAGATTGAATCTGAACTCAAATCTTCCTGACTCCGGGACCATCAGTCTATCAACTACCTAAATGGTTTTATGTGCCAAAGTGGATGAACACAGGTTTCAAAAGAATGTGTTGGATTGGGTTGTATTGTATTTTATGTATCCGAACTGTGATTTCATCAGTCTTTGAAAGAATTTTCATGAAAATTTCCTCCACTGATACCTGTCTCTACCTTTTTTCTACAGTTGTAGTCTTTGAGTGGCCCAAGACAGAGAGAGATTTATTGACTTTCCCAGAGTCACATAACTAGTATATATCAAATGTAGAAATTTGAACCGAGCGTTTCCTAATGTCAAGATCAACTTCCTGTACACTGTCCTTTTTTCTGCTCTTTTCTGAAGGGTATGTTTAATAAAATTTCATGACATCTTACTAGAAAAATAAATATAGTCAAGGAATACTCTCTATCTCTTTAAAATCTACTTTTGACTTAATGTAAATGTAGTGTTTCCAACTAAGAGTAGTACCCTTCACTTCCAAGGTAGATGATACCATCAGAACTTTGCATTTGTTTTTGAGTTGTTTTAGTCATATCAAGAGTTCTTTGTGACACCCTTTAGGAATTTTCTTGGCAGAGATACTAGAATGATTTGTCATTTCCTTCTCCAGTTCATTTTGCAAATGAGAAAACTGAGGCACATAGGGATAAGCAGTTCCCAAGAGTCATTCAAGTAGTAAGTGCCTGAAGCCAGATTTGAACTGGGGAAACTGAGTATTTCTTTCTGACTTCAGTCTGGGCACTCTATCCACTGCTGCACCTAGCTGCCTTCACCATTTACTTAGAAGCTGCTAAATAAATGCTTGTTAAACAAATGAATGACATATTTCTAATGTGATCAGGAAAATGCCAGTTATATGTAGAAAAGGTTCATGCTTACACCAGAAAAAATAAAGCAAGAATAAGCAACCTACCTAAAAGCTTTGCATAGAAGAATTGGAAGGCTATATTCACCTAATTTCAGATGTTTTATGTGGAATAAACCTTTCCTTCATGAAGTATAGTAAAAAGACACAGTAGAAAATGTTTGGCTTAATTGTCTGTAATCTCACAGTGAAAAGAAGGAAAAAAAGGTATGCTTAAAGATCTCATTTCTAGGGCTAATGGCCATTTTATTGTCATGAGATTCCTTTATTTAGTTCTTTCTACAAATAAACTCACAGCAGGGGAAAGGCCACTGGTTAGAGCAATTTGGGAGGGGGAAATAGGTAAACAGAGGGAAAGGCTAGGAGAATAACGTCATCTGGCAGAGGGATTATTTCCTGACTCCCGCGGATCTGGCTAAGAACCAACTGAGATCCCAATATGCTGCTCCTCCGTAAAATCTACCAATTTCCATAGCACCAGGCCCACCTAGGATAGTGCACATCATTTTATCTAAGCCATACTTCAAGTAACATCCCAGTGCCTGCAATGACCTGAGTCAGGCATACAAAAGAGAGACATTCTCCTGCCATGATAATATTCTCTTTTCAGTTTCCATTCTTTGCTTTTGCTGGCCCACTGTTTCTGTCTTTTTTTCTCCCATGATGATATTAGTAGAAGGAGCATTTTTTATATTCATTTCCTTGATAAGATCTTGAGTCACAGAGGGTAGCTACAAGGGCAAGAATACTGTTTCCCAATCTAGATCTTCTTGCAAGACTGCTTCTATTTTGACCTGTAAATGTGTGCCCCCGGAATGTCTGTCTCATCAGAAGGGTGGCGAGGAGTATGGGCTGTTGGTCCAGAAGATCAAGGAACTGAGACAAGATTGCCATGTGCCGGTAAGCAATGGAGTGAGGAGGACAGGGGATGGGACATCCTGGTTCATTCTGTTCTCTTTCTAGAGAGTCTCTTTCACATTGTACCTCATTCCTCAGTCTGGTATTTTTTGTGTATCAGATATTGCATGGGTTTTTTTTCCTACTTCCTTACAGCAGAACCTTACTTTCTTAGAATTCACCATAGTCTCTATTACCTATTCTCTTAAAATGTAGAAAATGTAGAAAACAACCCAACAGGGTTAAAGAGAACTATTTTTTTCCCTTTTCTTCTTAATAAGGATTGAAACCAATAAACAAATATATATTAAATACTTGAGAAGTCAATATGGCAGTAATGGATAGAGAGCTGGCTTCAGATCCAGGAAGACCTAGTTTCAGATCTCATATCTGACAATACTAGCTGGTTAATTAACTTATTGATGTTCTAGACAACTCTCTAAAACTGTAAACTGTTTAACATACCTACCTACATTGGTAGAGAAAAGTTCTGTCACCTGGGAGCTCTCTCTATAGACCAAATCACAGCTGTAATCTCTAATCCTCAGATACTTGATGCTCTGAGATAATGTATGGAAAGGCACTCACATTGCTGTGAACTGAATAGGCATCATTATGGATGAGAGCCTCATGTGACTGCCTCATGTTGATTAAATAGGATATAGATGGCAAATGGGTCTGATGACCTTATGGAAAAGCAAATACAAAATGAAGTGCTTATTTTACCTTTCCAAATCAAATACACTGTGCAGGGAAGCTGGGTTGTGTACAAACAGAAATTGTGCCCACATGCATATATAGAGTCAAGCTTTACTTATATAAACATTAACAATTATAAAGATATATAACATTTATATAACACTTTAAGATTAGCAAAGAGGTTTACATCTATTATTTTATTATTTACATTTCTTTTGGAGCTCCCTAATAGCTCTCTATACAGGATACTATCATTATCCCCATTTTACAGATGAAGAAACTTAGAGGAGCCTAAGAGAGGTTAAATAACTGACCTAGGATCTCATAGCTAGTAATTGTTTGAGGTAGGATTCAAGTTGAGATATTTTTGACTCTGAGGACATTTCTCTTTCCACTATGCCGACATTGCAGTAATAGCAACAAGAACGCCATTCATAGTTGATATTTACAGAAAGCTTTTAGGTTACATATGCGAACATACTATTGGCAGAACAATGCCCCCAGGTAAATGAAAGACAATTAAAATAAGCACCCTACTTTCTGCCAAAGTGTCTCCATAATCATCTCTAGGTTTTTGAATGAGGGCAGGAAACGTCGCAAAACAGTTATTAAATACTATCAGACTTGTTGGTTGGTTTCCTAGGAACAATGGGTAGAAACTGCATAGTGGTATATTCTAAGGAAGAATTCCTTAATGATTATAGCTATCTAAATGTGTAAAAATAGGATGGAATGCTTTGAGAGATAGTAGACTGTTCTTCAGTAATAGTAGCTAGCATTTATATATTGCTTTAAGGTTTAAAAATATCTCATTACAAATTGCAGTATTGCAAATGTAATCTCATTTCATCCTCTCAGCAACCCTGGAAGCTAGGTACAGTTTTTGTCCCCATGGTACAGATGAGGAAACTGAGGCAAGCAGAGGCTGTGACGTGAACTAAGGCCTTCCTGACTCTAGGTCCAGTGTTGTGTATATTGTACTATTAGATGACTTCATTAGAAGCATTCGCTGAGCTGTGCTTATTGGAGACCTCAAGTGCAGACTAGATCACCCCTTGTTGAATATGTTGCAGAGGGGATACAGGTTGAACCTAATGGCTTCTGGGGTGCTTTCTAACTCTGAAATACCATGGATATATGCAATTTATATTTTTGGTGTGATGCATATCCTCCCAAGGAGACTCAATAGGCAATGGATTGAAATAATCGCTGTACAATGTGTTTGCAAGCTGTCAAGTTGCAATTCTCAAAGGTGGTGGATGTAGTGACAGCATAGGATGAGTGATTTTAATTTAGTCATATGTATTATATTGTCTCTGAGTTAACAATGCAGGAAGGAGTGACAAACATTTTGGTCAACAGGTCATCAGGCTTCAGATTTAGAGCTGGAAGGGACCCCCTTGGATCTCAGCCAGTCAATGCTTTCATTTTAGGGATAAAAAAAAATGAGCTCAGAAAGTGTAATGATTGGAGTACAATTCCAATCCAGACTTTTGGACTCCATATTTATTTGTCTTTCCATTGCATCATGCTATTTATCTTGACATTGAGTTGATGGCCCTGGTGGTCCAATTAGGACCTACGAAAATGAAGCAGAAGAAGTGCTTTGTGGTCCGGAACAAGATCAAGATTATGCTTTCCAGGTTCTTGATTATGTTTTTTGGATATCTCTATTCCATTTCAGATACCCATTTGTTTAATCTGTATTTAGTCAATAGAATAGATTAAGCACGTACTATGTGCCAGGAAGATGCAGTAAGCTCTGAAGATACAAAGAGAAAGAAAAAAAAAACAAAAAAACTGTCTCTCACTTTCAAGGAGCTCATAGTCCACTGGGAAGTGTTGAATTTTAATTCCAACCACCTGGGTTAAACTCTCTGGGTCTCAGTTTCCTCATCTGTAAAATGAGATTAGAGTAGATGACCTCCAAGTCCTCTTTGTATCAGTTGCTAGAATGGTCTTTTTGAACTGTTTGATGTACGGTTAAGAAGTTTATAGGAAATTAAGTGTGTTTTAGGCAGTAAAGCGATACAGTAATTGGAATTAGAATTAACATAGTGCTTTGAGGTGTATAAAGTGCTTTACAAAAATACCTGTCTCATTGCATCCCTACAATAACCCTAGGAGGTAGCTGCTATTATTATCCCTATTTTATAGATGAGGAAACTGAGTCAGAGAGAGGTTGAATTACTTTCCCAAGGTCAAATAGCTAGTACATGTTTGAGGCTGGTTTTGCCCTCAGATGTTCCTGTGTCTAATATTCTAACCAACGTACCACCCATAGCTAAGCTTTGATATACTATTTTAAGGTTCGAAAAGTGCCTTACAAATGTCTGTTTTCATCTTCAAAATAGCACTGGGAGGTAGATAGCATATCAGTGGACATTTATGCAAAGTATCTCCTAATAAAATATCATTTATTATCATTTTGAAGTAAGGATTAAGACCAGCAGTACACAAGAAGAGGAAAGCATAAGGCAGGGATGCTTATAGGGATGTGCAGTGGGGCAGCAGAAGGAACACAGGTCCAAGAATCAGAAAACCAGTGTTCAGTCCTAGCTTTGACACAATAGATGGATAGTCTGGGATAAGTCATTTTCCTCTCTCAGGGTCTTCTTGTAGAAAATATGGGATTCATTTAGATAATTGTTAAAGTAACTTCAAAAACTATAATTCTATGGTTTTCTAAGAGATCAAATAGCAATAAATAGTTTAAATCCATATGTAATTATTAAAAAGTAATTGTTTCTCTTTTTCTCAGGAACCCCTCTGTTTTGACTTTTTTTTTTATTAAAGGGGTCATCCTTTGAGTGAAGAAAGCTTAAAGAAGCGTGTTCATTGAATGAGTCTCTCACTCAAAGTGAGAATGTGATAAGACCTTAGCCTGCAAGGGCCAGGGTCTCTCATTGCATTCTGGGCCATCTCCAGTCATTTTGGTGAATATCTGGTCACTGGACCCAGATGGCTTTGGAGGAGAAAGTGAAGCTGGTGACCTTGCACAGCCCTCCCTCACTCAAACCAAAGTCAAATGCAAGTCATGTCATCATCTTGATGTCATGGTCCTCTTGGAGAATGAAGGACAAACGCAAGTCCACATGAGACTTCCTAAAAGCAAACTAATTCGATCCTATCATTAGGGAGACTTCTATAATATTTGTGTGCGATGGCTTCAAAAAGTTTAGTCTTAATAAATTATTTGATACCAAAATTTAACTGCTGTTAATGGTTAAGTTGGTTGCAACAAACTAACAGTATCCTGTTTACTCATTCGAGTTATGTCTCTGCTGATAGAATGTAAACTCCTTCAGGGAAGAGACTGGTTTATTTTTGCCTGTTTCTCTAGTGTCTTATCTAGTGCCTGTTACATAATAGACACTTTAAAATACCTGTTGATGAATTGAAAAACTGCCCTCTTTCTTTATGACATGCCATTAAGAAATTGTATATGTCAATATAGTTTTAATCAAAGAACTACTCTTTAAAAAATCACAAGTTCAATACTGTGGCTACTTTAGATCATAGGATAATAGATTTAGAGTTAACAAGAAACTTCAGGGCCAACCCTCTTATTTTGTTTTGTTACTTGGGAAACTGAAGGAAAATGATTTACCTAAGCTTACATAATGAGTAACCATCAGAGACAGAATTTGAACTAATTCTAGAGCCATTGTGATATGAGACCTTGCCATTTTGAGACCCAGGTAGATTGTATTGCTTTCCTGTGCTCCCCCAAGAATGGATATTTTAGAACCAGCTCACACTGACCTATGAGAATTAGTTTTCAAATTTTCATTGTGAGCATTTACACCTGGGAGATATGCAAATTATTGTTTTGTTTTGACTGTCTATACATAGGGAGGTGATGGCAAAAATGTTAACAACACAGATTAAACTTGTGTGTGTTGTGCTATAATTTCCTGCTCACCTTTCCTGAGATCTGGTCGTTAAACATTTGCCTTCACATCTCTGCCTCCAATCTATCATTTGTTAACATTAAGAACTTGATACTTATCATTACCTGTTAGACCTTTTTGGTCAGCTTTAACTGTAAGATAATCACTTAACACTCACAAAAGCTTAGGAAAGAGACAATTCACTAAGGTAGGATCAATGAAAAATCAGCTAGTTAGTGGAAAAATTTTGTCAAATCATTCAATTTTGTTGAAGTTTAAAATCAAAGATCTTCACTAAGTCTAAGATGGCCTAAGGCTGAGCAAGTCTACTGATTTTTCTTTCTTTCATTTTTCATAGAATTTGCTGTCAAATTGATCTAACCACTTTAAGTAGAGTTCACTTTACTGAAGAGGTATGGAAGACTTCTGAATTTTTATTATCATCATTTTGGTTTTTCATTATTACAAGAAAAATTATGTCTTCTACTATAGGGAAAGCAGTAAGTGATTGCAAAAGTATTCTTTTGTGCATATAATGTATAGATGGTATCAGAATCACTAACATATTCATTTGAAACTGACTGATATATTATTAGGGCTGATTTTAAGTAATTCAGTATGATAAATAGTACCTACCTGTCAATTAATAGAAAATCCAGCGATTGAAAGAATGTTATTGAATCAGTATAAACCAAGAGGGGTTGTTTCTTATGGTTTGTTATAGAACATGTCTCCATTCTGAAGCATTTTTAGCTATGATTTAAATGAATATTTGGAAGGAATACTTATTAGATTTTTGTATGACTCTAAAAGGATTAAGGTCTTGAATATTAGGAAAGAAGGAAACACACACTAATTAAGCATCTACTATGTGCCAGGTGTTGTGTTAAGTGTTTTGGAAATAGTGTCTCATATGATCCTTACAACAGTCCTGTGAGACAGGTGCTATTATTATCTCCACTTTCCAATTGAGCAAGCAGAAGCAGATAGAGGTTAAGTGATTTGACTAGGATCACACAGCTAGTAAGTGTTTAAGGCAGGATTTGAACTCAGGTTTTGTAGACTCAAAATCAGGATCCAAAATAGACTCCATAGCAGTGAATCATTAACCTAATTTATCATGATGAAATTTAATGATTAGGAGATTGATCAGAGAAATGGGCTGGTCACATGGCAAGAGTGGGGTATAAACAATAGATAGGACATGTGTTACACAGTGCTTTTGAAATGTCAAACACCAGTGGAGAAGGCTCCCAGGATGTAGAAGGGACCCCCTCTGGTGTATTTATGGGAGGATGTTGACAGGAGTTACATAGGATGGACTATGGATGGATTATGACTTGCATTATTGATGGGAACAATCACATGTATGAGACCACAGATCCGTTTCACATTCACGTAAGTGTAAAATTATGCAGTTAGGTTAAAATATCAACTACAGGAGTTTTAAGAGGCATAGAAATGACTTTCAAGAAATTAGCACTGAAAATAAGGGGTTTTAATTGACCAAATGCTCATGACAAATTATTGATGTGACATAGGTGCTAAAGAATATAATCCAATAGGAAGTTGTGTTCATAGTCAAAATATTAATAATCAAAATAATAATAAAAGTCAATAGAAAGAGAAATAACATCCCCATTGTACTCAGGTAGCTAGGTGGAACAGTGGATAAAGCACCTGACCTCGAGTCAGGAAGACCCGAGTTCAAATATAGCCTCAGATACTTTCTGGCTATGTGACCTTGAGCAAGTCACTGAATTCTGTTTGCCTCAGTTTCTTCATCTGTAAAAATGAGCTGGAGAAGGAAATGTCAAACCTTTCCAATATCTTTGCCAAGAAAAAAACCCAAAAGGGGTGGCAAAGAGTCAGATAAAACTGAAAAATGACAACAAAAACTAGAAGTATTTTTCAAGCGTATGTTTATTTGTAAGCGTTATATTTTCTTTTTATCTTTTCTTGTTTAGAAAAGAAACTGTTTGTAAGAAAGAAACTTCTATATGTTTTTTCTTTCCTATGTTTATAGTCATCACATTTTCTACTCTTCACTTCTCTTTTCTCCTCCTTTTCCCTTTCCTTCTCTCAATTCCTTCTTCTTTCCCTTCCCTTCAATTCCCTTCCTTTCCCTCCCCTTCATTCTTCATCCCTTCCCTTCTCTTCCCCTTCCTTTTCACCACTCCACCTCCCCTTCCTTCCCTTTCCTCTTTTCTTCCCTTCCTTACCTTTACTTTTGAATTTTCTTTTCTTCTCTTCTTTTTATAAGCTCAGGTTTTAAAAGCACAGCAGCTATGCAGAGCCCCATCTTATGCCTAATCAGGACAAAAGCTTTGGCCTGCGCTGACCATGACGTAAGCCAATTTTCCCCTTCTCAGGCAGTGTGGTGGCCCCCTGCCCCATCTCTTGGGAACTCACCCTATTGGTGACAGACTTAGTGTAGCACCCTACTGCAGAACTTTTGAACTTTCAGGATCCACCATCCTTAGCTTCCCCATTAGCAAGGGTCACATGCACACATCACCAGATAGTCATCACACTTTCAAAAGGCCATTGATAAAACAGAGTATAACCAGTAACAATAATAGTAAAGGAACTTAGAGTTATTGTATAAATTGTTCAGTTAATTTACATGCTTTTATTAATCACCTAGCATCAACCAGACACTGTGCTAAGCACTGGGAAAATAAAGACAAAATTCTCTTCCCTTAAGGAGTTTACGTTCTATAGGGAGAAACAAAATATACATGTACAGATATATGTAAGACAAGTCTTCTGTAAATTAAATATAAGTTGATTTCATAGGAAAGGGGAGTAGCTTATGGAGGTGTCAGGAAAGGTCTAATGCAGTAGATGGTGTTTGAGCCGAGCTCAAACAAACTAAGATTTCTAGGTGGGCACATTGAGGAGGGAACACATCTCAAGTATAGAGGAGAGCCTTTAAAAAAGCACAGGGATAAAAAAAGAAAAAGAAAAATACAGGGATGGAGGATGGAAGGTCCTGTGTGGGAAGCAGCAAGGAGACCAGTTTGACTGAAGTTTTAGGGTGAGTAAAGGGGAGTAACACTGGAAGGCAATGTTGAAGCAAGGTTGTAAAGGACTTTGAATGCTGTCCTAGAGAGTTTCTACTTATTTTTTGTGTTAAGAGCTTATTGAGTGGAGTGACACATGAGGAACTAAAGATGTTAAATTTGCATAAGAGAATACTTAGGCAGAGTAGACTTGGTATTTTCAAATTTAAATTACAGCTATGGCATAGACATTATATTGGACTTATTGTGTGTGGCTGAAGTGGGGCAAAATTAAGTAGATTTTGATTTAAAATTAGGAAGAATTGACTAACAGAGTAGTCCAAAATTGAAATGCATTGCCCCCTAATGTAGTGAGTTCCCTGCCACTAGTAGTATTCAAAAAGCTACATGGTCACCTTTTAGAACTATCATACTGTTTGTGTGGCCTTGAACAAGTCATTTCACCTTCCATGTTATTGGTTTTCTCATCTTTAAAATGAAAGAGTTGAACAAGATTGCCTCTATGGTCCCTGATAGCTCTAGATCTATGATTTCATGGTTCATGACAGTTGCCTGGGGTCAGATAGGACTACTTGAAATATTAAGGTCCCTTTCCAATCTAATATTCCCATTTAACTGGGATATATCTTTTTATCTCCTATGAAGGGGGCAGTATACTGAGTAAAATGACTTTTGTACTATAAATGAATAAACTATTATCCACTGCAAGTATTTTGATAGCCTTCTCTCATTTCTCTCTCCTTTCTGTCACTGTCTCTGTCTGTCTTTGTCTGTCTCTCCATCTCTGTCTCTCTGTCTGTCTGTCTCTCTGTCTCTCTGTCTCTCTCTCTTTTTCTCTGTCTGTCTGTCTCTCTCTCCATATGGGAAAGCCATTTAGGAGATCATGAAAGGTCCCATTTCCATGTCTTTTTCCTTTTCTCTTAGCAACTCCCTTCTCCCCAAAGGTGTATTCATGCAAGTAGCAAACTCTGACTCTTAAAAATTTCCCAGCTCTCTGTTTTCTTTGCCTTGTGGCCAAGTCCTGGTGGGGCTCAGTCTCATTGCCCTCTTGGGGAGAGCTGCCACCACAACTCAAAGCCTGAGTGTGCATTAGTCAGCTGATTATTCTGGAGCTGAAAAGGAATATTGCTACACAATCCTAGCAGTCCTCTGTTGGCACTCAGTTAGTGCCTGCTGTTTGCCCTGGTGCTAGTTGTTGCCACCAGGTAAGAAGAGAACCTTCTGATCTGAAAGCAGCAGAACAATCCTTAGTCAAACAAGACTCCCTGAAATCCCCCAAAGGATCAAGTAATGGGACCCAATCATCTAAGGTAAGCTTTTCTTTGCTCTGTAGTAGGTTTGAGGTTGAATTGACTTTATCTTAGCCCACTGGTAAATTGGTCTGGGAAATATCACTGGAAATGAATAATACGTAGGTTCCAGAGTGTGTGTGTGTATGTGTGTGTGTGTGTGTGTGTGTTTCCTGCTTTTCTCCTGTCATATTTAAGGGACTAGAGCATTTATTGCCCACTGCCTGCAGAGCCTCTCTCTGCCTTTCTGTTTAGGACTTGGTTAATGCTGGACTTCTCAAATCATTAATGTTTGTGGGAACAACCTTTTTAGTATAGCACTGAGCACTATAGA
Organism: Bettongia penicillata ogilbyi; assembly: GCA_023548195.1. NCBI lineage: Eukaryota > Metazoa > Chordata > Mammalia > Diprotodontia > Potoroidae > Bettongia > Bettongia penicillata. Next base: position 3,981,249 of record JAJHZJ010000032.1, on the reverse strand, counting down.
TTAATGCAGTAATCAATGAGAGCAGGGCACTGCAGAGATTTGTTTTGATGAGAGCAGCACTTCTGGCCCTGTTTGGTGTCACCGTTGTATAATATTGGACACTGCAGACTTGGGGGGTGGGGGTAGATTTAGAATGTGAAGACCACAGGGACTTTTCTCCCCAATCTCCTTGGCATTCTGGGGGATCTTGATTCTATTGTGAGTTAGCTACTTTTGGTAGCTGGAATCTGGGAAGGGATCTTGATGACAGCATCCTTGATTTCACCACTCTGATGCTACTGGTATGTTTGCCGGCTTTCTGCAGTTTCTCCTCCTTCAAACATTGCACGCAGGAGCAGGTAAACCAAATTGTCGTATTGACATTATGGTTAAATGGAAAATGAGTTGAATCCATTATTTTAACTGATTTGGGGGTAGTTTATGGTAATGAAATGCTGAACTTCCCTGTAAGAATACATTCCCACTATGAAAAGAGAATAAAGAATGTTTTTCTCTCCTTTCTTTTTAAAGCTGTAATTTAATAAGTGTATTGTTGCAAAATTGTGGTATCTTAATAAAATTATGAAATATTTGAATGCATGATGTCAATTGCATTAATAAGTACAGATGTAGAAGAAAGTCTAAAATGATGCCAATATAAATTTACATTTTTTTCAGATGAAATAATATACACTTAGAAAATGCATAATAAGATTTAGATCCATGTTCGCACTTTTTTAAATCTTATATATCTGTATCCTTCAGACAGACAAAAAATGTAGAAATAATTCAGGAAGACTATGTGATTATGCTCATCTGTTTACCTAAAGGCAGTCGGTGGACACTGCATTTTCTCTAACATCCTGGAGTTCATAGCTTTCAGAACTGTATCTCAAAATAGAAAGTCACATCCTTTATAGAGGCTCTGATTCAGGAAAACATTCCTCTCTCTGAAGTATTTAAACAAAAGCTGCAGAAGCCTTGCATATCCTAACTAAAATATCCTTATTTTAGAGCTCTGTCCCATAAATTCCTATCCTTCTTATGACTGTGAATCTGAAGTTGTCTCATCCATAGAAATAAGTGCTCTCATAAAGGGGTAAAGGAAAGGAGAGAAAATGGAATGTCCTGGAAGGCAGTAGGGGGAGGAGGGGCGAGAAAGAGATAGAGACAGATAGACAGAGACAGAGACAGACAGAGAGACAGAGATAGACAGAGAGACAGAGACAGATACAGAAAGAGAGAGAAAGAGACAAACAGATAAAGCTGAAAGAGAGTTTGCCTTTTCTGTTAAGCCTTGGATGCATAACCAAAGCTCTTACTTTCTTCTCTACAAAATGTGAATAATCCTTTCTAGTTTCCTCACTGGCCAATTTAATGATGAATAAATAAAATGATACTTTCCAAAGTATTCAAGGCCCTCAGAAGATAATATTTGAGCAGTAAGTGTCAATGTTGCTTACAAGTATGGAAACCCTTCCAAATTTTCTTATTGAAAAAATGTACAGTTGATACTTGTTTCTTTACCACGAAGGTCCAAGTCTAGAAAATGGCTCTTTCAACAAAGCCACCAAATATATTGGTTCCATTATAACTGTGAAACCAATTAATTTATTTTTAAAAATTTAGCTGTGTCTTGAGGGCACCATGAAGCTTTACAGCACTGAATGGGAGTGGAGCATCATGGGATGTGCCGCAGATGAATTAGGCAGTGGATGCAAAAAGAAGGCCACAGGACATATTCCTGAAGGTCTGCCAGGTACATGAGCTGTTTGAGTGCCTAAGTACAGTGGGTGCTGCAAAGAAGTGCCCTAGGACAGCTTACAGCATTATTTTGAATACATAACTTTCAAAATGGCTCCTGATGACACATAAAGGACTGGAAACAGTTTGAGAAAGAACAGTGGCGATAACTTAGCCCCTTCAAAGGAATTAATCAGATTGTTTTACATGCTTTCCCTGAGATTGTGGTTTAGGAATAAACAATGAATATTTTCTTTTAAAGTGCTTATTGGTATTAATTTGGCTAAATTAAGCAAATCTATTTCTTAATGAGATAGAAGGAATTTTTAGGTGACCTTGTATGAAACTTCACAAAGGTTAATGAATGGTAATTGATCAAGATCAGGAATATTATATTCATGTCCATTGCTTGTCCTCCACTGACCAATGTGAATATCAATCTTTCTATGTGATTTGCACCTAGTGAATTTTGGGGAACTAAATTGAGAATGAGAGAATGTATAATATTCTTGTTTTGGGGTGACTCAGAATGAGACGATATATACTCCTCTTCCTTATAAATGATGGCTTTTGTTCTGACATGTGGACACATTCATATAGTGGATGAAACTATAAGCAGATTGATTTCCATGTACAGATTTTGGCCATTATTTCCATAATTTTATAACTTTGCTATGAACAGCTATAATGATTGGTAACTTTGTGCTGCAGTATCCTTCGGCTATTACTTTATGTGGAATATTCTCTGAGATTCTCTCTGAGTCTGTTCCAAACTTTGAGATTCACCAAGGCTATATGGTACCATTAAAATGCAAGAACATTACAAACCTTTTCAATTTGATGAGTTGTATGAATTTTTAAAACTTGCAAACATTATTGTTCATGCAATGTTCCCTGGGAGAACTCCCTACCAGAGAGGAATAATGAATCTTGGGGAGGAAACAGAAGGTGGCTGAGCCCGTGTGAGTGGGACCTCTTTGCCTTTGTTCTTATTCAGCTAGACTCTTAGAATTTTAAAAGATACAAGCAAATATTTTCATAGTCTTTCAGAAAGAAAAAAATCTTGTAAGTTTTCTAGGTTCAGATAAATTTAGGGACATTGGACTTCATTTTATAAAGTCAGAGAAAAGAGTTCATGAGGATAATATGTTTATGAGTTGATTTAAAATCCAATTAATCATTTCTCAATTATAAACTTTTACATATTTGCATATACACATATACATGAAATATGTGTATGTGCATATTTCTATGTCTCTCTCATGCATAGAAAGATAGACAGACAGGCAGGCAGAGAGATAGATAGATAGATAGATAGATAGATAGATAGATAAATAGATAGATAGATAGATAGACAGAATCTGCACAATCACATTCAAGGAAGAACATTTTCACATTGTGCACAGTCTGGTTAAGCAAGGAAAACTTCAATTCTTTCTTAAGGTTGATTCAAATCTCCCTCCTCCTTCCCTGGACTCACCATGAACATTGATGGAAATGTCCAGATAGAAGATGAGCTCATCATTAGTCCATTTCATGCACGCTACACTCCAGCCAAACTTGAATAACTTGAATATTAACTGTTCCCCATATTTGAAAATCTGTCTTCTTCCTCTGAACATTAACATAGGCAGTCCTCCATGCTGGAAAGCTCTTGTCATTTCCAGTTTCCAGAATGCTTTTCTGTCTTTATGGATCAGCCCAGGGGCCACAATCTCTGTGAAGCCAAATCCTCTCCTTTATTTTCCCTTCCCCCTCATAGGGCTCTAGCTGAAAATGTTCTCTCCACCCTCAAATTTTTTTTAGTGCACTTTGTCTGGATCTTTTCATTATCCCCATCATATTTTACCTTTTATTTTAATAATCTTCGTACATGCTCCTTACTTTCCAAGGAGACTATAAGCTTTTTGAGGGCAAGTACCCATGTTATGGTTTATATTTATGTCCCCAGCATCTGACACACAATTAATACATAATAAATTCTAAATTGAATTATGAAATTAAAGGTGTGCGTGGAGTCTTACTTAGTTGAATTTCATCCAGTTGTGTGTTATGTTTTAGGTATGATGTGATAAATGTCTAAGAGATAAATTTATATCCTGTAGAAAGGAGGTACATTGATGAATTTCAAATTGGTTTCAGGCCTTGTTTTTTAACATAGTCAATAGCTTATGACTAATAGAATGAGAAGTCTTTAGCATCTACTGTACCTTTCAGATGTTTCCAAAGCTTTTAACACCTTTTATAATGAGAAATTATTAAGTTCGGAGACGTCATTGGTTATAGTATTCTGACTCATAGCAGCACCTTTCCTATTTTCTAAGAAAGGATAAATTTAGTACAATAGCTCACCTATTCTGAGTTTTCCATTTGGATATTGTAGTCATTTTTCAATATTCTTCTCCTTTTTAGTGTATAAGCTAAGCTGACTCAAATCAATGGAAAGAAAAAATAACTAATATTTTGATTTACTGGGTTTTTTTGCAATTATATTCCAAAGATTTTTTTTTCTGGACTGCTTAACTACAAGTTTCTCTTTCAATAAGAATTATTATTATAGGAAAATATTTTTTTCTGAAGTTGGCTCCTCTAATCGGAAAAATTTGAATCATCAACAAGTCTTTTTGAGCATCTACTATCATTTCTCTAATATGGTATTTTGACTTAACAAATGCATGGTTTAATTAGGAGGAAAGCTTGAATAAGAGCAAGGATGGGGTGGACTGGAAAAGCAGGCTGAGAACATCTAAATGAATGACCAGACAGCAAGATTAGCGATTTATGCCTCAAGGTCAACCTGTAGGAAGGTGTCTAATGATATGTCTCCTTGATTTTATGCTGTTCAACATTATTATTAATGATTAAAGTGAAGGTATAGATGGCATGCTTATCAAATTTACAGATGCTTATCAAATTATACAATTTACAGATATCAAATTTACAAACAAACAATTCACTGATCAAAAAAATTTTGGCAAGCTAGTATGATGTCTAGTTGATAAGGTGAACTTTAACAGGGACAAATAAAATCCTACATTTGAGTTTTAAGAATCAGAACAGAGCATTTTATACATGATTGCAGGTAATAGGGAGACATTTAAGTTTATTGATTAAGAGGGGTAACCTGTGCTTTAGGAAAATCATTTTGGTTTCTGAGGGAAGGATCAGGATTTAGGGAAGACAATATGGGGAAACCAACTGGAAGGCTATTACAACGGTCAAAACAAGAGAAAATGAAAACTTGCAGCAGGGTGACATCCAGTACAAAGCATCTATTGTAAGCCTTGCTTGATCTCAGAGGATGGTGGAACATGATTGTCTCCGTTACACCACGGAATTTGGCATTGTTTTGATACATGCATTGAAAATATACTGAAGAAAGCCTCTAAAGTTGTGTTTTACTCTCCTAAATATGCTTTTTATACTCAACAATGAGCAAAGAGGGGTGGCGTATTCTCTGCAACAATGGTGTCAAAAAAACTTTAACAGAAATGGTGACCAGTAAATTGTGCGTGAGGATCTTGTCTGCCTTATGTTGTCTTAGAAGACTACATATTAATATTTTCTATATTTTATTGTGTTTTATTCATTTTGTTAAATATTTCCCAATTACATTTTAGCTCAGGCTGCACTATGGAGTATTGTGGGCCACATACAGTTGCCAGATCATGTACTTAACCCATCTGCTCTATGACATTCAACCAAATGACAATAACTAATTAAATTATACACACTCACACATACACTTATATACATGCATATATATATATATATATATATATATATATATATATATATATATATATATATATATAAAACATGTATACTATCATGGAGTGTCATCTATTGAAGCTTTCTAATTCCCTCCTGCATGTATAATTTATTTTCATAATGTCTTATATGAATAGAATTGTGGGTTTATAATTGTTTATTAATGTTCTCTAGATTGCCACTTTTGGAGGGGTAATATTATGATTCTATATTTTTCACATGATTGTCAGCCCTTTAATGCTGTCAAAATTGTGTCATAGTCAGCATCTATCTGGCTCTATATACTCAGTCTTGTCTAGATTTTTTTTTTATTCACTATTCTACAATATCTTTTCTACCTCCCCAAGACACACATCCAGAACTGTGATGTTAGAGTTCAAATATGGTTGCTCTATTATCACTGATGGTAAAAAGAAAAATTTGATATAAAATCTTTAGAGAATTTTTTACCATTTTTATCTGTTGTCCATCTGGTTTCCATTCACCCTATAACTGAACTCTCATATACTAATAGCTAGCCTTTATAGAGTTCTTTAAGGTTTGCAAACACTCTATGTATATCATTTGGTTTGATCTTCACAGCTCTTAATAGATTCCTATTATTATTAATCCGACTTCACAGATGAAATATTGACTAAGCAAGGTTCAAGTAGCTGGGACATGGTATGAACTCAGGTCTTCCAGAGTCCAAGTCCACTGTCCCAAAGTCTTGTCCACTGTACCACCTAGTGCTTTACATGTGCTGCCTTGTCCAATTAGTGTGTATATTTGCCCCCGGACAGTTACTCTCCCTTTTCTATTTGAATCCACATACTTAAAACAGCACTAACATAGGCTCATAGTAAGAACTTAATAAATGTATTTTTTCATTCATTCACTCATCTTACAATGCTGTCAGGGCTGCTTTGTTTATTTGGTTCTATTGCCAAGCTTAAAAAAAACCATTTTTCCCAATGATTTCTCACTTTTTCTTCTATTGTTATATGAAGGTTGTTTATAACCTTCTACTCTCATTTTCTGCAATATTTTTATCTATGAGTTTATATTCTAAACAATTTGATAATTTTTTACTACATAATATTTCATTAGATTCATGTTTCACAGTTTTTATCCTTTTTCCAATTGATAGAATCTCATTTTGTTGTCATTTTTTGCTACCACATGTAAAGTTACTATGAATATTTTTATATATTTTCAACCTTGGCTTCTACCTTTTACTGCCTTGGTTTTTGTGTCCAGTACTGAAATCCAGAGGGTATGTATAATTTAGCTACTTTTCTCTTTTAAAAATGAAAAAAAAATTATATATATTGTTTTTATACCATTTGCATTTTCTAATGTAGAAATCTTGGAATATTCAGTTTTTATCAGTGACGTTTGATGTGAATATTATGTCTTTTGACAATTTGCCTTTTTATTCTGTATTCATTGACTTGATTTGTGCAAGTGTTTAAATTTATGTAATCAAAACTGTCTTCTATAAATTATATCTTCTTTCCCTTCATTGCTAAGAATCCTCTTTATTAACTGTATCTGTGAAAGATACAGTCCCGCATTCTCTTCTATGTTTAATATTATCTTCTATTTATATGATTTTTCCACTTTGTATCTTACCGTGACAAGCCATGTAAGATGTTACTTTAAATCTAATTCTGTAAAACTGCTTTTGAGTTTGCCTAGTAGTTCAATACTCCAGCAACTTATGTGCTTATCCAATATCTAACAAATGTTCTCTATGACTTTTGTTCCACACTTATCTAATTTATTGCCCTGATCTATTTTTCTGATTTTTAGCTTCCAGCATATAGTTTTGATGACTATGTTTGTATAATATACTTTGAGGTTTGGTTAGGTTTTGTTCTCTTTGTTTTTACTTTTGCTCTTATTTCCCTCAAGAATTAAGACCTTTATTCTTCAAATAACTGTGTATTATTTTGTAAAGTGCTATAAAGTATCCCCTTGGTAATGTGATTGGTGAAGTACTGAATTTGTAAATTAATTTAGGTAGAATCATAATTTTTATCATATTGGCACAGTCCAACTTTGAGCAGTGACTCTAATTATTCTGGTCTTCCTTTATTTCTCTAGAGTGTGCTTTGTAATAAAATCTATATAGATCTTATGTCTGTGTGGTAGATTATCTCCCAGATATTTTATCCATTTTGTAATTCTTTTGAGTGAATTTTGTTTAATGTATTCCTGGTTTTTGTTAGCACTGCATGGAAACAGTGATGATTTTGTGGATTTACTTTTTTATTCTGCTACTCTATGAAAGTTTTCAATCAACTTAATTTAGTTCTCTTCTCTTTCCTTTGATTTTATAATTTTTCTTTATTTTTCCTTTTATTTTATATTTTTGCATCATGCTGTCGGCAAATAATTGTGCTTTCCTCTCCTTTTTTTCTAATAAGAAATAGCATGGCATAGTGGTTAGAGAGGTGACTTCAAAGCCAGAACAAGCTGTCTTCCATTCCTGCTTCTGACATATACTGACTTAGTGAGCCTGGGCAAGTCATTTGATTTCTTAGGCAAACCTTCCAACAGAAGAAGAACTGAATAATTGTAGACATATTCACTGATCAGTTGGACTGTGCCAATCTGGTGATTGATACTGCTCAAACAAGTTTATAAATTTAGTGTTTCACCAATCCCATTACCAAGGGGATATTTTATAAGACTATATATATGCATAATTTAATTTTGTTCTCTTGGCTTATTATGATAGCTACCATTTCTAGGATCAGATAATGGAGATGGGAGGGATGCATCCTTCCATTACCCCTATTTGTCCTGGAAAGCAGCTAGAATTTTTCCTATGTTAACTCTTGGTTTTAGAAATATGTTAGCTGTTGTGTAAAAGAATAGTCCTTCCATATAAATATTTTTAGTATTTTTAGTATGAGAATACTGTATTTAATCAAAAGGTTTCTCTGTGTCTATTGAAATAATCATGTGGTTTCAATTTTCTTTGTAGGATAAATTTACACTCATTTTCTTCCAAATTTTTAACCATGTTTGAATCCCCATAATGAATTTAAATAGGTCTTAGTGATATTTTTCTGGATAGAATGCTTATTATACTCTGCTTAGAAAGATTTATTTTAAATTTTTATATCAACATTGATTAGGGAAATTTGTCTATTTCTCTGCACTTACCTTCATTTATTGGAATATCAAGATCATAGCTGTATAATAACAAAAGTTTGATAGTTCTGTCTCTTTGATAATTTTTGATAGCATAGGATAGATATTAATTGCTCTTTAAATACTGGGAAGAATTCACTTATATGTGAAATCCATATAGCCCAGAATTTCCCCCACCTCTACTTTGACAGTTCGCTTATTGCTTCTTGATTTCATTGCTAAAGATTCATGTGTTTAAAAATCTTTGTTTCTTATTTTGTAAATTTGGATAGCTTACATTTTGGGGCTTATTCATTTTTTGAATTCTCAGTTTTGCTATTCTATAGCTGTGTGTAATAGTTTTTTGATAATTATGTATCTTCCCTGTTTTCTATGAAGTCTAATTTCATAAATTTCACTAGTTATTTGATTTTCACTGTCTTTGTCCTGATAAAAATAGCTGGTAGCTTATTGTTTCTATTAATCTTTTACAAAAAAGTAGCTTTGTTTTGATTTGTTTTTAAAAAAAAAATTTTCTATTTACTCTTCAATTTCTAGCATTTTTTTTACATTATTTTAAGATTGTCAGTGTGTTTATTTTTTAAATTTTAGATTACATGCGTGATTCAGTATTCTCTCTACTCCAATCTATCCTTGACATTGCTGCCAAGTGGATTTTCAAAAAGCGCAGATCAGATTATGTAATCTCTCCCTCCTCCCACTCAACAAATTTTAATGGCTTCCTAATAACATCAGGATCAAATTACAAAATCCTCTCTCCTCTACCCCACAAACCCCACATAAAGCGCTTCCCAAGTCAGACTCTTTGTTCCTTTCCAATCTTCTCACAAATTCCTTATTTTCTTCCATATTCTCTCTGCTCCAATCAAATTGCCCTATTTACTCCACACACAAAATACTTCTTCTCCTGTCCTCATACCTTTTCACTGGCTATCCCTCATTCCTGAAATGTTCTCCCTCATCGCTTCTACCTTTTTTTAGAATCCCAAGTGCCATATGTACTATAAGAGAGTTTTCTTGATACCAACAGCCATGAGTGTGATTTCCTTTTCTCTCCAACATTGCTTTTTATATACTTTGTATGATACAAACATACATACATGTATATGTGTATACATATATTGTATATATGTATATATACATACACATGCATCCTCATATATGTCTTATATAATATTATTTACCACATTTGAATGTCAGCTCCTTTAAGACAGTTCTTATTTGTCTTTGTATCCCCAAAGATTACTAAATTTCTTGGCACATTAAGGGAGCTTGATAAATGTCTTGTGATTTCTTTTTCTGTTTTTATTAGCACAATTTGCGAGATATAAACTTTCATCTGATCATTTTTTAGCTCTGTACTCTAAGTTTTGGTATATTTTCTCATGGTTATCATTAATTTTAGTGTAATTATTTAATGCTCATATGATTGATTGACTTATTCAAGATGTAAGGTAGTCTATATCAGTATATATCTTTTGTTTATATTTCCTTTATTAGTTATTATTTTTATTTCATAATGGTCAGTAAATAAATTTATCATTCTGGATTTTTATTTGTTTATCATTCTTCAATGCATTAATACATGATAAGGTTTTGTAAAAGCAATGTGGTATACTGAAAATATATGTATTATTTAATATTCATACTGACAGATCAAAATAGATATGTCAAATTCAATTTTCCCAACAATCTTTTATTTGTCTCCTCTCAAGTCTTGAATAGCCTTTTCCTGGAAAGTCTCATTTTCCTTTCTTCTCTTTTTATACAAGCTGAATTCCTCTGTATTGTCCCACTACCAGTAATGGTGATTTTCTAATGAGGAGTGAGAGAATGTGATCTTTTGTCTCTAAAATAGTAATTCTTTGGATCTTCTTGTTATATTTATTTTCCCTTCTTTTTTCCTGATTAAACTCTTTATAACACTGGTCATTGCATCTGAGAAAATATGAACTTAAAAAAAAAGAACCCCCTCAACCAAACAAAATTATTTCTTCACCCACCAGTCATGGACATGTCTAGCTTTTAATATATAAAAACAAACATTTTATTTCTTGGTCTGTCATGACTATTTGAAATTTTATCCCTCATTTCTTTTATCAGTTGGCATACTAAAAATCTTATTTGCTTCCAGATAATTTTAGAGGAATCATCCTAATTCTTCCCTTTTGTTCAATGTTGAATTAATTTGTTTGATAATTGAGTTTGGATTTGTAGGGTGTTATTTTTAAGGTACCAATTGATTTTCACTTTCCAGAATACTATATTTTGATTTTTAATTTTTTTAAACAAGGAGTAATAATATATGATTCTGACTATTTGCCCTTTGTTAATAGTTTTTTTTTCTTGCTTTCTGAAAAAAAAATAAGCAATGTTGCCTTGGATGATCTCTGAAGCTTTATTGTGATATTTCTTGGTGAGTTCAACTTGGAGATTCTTTCTCTTAGTGTTCTGTGAATTCTTAAACTGTATTTTCCCTTCTGCTTTTAATAGTTTTGAACAATCTTTCTTTGTGATTTATCGATGTTTTTCTTTATCTGATATTTTTCTGTAACACTTAGATTACTTAGTCAAATCTTATATACAAATTCAGTATTCTTTCTTATTACTCTCACATGTACTTTCAATCTTATCTTTGATTTTGCTCAATTAATTTTTCCTTTTCTGCATTTTTGTTTTTAATTCCATCATTTTATTTTCCAAAATATTGATCCTTTTGGAGAGGACTTTAATAAAATATTGAAATTTCCAATATTTTATGGGTGTTATTATTTTTCCATGAGGATTATAATTTATGTTTTATTTTTATATCATTCTTTGATTGTTCTTTTACACTGGCTTTACTTTCTTTCCTTCCTTACTTTACCTCAACTTTTTGAAAAATCAGTTCAATTCTATGCTGTGCTTCATACTCAAGTCCCTTATCTCCTTATTCTTTTGCCAATAATGAATTACCATCCTCCAAGCTCAAGTTTTTCTCATCAACCACTGCCTACCTTCCTATTAATGCTGCTGAATGGAGCTAGAGAAATCACTAAACTTTGCCAATTTAGTCCATTAAAATTTATTACTTAATCTCAATTGGGTAATCTTTTTATATCTCCCTAATTGATTCACTGTTCCACTCATGACAGAAGCTATTTCAAATATTTTTATGTATCCTGAGGCCTCCTATTTGGACTTTATTCCCCCATCCCTTGAAATGAAAAACTTGTCACTTCACTGAAAAAAAATAGTCATTCAAAGAAAATTCCTGTTTCTTCTCTTCTCCTCATCTCACATCGCTCATATATATTCTTCCAATATACTCTCCTCCAGGGGTGACCCTATCTCACATGGAGAGATGACCTTTCCCTTTCTTAGGAGTCTATCTCTATGCACTGTTGAGTCAATTCCATCCCATCCTCTCTAGTTGATTTCCCCCTTGATTATGCCCAGTTTCTCACTAATTTCCAATCCACTGAATGTTCCACTGTCACCTACAAATATCTCATATCTTCCCCTCATCATTAAGAAACTGAAATCCTCACTCGATCCAACTCTCTTCAACTAACTATGGTCTATATCACTCTTTTTTTCGTGACCAAACATCTTAGGGAAGTTCTTTATCATTAGTTCCTTTTCTTTCTTTTCTCTCACTTTCTTCTATAGTCTTGCTTTAATCATATTAATCAACTGAAATTGCTTTTCCTAAAGTAATAATTAGGCTTTTATTGTCAAATAAATGGTCTTTACTCATTCTCCATTCTCCTTGACTTCTCTGAAAACTTTGGCAGTTTTGATGACTGAATATTCTTTCTTCTACATTTTTAAGATGACTGTCTTTGCCTTAACTGTTTGACCATTTCTTTTCACTCTCATTTGCTGGATCTTCTTCTAGATTATACCTTTTTACTGTGAAAGTCATCAAAAGCTTTGTCCTTGGCCCTCTTCTTTTCTCCATCTATATTATGTCACTGGGTGATCTTAGGTTGCATGAATTCAATTATCACCTTTGTGTAACACTCAATTACAAATGGATGGAATCTATAGTTTTGGTTTTTTGTTTTTTTTTTCCCTTGGAAGAGTCATTATGAAATCGCTCATGTTCATGGTCCCAGTTAGAGTAAAATCCTCTTAGAATAGAAGTTGAGATTCAACCCCTGGACTGGGAGAGGTCATTCTTTCTTATGTGGCTCTTAATAATCTCTGACATTATTTGCATGAATAAAGAGACACTAGGCAGCATTAGGACAGGGTCTACCATAGGTATTTATTAAAAATAAGATTAGATACATTACATGTATTCTGCAAAAGGATAAAAACTCCACACTTACATGGGATTAAGGCAGTGACAGGGCTTAGAACTCTGATTCCTCTCTGAAGTTTTTCATCCTGGGATCCAGCTACTAGAACAAGCACCCCCAATGAAAAGAGTCACATAGCTCACATGTCCATTTAAAGGTTGTCTAATTGTGATCTCGAAGGAGATTGCCAATATCATAGCTACTAGTAGCCATAGTCATTGCTGTCCAATTTACCTGCTACCACTCCCTTTGCATTTTCTCATTCTCTCTTGAGAACTCCTCAAAATTCTTGCTTTATGTGGGAAAAAGCAATCTTTCCTACAAATCTTCTAGTTTGCTTCCTCTTTTCTAAAACTATAAAACTACAACTCCCATGGCATTTGTAGCCAACCAAAGCTCTTTTAGAGGCTATTACAGCTAACTAGATGATTCTCAGATCTGTTAATCCAACCCTAACCTCTTTGTTTACTCCTAGTCTTGCACCATCAAATTGCCTATTACACATTTTGAACAGAATTTCCCATGGACATCTCAAACTCATTATGTCCAAAAGAGAACTCATTAACTCCTGTCCTGCCATGAACTTTCCCTTCTTCCTAATTTTTGTATTTCTGTGGAGGGTAACATCAATGTCATCTTCCAGTCCTCACTCTCACTTGCCCCACATATGCAATCTGTGGCAAAAGTCTTAGTTGTACCTTCACAACTCTTCTTTAAAGTCACTTTGCCTCTTCTCACATTGTTACCACATTAGTATAGGCACTCATCCCCTCTTACAATAACTTTCTGAGTGGTATTCCTGCCTCAGATCTCTCCATACTTCAGTCTACTGTTCCCAAAATTATCTTAAAACATGGTTGACCATACCACCCCCATACTCCTTTGTTCTCCTTTACCTTTAGGACAGATATGAAATTCCTCTTTTTACCCCAAGAAACCCTTCAAAATCTTGCTCTTTTCTGCCTTTCCAGTTGTATACATTATTCTCCACTATGTGCTCTATTATCTAGCTATGCTACTTTTTTCTCTTTCTCATACATGATGCTTTACCTCCCTACTCACTGGCTATTTCCCATGCCTGGGATGCTCTCCTTCCTATTCTTTACCTCCTAGTTTCCCTTGGCTTCCTTCAAGACTCAACTGGCATTCCTTCTTCAATAAGATGTCTTTTTTTCTGATCTCTACTCTAACCACTGTCACAATTCTACTGCCTTTTCTCTGTGACTGTCTCTCTTAAACACCACTTGTTTTATATATACATAGTTGTTTTCTCCCCCATTAAAATATGGTCCATGCTTTTAAAGCACAGACTACATTTTTGACATTTTTGTATCCCTAGAGCTTGGCGCAGTGCCTGGTACAGAACAGAATTTTAATTAATATTTGTTGACTGACTGGTTAGATCATTGCGATGCTTCTTAGTGTTAATCTACTATTACATCACAGAAATTTACTGTAGTAGCTTTTCTTCCTCAATAGAGTTTATTTGTCCATTGAGGTGCCTCTTTTCTTTGATTATTTGTTCATTTCTTCTCAGTCAGATTTTAATCTGCATTTTTGGTCACTCTACAGATTTTTCAATGGTATTCTTCCTGCTAATATAGTTCTTATTACTCATACTTTCCCTTCTCAATGCCCAAAATGCTTTTCTCTGTTCTTTCAGATGATAAATTTTGAATGAGATCTGTCTCTCAAGGATTGAGAGCACTAGTCCTGACCCTGACACATACTGGCTGTGAGATGATGGACATGTCGCTTAAATGCTTAGTAGCTTGCATAATTCTCAAAGGTCATAAACTGCAAAGTAGTTGCTGATCTGCTTTGATAAAACTAGTTTCCTCATTGAGACATCCCCACACCAAATAAAAGTGGAAAGCTATTCTGAAGGGAAAATCCAAACCAAAATAAAACTTTCCATGTCATTTCTCCTAGTGATTCAGGGGATGGTGTGTAGGTAGAAATAGACTATATTATATTACCAAAAAGAAATAATGTAAAAATTTTAAATATTCATTAATAATGTTAATGAGCACAGTGGATAGAATGTTGATCCTGGAATCAGACAAGACTTATCTTCATGAATTCAAATATGGCCTAAAATGCATACTAGCTGGGTGACCCAGGGCAATTCACTTAACTCTCTTTGCCTCAATTTCCTCATCTGGATATTGAGCTGGAGAGGGAAGCGGCAAACCACTCCAATATCTGTTACAAGAAAACTCCAAATGGGATTATGAAGAGTTGGATATGATTGAAAGATGACTGAATACTCACAGTGTTAATGAATTATGAATAGCTGAAATGTTCATGCATAACTTGTAATGCTTACAGCATCAAAAAAACCCACTAGTTGTTGGAAATAGTTTCTGTTCAAAATGATCCCGTCCCACTTGAGTAGGAGCTTTCTATCTCCAAAGCATTGCTTCACTTAGTGTAATTCAATCTTCCCAAGGTACTGGGGGAAACGTCAGTCAATCAATAAACCTCTCCTGTGTGCCAGCACTGTTCTAAGTGCTGGGAAACAAAGAAAAGTAAAAGACAGTCCCTGCTTTAAAGTAAACCACAGTATAATGTGAGAAAGGAGAACATGCTAGTCATGTCAAGGCAACTAGTGAAAATACCCAGAGTCCGGAGAAGGAGTGTCTTGTTCAAAGGACAGAAGGGAGGCTGGAGTTACTAGATCACAATGTATTTAAGGCCATGTAAGATGAGTGGAAAGGTGAGGAAAGGGAACACATTATGAAGGCCTTTGAATGCAAAAAAGAGTATTTTATATTTGTTCTGGGGAGTGATATGGAGCCACTAGAGTTTATTGATGACATGATCAGACCTGGTCAGACGCAATCACAGTAGACCAATAAGCAGTCTACTGTAATGGTTCATATATGAAGTGATAAGGGCCTGTAGCAGGGTGGAAGCAATATTAGAGGAAAGAGGGTGATACAAAATATGTTATGGAGATAAAATCAACAGTCAATGCCAGATTGCCCTTACTCCAGAGGACAGTCTCATTTTATTTTTAATTTCATTTCATTTTATTTCTTTGCTTTATTTATGGTAGGAAAAAATATTGCAAACACCTTTTATATCCAATAGACACTCTCATTTTAGATCAGACATGGGTATGCTGGCATGAATTAAGGAAGGCATAGAATGATGATCAATTTAATTTTCTGAAGATTGACTCTAGATCATGCATGTTAGAAACATTTGATGACTTTCACCCAGAGAGTTTGGATTTGAGTCATTGGAGAGGTGCCTAGCACTGAAAGGGACCTCAGAGAATATTTAGTCCAACTTTTTCAATTTACAGATGAAAAAATGCCCTGAGAGGTTATTTTTCCCAAGTTTGTAGAGGCAGCAATTATCAAAGAAGTGATTTTGACTATATCTTCTTACTCTAAAACCACTTTTCTTTTCATTCATACCACAATGACTCTCAAATCATGTCTATGCCACATACTAACTGTGTGATCTAAAGAAAGTCACTTCTCTTTTTTGATTTGATTATCTATAAAACAAAAAGATTGAAGGTGATCTCTTAATTTCCTTCTTTGTTTGCATTCTATGCTCTGTAAGTTCCCTCTTATCTGTAAATGGACATGATTTAATCCTTAGGTCTCAGTAGTCATTTGGAGACCCACTCTGAACTTGGACATGGAACTGGTGCATAGTTTGCCTCACAAAATGATAAAACTTTTAAGAAGTCCTCATCAAAGTACTCTTTGTGTGTGTGTGTATGTGTGTGTATGTGTGTGTGTGCATACTAACAGATGTGTGCATAACTACATGTGCATACCAACAGATCCAATTTGGAAATCTATACTAATATATGTGTGCTTTTTTCTATTACATTAAGCTCAGAGGTACCTGGGGGCCACAGTTTCCTAGTGCACCAGATTAAAATATAATTGGGAAACATTTTAGCAAAATCAGTAAAATATAATAAAACATGGACTATATTAGCTTGTGGTATTCTAATTCAATATATGGTCTTCATGGATCCATTCTTATTTGAGTTTGACCTCACTGTACTAGAGCAGTGGTTGTCAGTGAATTGTCTAAAGACCTCTTCAGGGTTCCAAAGACCCTTTCAGGGCTTTGATGTCAAAATAATTTTTGTAATAAGACTTCAAAAATTTTTAATTTCTAATGGAGTAAACATTTATATATGTAACCCATATGTACAAAAACTCCTTGTGATGGGATCCTCAATAAATTTTAAGAATGTAAAGGTGCCCTGAGACCAAAAAGTTTGAGACCCACTACAATAGAAAAGAAATAGAAGCTATAGCACTTTGCTGATGGTGATAAGAAAACTAGTTATATTTAAATGAAAAAATTCTTATGGACAGCAAAAATCCAATAGAATTTTCTTTTTTCCCCAAATTTACAATAGAATTTTCTGTAAGGATGCAAGATTATTTGACAATTTTCAAAATGAATATAGCTAGATTGTTCAGTGGATAGAAGGCTGGACTAGGAGTAGGAAGACCTGATTTCTACCCTTAGCAAGTCACTCAACCTCTCTCAACCTGTTTCCTCATCCATAAGAGAGAGATAATAATAACTCCTCCCTCAGAGGGTTGTTGGGATGATCAAGTGAGATATAATATATAAAGCTCATGACAAACTTTAAAACACGTATTTCCAATATTTTGTGATATGTCAAGGACCACCGATCCTTAGAGAATAACCTGAAGTTCTTTGAGATTAGATGTGATTGCAGAACTAGAAAGGGATGAGGGCAATCCTGATCCCACGTCCAGTGGGATAGTTGCTTTACTACTTAATCATCAATGGTCGTCATTGATCCCATGTTCTAGAATGGTTGGAAAAGCATTTCTAAGCTGAATAACAACTGTGTCGCACTTTCAAATGTGTGTGCCCATTTCTATGGAATGAAATGAAAATAAGATTGAGTTCAGTTTCTTTTGATAGACGTTTTCCACTTATAATCCTTGCAATGTACATCACAACATCAACCTTAATACCCATATTAATAAAATCTATTCATGCATCTTGAGACCTTCATTAATATTTGTCACAAATGACACCTCATTTGCTAATGTAGGCAGTATTATTATAATAAAATATCTGTTCTTTATTCATTTAATTAGCATCTACTAAACACTTATTATATGCTAGAATATATGGAAGGTATATTTTTCAAAGCAAGTCAGTCCCAGTTGATCAGTTGGCATTTGGGACAATCTTCAAGACTGACTGTGTGGAAATCAACTAGATTGTCCATGTGATGATTTGAGATCATTGTTGAGACAAGCAGAACGATTGGATCAGCCATGGTATCATCTGTTTAATTTAGTTATGCTCATGTGATCTGTGTATGTCGGATGATTTTTTTTGTTGCAAGGTAGAATAGAAAGATTATTTTTTTCTGTATTTGTTTGAAACAACAACTTATTCTTGGATAGAAAAGATATCAATGTCATCGAGAGAATCATGATGCATAAATATAGCTGATATTTAGATTTTAATTGCCATTTTATTATTACTACAATCATTGTCAGTATAAACAGTTTCTTTTTTCTTAGAGTAGCACAAAGAGGAATATCAATGAAAACTTCACAGTAACAAGATTAGAACTGATTAATATTTTTTAGGTAGAAGGTTGACTGGTAGCTTCCTTTTAAAGTAAACATTTCATCTTTTGACATTTTGACAGCTCCATTACATATCATTACTTTGTTCTCTTTCTTGAAAATTCAGACATTATTACTCTGGTTATAAAAAATAGGGCTAGGAAACTCTCTTATATAGGTATTCCATGTCTAAGATGATATGAGGAAAAACACATGACCCTCTTCTCCCCGCTCAATCTTTTCAATATTCACCATATTTTGTTCCTGAAATATTTGAGGGAAAAGAAATAATAGCTAGTATTTTTATAGTCCTTTATGACTTTCACAGAACTTTACAATCATTATCTCATTTTTATCCTCACAACAATCATGGGAGGTAAATAATATTATTGTTCCCATTTCACAGAAGAGGTGGTGGAGGCACACTGGTTAAATGACTTGCCTGGGGTCACACAGCTAGTAAGTCTGGAGCAGAACGAACTCAAATCTTCTTTATTCCAAGTCCAGAGCTGTAACCACTGTACCATCTAGCTGATGCATTTTTATAAACAAATGCATTCTTCATTTACCACAAATTTGAGTTGACTCTGATAAGATATTTGGTAAAATAGTCCTTTCCTATTTAGGTTGCCATAATGTATCATCAAAGTATACTTTTAAAGTATTCTACCAACATATTAACCAACTAGAACTGTGGAGAGTAAGTAATTTTGAATAGCTGGTTTTGAGTCTTTACTCAAAGTCGCGAGCTACATAAATAAGCACATGAATACTAGAGTAGGGGTAAACACTTGTGTGCCTCAGGCAATAGAGGAAAATTGTTTTTGTCTGTGTGTACAGACACACATGTACAAGTGCAGGTGCACACATGCATACAGACACACAGACACACAGAGACAAATAGACACGCACATCGACAGACACACACACACGCCCTTTGTATTATTGCCTCAACCAGAATTAGCAATTTTTTTGTTGTACCTGTGCTGACAAGACACATGAGTAGTTTGGGAGGAAGGCACCAATGATTACCGATAGTACATCCATGCCATCTAAATACTTCTGATTTCAATTAATTATTCCTTCTGATTAATTTGTTGAGGACAACTTGTTAATTTTGGTGACAGATTGCAAGTACTGACAAGTCCATCTGAATTTTGATATTATGGGGCAATGTATAGTAAAGATGGTTCAATTTCTTTTGATAACTGGGACTTTTTATTATGAATATCAATTATTGTATTCTCTCTAAGTCCAAAAAGTCCAGAATTATTCATTAATCAACTGATATTTGCATACCTCTTTAAACTTGGCAATTTGTATAAATGGGTTATTTTAACCTCACAACCAACCATCCTGTTAGGTAGGTAATGTTATTATCTCCATTTTACAGATAAGATTCAGAGATTTTCATACATTTAGAGTTAGAAGAGACCTTAATAGTCAGTTAGACTCACTTCTTTACATAGATGAGAAACTGAACTCCAGAATGGTTAAATAAATTACCCAAAGTTACATGAGTAGTAAGATATAATTTATACTTACATTCCCCGATTCTAAATCTGTCACTTTCTCTGTTGTACTGTGTAGCGTTTAACACATGTTTATAGTCAAAAAGTTAAAATGAATCAGAGATAGAATTTAACTGAGCAACATTCAATCTACTGTGTTGTTCTGGCTCTCACTGATTAAGTGATTCCTTTTCCTGGGGTCATAAAAGTGGTTTTGGCCATGCTAAAGTGATTTTTTTTAAATTCTTCAAATTGACCCTTTTAAATCTTTGACAAACCAGCTCCCACCAACCTTTTCTATTCAGTTTATATTATACTCCTTCAAGAATGTCCCCCCATTCTTGTACACCATCTTCTATCTCTTTACCTTTAAAAAGATTATTCTCCATAACTAGGATTCACCCTCTACCTCTACCTTTTATCTTCCCTGGCTTCTTAAGGCTTATTTAAGGTGCTGATTCCTATGCTAAGTCTTAGCAGAATCACGTATTTCACCACACATGCTCCCTTCTCAAATTACTTTGTTTTTGCTTATCTGTGTACTTACTGTATCTCCTCAGTAGAATGTAAGCTCTTTGAGAAAGCTTTTTATTTTTATTTTATTTTGTTTTATGTTTCCCCTGACTGAACCCATTGCATTGCCTATATTAAGTAAAGTTTTGCCAGTACTACCAAACTGGAAAAGTTTCCAGATGAGAACATAGGATAGACTATATCTACAAGGACCAGTCTATCTAAAATCACAGAGGTCCTTTTTTTTTTAATCTGTTTGGACACATGGGGTTGGATGTTTTTGACCACAGCTACTTCTGAATACAGCTGTTAAGATGCAAAAGTATTTTGATCTGCCTCCACTCTAGAAGTACAGTGACTAAATAGCAGATCTTTGAACAATGAAAACAATTAACCTTTTTCCTCCTACTTTTTCTGCTACCCTATATACCTTTTCCCTTATTTAGAACTAACAATAATAGTTTGTAGTTAAATAATGTTTTACATACCTACTTTACAAACATTACTTCAATTTTATCCACAAAACACTCCTAGGAGATAGGTTCTATTATTTTAATTACATTTTAAGAAATTGAGGTGGGCAAAGGTTACATAGCTAGTAATTATCTGAGGCCGAATTTGAACTCAGGTCTAATACTCTAGTCACTGCATCACCTAGGTGCCTAATGAAGGCATTGTAGCACAGAATTGTATAAGATAAGCATAGATGCAATTTAGCCTTCCATAACTTGTATAAGCATACTAATAAACACCTGTTTTCTCTAAATGAACAAATATTAGAGTACTGAAAAAATTCCTGAAACTTTGTTTTTTGCCCAAGTTACTTCTTCTAAGTCGGAGCAAATCTAACTTAAAAGACTGTTATATATTAACACTTGAATTTTTTGTTAAAATAGGAGAAGAAAAAAATTTCAATGCTGCCAACATTCATAAAGCATCCTTTCTCGAAGCTTCTTTTGTATTCTCAGAACTCAGTTTCTCAGATGTAGATTCATTTTCCATATTTTATTTTTTCTTTCATATAAATTTGAGAAATAAAGATTGATGCTGGGCAGTGTATGCACTTTCTCACTGTTCTTTACATCCTTACAGTTCCTCTTTTCTTATCATTTGCTTTTGTAACCTTGTAATTAGGATAAGTAATTCACCACAATGTAATAGTCACCATAGTTCTCATTTCCGTGTCTTTGGAATATGGAAGTCTAGGAGATATTCATTTGACGTTCAGAATTACTGTTGTAAGATATGTTGTTTTGTCAGTGCCTGCAGGATGTGTTGCTTGGGTGTGAGGTCTTGATAAAGATTGGCATCTCCCTTTATCAAAGATGATTCACATCTCACATGGTTTCTTTAATGTCTCTGCTGAGAACATGCCCAGCACTACAATTTCATAAGCCTGTGGTTAATATCAAGTCCCCAAACAATGAAAACAAATAAACCCCAATTTTTTCCACAGGGTTTCCTGGCTGGTTATTCCGAGGCTTTGCACGTGACAACCTGTTCTCCCACGTGAATGGAATACTCAGTGTCAATGTGGAAGCCTGGTCAGTTGGAAAGTCACAGTTAAATATTTATACCCTGTGTACAACACTTCCCAAATTCTTCTCTTTGTGTGGACATGATGTTTAAAAGAGTCTCCATCTAGCTTGTTAAGTTAGTGATTTGTAGCGCACAGTTAACCATTCTATACCCATGTGAGTTGAGCAGATTCTTTAACTATTTTTAAGCCTGACATCTACATACATACACACATACATACACTTTATATGTGTATATATATATATGTGTGTATATAAACACCCATATATACACATACATATATGTATATACATATGTATACATGCATACACACATATACATATATATATTTTCCCAAGTTTATATAAGATCATAGATCTAGTCAAAAGGAATTTCAGATGTTATCTGTTCTAACCTCCTTCTTTAAGGAAGAAACTGAGATGCAAAAAGGCCATACATCTATGTCTTGCTATTAAACCTTGCTAATTATTTTAACCTAACATTTGTGGCCTTAGATATTATGCATATAAACATATATTTGTACATATATTTATATATGTGCTCATGTATATGTATATGTTTATCTATAGATACAGATAAACCCTTTTTTCAGTTATTTTCCATTCCTATTTTATTAGGAATGAATGAAAAACTTAGGCTCATAGTAACTTAGATTTAGAGAGCTAGAACAGATTTTCAAGGTCATTGAGTCCATCCTTCATACACATACTCCAGTCTTTTTTTTTAATGGACAAAGGAACTAACACACCAATTAAGTGATTTGCCCAGTGTCATGTAGTTATCAAGTGACTGAGGTGAGTCTTGAAAGGTCTTCCTGAATGCAGGACCATTGTTCCATCCACTAGACCACCCTGTCTTGCTTAATTTTATCTGAATTTCTTAGGTGTCAGGAAATTCTTGCTTAAGTATGGTAAGTCATTTATAAATGTCTATGGAATCATTGAGAGAATTGGAGAACAAGCATACCATAGAGTATCATGGTTATTTGGACGTGTTTCTTATACCTTCATTCGATACATTACCATGGTACTTAACTTTCACAATGTAGAGAATTGAACTCAACAGTATTATTTGTGTTTTGTCCACCACTAACTATGTGGGCAGCATTGTACAGTGAAAAGAGCAATGGCGCTAGAATCAAGGATATGGGTTTGAGTCAAGACAAAAAAAAAAGTCAAGACTTTTGAACTGTGTGACCTTGGGTATGTCACTTCAAGAAGGAAGGATGGAAGGAAGGAAGGAAGGAAGGAAGGAAGGAAGGAAGGAAGGAAGGAAGGAAGGAAGGAAGGAAGGAAAGGAAGGAAGGAAGGAAGGAAGGAAGGAAGGAAGGAAGGAAGGAAGGAAGGAAGGAAGGAAGGAAGGAAGGAAGGAAGGAAGGAAGGAAGGAAGGAAGGAAGGAAGGAAGGAAGGAAGGAAGAAAGAAGGAAGAAAGAAAGAAAGAAAGAAAGAAAGAAAGAAAGAAAGAAAGAAAGAAAGAAAGAAAGAAAGAAAGAGAAGGAAGAAAGAAAGAAAGAAAGAAAGAAAATAGAATCCCAGGCAGTTAACCATATGACAAAAGAGGAAGATATTGAGATATTCTGATAGTATTCTGATACTTTTTAAAACTGTAAGTTAAATATTATAAAATGGTTTCCATGGATATGTTTCCAGTGCTAATCTGACATATAATTAGTGGGAAATTTCATTTGCCACTTGTCATGACAGAATAAAACTAAATCCTAACCATTCATTTTAGATTTTTTTTTCCTGTAAGGGTTAAGCTTATTATCCCAATTTAAAAATGAATAGTAGAAGGAAAGCAGTGTTAACCTATAATATATGAACACCAGCGATAATGTACATGCACCATAGATTAAACCTGTGTTCTCATGGTTTCTTCAGGTTAATTATTTCACAAGTCAGTAATTTGTAACAGCCCCTACAACTGAATTAGACTAGTTT
The DNA here is from genome assembly GCA_023548195.1 of Bettongia penicillata ogilbyi. Lineage (NCBI taxonomy): Eukaryota > Metazoa > Chordata > Mammalia > Diprotodontia > Potoroidae > Bettongia > Bettongia penicillata. The sequence continues at coordinate 3,957,219 of JAJHZJ010000032.1, read as the reverse complement.
TATCTCTTTTTCAATAATTGGCCCTGACTATGGTGGAAGGGCCAAATAAACTCTGTCTCTACTTCTTGTCCTTAAAACAGTGCCTGAGCTTTTCCAGATCCCTTTCTCTCTAAATTTATGGGAGTCCTCTCTGCTTGTAGAAGGACAATAATAGGATTTGCATTTTTATCAGTACTTCTAGGCGAAATGCATCCCTTCCCTCTTTTCAGCAAAAATTGGGATTAAAGCTTGAGGTCATAGAGTAATTTGATAAGTAGATTTATACAAGAAGAATGAAAATTGCATTTTTAGAGTGCTTCTCTTCAATAGTTTTCAAAGCATCTTAGTAAATAGCACTATCGTTCTAATTTGTAGGTAGAATACATATTTCTGGTATTAGTGTAAAGCTGCTATGTGACCAAAGTCATTTAATCTTTTTATACCAGGATTGTCTACCTTAATTAAGTAGACATTAGAAGCTCAGGGTATTTTGTAAGGGATAACATGCTTGCAAATCACCACATAAAGGTTTAGTAATAAGAGCAAGTGGAAAATTGGAGTACAATGGCTTCCTATTTTATTCAAGGTTAAACATTGAGCACAGAGATTGAAATAGTGGATTTTTTTTTTCAAAGTAGCTCATACGGAATATTTTATTTGAAAAACTCTACTTAGCATTCAGAGTCCAATACTATTTTATATTATACCTCCTCCCCCTTGAACCTTTGTAAAAACAAAATGGATTAAGATATTCAGACTATGGCTTGGGCAAATATCTTTTAAGAAACTACCTTTTCTAAGTCTGTCTCTATATCTAAAAGTTTTGCTTTCAGATTTAGAAAATAGAAAAAGTAGAAATTCTTAGTTGAGATGAAAAAGTGGAGGACCATGGAAGAGGTAAGTCTAGCCTCTTCTTGAGCCTAAGAGTAAGCAGAATTTGAAAGAGTGCAAATGTCTGAATGCAGATTTGAACTCAGGAAGATGAGTGTTCCTGACTGCAGCCCTGGCACTCTGGTCACCTGGATGCTCTTCCTCTATCCTATAGAACATGTCTAATTCTCAAGGTTATCTGTGGTGCAGCTGTAAAGATGGCTCTAAGAATAGACTGTACCTCTTTTTGTTGGGATAGCATTTTGTGAGACATACATTTCTTACTGTATGACATAACATGATAAGTGCTTGAACAGCCTGATTAATTTTCGTTGATATATCTGATTGAAATCAGCACTTTTACGTACCAGACAAGCTAGCCCTGTTTCCACACTGACTTTTGAAAATGAATTCATAGGGAATTTTTTTTAAAGTTATACATTACTCTAAAAAGTACAAAGCACTCAATTATGCAATTCAGTTCAATTTGATAGGCATTTATTATAGCTTCTAGGGGAAGAAAAATCAAAAGGAAAGCAATTTCAGTCCTCAAGGAGCTTGCATTCTACTGAGGAAACTAGTACACACATAAGTACAAAATATATAAATTTTTTTGGAGGGGGACAAGTCTTGAGCACAAGTTTCCCTTTCAGGTCAAAGAATACAACTTTTCACAAGGAACCCAAGGAACAGAAAAAAATTGTATTTGCCCATGGGCTAAAAAATACCCTCAATCACCCAAAAAGTTGTCAGAATTCATATAAAAAATATATAGAAGTAAGACACATTTTCAGGAACAAAGACAGCTGCTATAACCTACTTTATGAAGTAAAAGGTAGATAATTATGTTATATTAACTTTAGATTAAAAACAATGCCTTAGATTAATCCATGCCTTAAAATACATGGTTGTCTATTTTCAGGGACGTCATCATTATCACCATCACCAGGAGCATCACTATCATCAAACAAGTATTCTTAAGATTTCTTTATCATTGACATATTGGTAGAAGCTTAATGCAGACTTTAGATCATTCAGACTTCAAAAAAATTTTTTGACCAGAGCTGTGCTTTTTTTGGTAGGTAACTCCCAGTAAGGAAGCTCCCTTTACCAATGTAGACTGGCACCTGCTTTGCAGCGCCTACAGAACTGAATGATTATATCACTTACTCTGAGTCACATACACCTTTTATAACAGAGGTAGAAATAGAATCCAGGTCATCCTAACAACAAGTACAGTTCTCTATCCAGTGATAGTTCACTCTTCAGTCACCATTTACTGTCTTGGGGACTAGATCAAAATATTGAACATAAAAAAAATCATTGCCTGAATTTACATGTATTTAACAAGTTTTAAAGGTTTGTCACAGTAAGCATGAGAAAAAATGTGTAATATTAAAATCAGTATGGAAAATTCAGTCATTCAAACTTTTCTGTTTATCTTTCCTTTTTACTGTTTTAAAATAAGTTGAGATGGAGTTAATAAATGTCTGTTATCCCCAGCATGGCATTGATTTTGTACAAAGATAGTTCCATCACTGCAACTGTATATTACCTTCTTCATTCAAATATAGTTTCCTGTCATTAAGTGAGGACACTTTTCATTTAGATTACTATGACAAAGAAAAAACTTTTCTCTACTGCCATTTACTAAAATCTCATAGTGCATAAAACTGTCACATTTTTCCGTTTTCAAATATTTCCAAGATAATTTGATGATTAGTTTAATATCATATGACTTTTCAATTTATAAACATTTATAAAATGCATGAACACAGTATATATTTTCTTGTTTTGTGGGATTAACATTTAGATCAGAACATACCTCATAATTGTACTTAGAATTATAAGACCTAAAAAAAAGCTGTAGATGAGTATTGGTTTGTTTGTATTGTTGAGTTGTGCCTGACCCTTCCTGATCCCACATGGGGTTTTCCTGGCAAAGATACTGGAGTGGTTTGCTATTTCATTCTCCAGTGGATTCAGGCAAGCAGAGGTCAAAGACTTGCCAAGGGTTATGTACTTGGTGAGTATCTGAGGCTGGAATTGAACTCAGGTTTCCCCGACTCCTGGACCACCTAGCTGCTTTTCTGTACAGATATGTGTATTTATGAGTTTATGCATGTACTCTGCGCAGAAATTAGTCCAGTATGCCCACGATTATCTTTCTCATGAAGTAGTTACCATTTAATGATGCATTAATCCAGATACAACTTTGTCCTCTTTAACCACCATCAGGTAGAGATTTTGATGATGATAAAAATGGTTCAAAAGGGAGAATAAAAGAAAACATTTTGTTAACTTACAAACTAATCAACTCCTGATAGCTAAGAAGAGATATTGTTGACAGTCATTTCTATTTATTTTATTTTTATGCATGTAATGTCTTCTCTTTTGTATGGAGAGATTAAGATTCCAGAGACATAAAGGATATTTTTTAAATTGTTTGTATTAATTACTGGTTAGAATTCTCGACAAGCTACATGGGAAATGGTTTGCACTCTATATATAATCTTCACTCACCCCTGGCTGAACTTAGAAAAATGAAATTCCTACATGTGATGCACTGTAATGCTGTGGTTTGGAAGATCACATGTGTAAGGCAGAAATAACGCACCTAATCATGAATATGTTGCTTTGAATTTAACAGTGGAATCTATCCCAAGGATTTAGAATGTAAGCTCCCAGGGAGCAGGAACTATTTCATTTTTGTATCTCCGGTACCTAGCTCGTTATCTGGCACATAACTGGCACTTGGCAAATCTTTGTTGATTAGAAGCTCTTCTCTTGATGATGAGAAGCTTTAGCATTTCCATAACTGTCCTAAGTTTGGTGTATATTCTTCCAACACCTGCATCTTCAACATATATTACATTTGGTTCTACTTATTTGATATATGTTAGCTAAATCTAGATTTGACGTGTGAAACTTCCAGAGAATCAATTCTTTTTTAGAATTCTTGGTACTCACAAGAATTTGCATTGTCAATTATAATTATTAGGATTCTTACTTGTTTCATTGCTTATTATTATTGCATTAGTATTTTTACTTATTTGATGTTATCCATCTACTCATGGGATATCTTATAGTGGCAGACATAAGGAGTTATCAGTTTTAAAATCATAGAAATCACTGTTTATTTGATAAGTAACTAAATCTTAACTAGAGACTAAAGTTCTCTTAGGAATAAGCCAAGTAACTCTTAAGAATATTTTCATGATTCAATTCATTTCAACAAGCATTTCTTAATTGCCGACTATGTGCATGCCCTATGCTAGGTACTGGAAATAAAAAATAACAGATGAAAAAGAAATAGTCCCTGTCCTCAAGGAGCTTACTTTCCACTGGAAGGATACAGAATTTAGATTGAATAGTAATTATTTATCTGGAGTGAAATTTTAAAATTTAAAGAGTAAAAACAATTAGGTCACCAAGAATAGGTGAATGCAGGTGGCATTTAAGCTTTTCTTTGGATAAAACTATGAAATCTAAGAGGCAGAAGAGAAAAGGCAGTACATTCCAGTTGCTGTAAAAAGACACAAAGGCAGGCTTATTGAATATTACCCATTAGGTATGATTAGTAGGTCAATTTCACTAGAGTGATAGGCATGAAGATAGTAACATGAAATAAGACCGAAATGATAGAATCTAGATTGTGTAGAACTTTGCACTCTAAGCCAAAGATTTTATTTTTTATCCTAGAGGCAAAAGGGAACAACGGATGATTTTTCGTAAGATACTCTTTGGATCGTTTTTGTTGTTCAGTTATTTTTCAGTCATGACTTCATGACCCCATGGGTTCTTGGCAAAGATACTGGGATGGTTTACCATTTCCTTCTCCAGCTCATTTTACAGATGATGAAATTAAGGCAAACAGGGTTAAGTGACATGCCCAGAGTCACATACCTAGTAAGGGTCTGAGACCAGATTTGAAATCATGAAGATGAGTCTTCCTGACTCTATCCACTGTGTCACCTGGTTACCCCCTCACTTCCTTATATTGTAAGCCTTACAATATATTGTAAGCTCCTTTAAAGCAAGGTCTGTCTTTTACCTCTTTTGTATCCCCAGTGTTTAACTCAGTGCTCGGCACAGGTGCTTAAGAAACGTTTATTGACTGATGGATTGATTGATTGATTGAGAAATGTCCCGGTCAGATGTGTGTTTGAGGAATATCAATTTGGAGAAAGATTGGTAAGGGAAGAAAACAGTCAGGAAGAGCAATTAGGAGGCTTTTTTGCAGTCATTCAATTAAGATTTGATGAGAGCTGTTCTGTTCAATTCATTTATTCTTTCCCATGCATTTATCTGTGCCCTGGCTATCTCTATCTTGACCCCTTCCTGCAACAACTCATTCTATACTATTTTCTGTTCTTAAATTCCTTCCCTCCTGGTCCTATCATATATCATGGGTTGCCAAATCTGCAGCTCAGATTTTCAGGACCATCTGTCACCTTCTCTCCTATTTATGTGGTACTGAACAGAGTTGGAAGAGACCACAAAACTGAATTGACTGGGTCAACTACAAATTTGTTATCTAATTTCAGCTAAATCCTTAAGGCAAATATTTTCTTCCTCCCCTATGTATTTCCATCTGAATTCTCCATAGTGGCTTTTCCAAACTTTTTGGCCCCCCTTGAAGCCTCCCATAGCACCTCTCTCCCACCCTTTTAGCTTGTACCTTGACTTTATTTCATAAAAAATAAGACCACTTACAAAGAGCTCCTTTCTCCTTTCCCTGTCTCACAACATTTCTTATATCTTTTCCCCTTATCTTTTCTTTCATTCTGATCTCTTTTCCATGCCAAGATCAATCCCTCTGCATGCATCCTTGATCTTATTTCATCCCACTCTTTCTAGCAGATTGCAGGCGCTATCATCTTCAATGTTTCCTTATCTCTGGATCCTTCTTTGTAGCCAAAAACATTCTTTTGTCTCTCTATCCTTCAAATACACTTACTAGATCCTACTATTGCCATCTGCCATCATCCTCTATCTCTTTTCCCATTCTTAACTAATCTTCAGAGACTTCTCCTTTGGTTGCCTTTGTTTCCTCTGCCCCACTTTAGTAAACCCTTTCTTGTATGACTTCTGACTCTTCTGAAAAGTTACACATCAACTAATTGACAAATCTAAGGACCCTTTCTCATCCTCATCATTCATGACCTTTTTACAGGATGTTGATCCAGTTGATCACCAAGCGTGTTCTCTTCTAGCCCTCTTCCTATTTGTATAAGTACTCCTTTGTTGGGGACTCCTCAGGTTCCTTAGTTTTTTCTTCATCCATGTGATGCCCACTTACCTTAGTTTCCCCAAAAGTCTATGTCCTGGGTATTTTCCTCTTTTGCTCTTCCTTTTCTATGTTGGTGATCTTGCAATCTTCTGTAGGTTCAATAAGATGACTATATATACAATACTAGTCTCTCCCTTGTACAATCATTCATTGTTCCCTTTTGCCTCGAGGATAAAACACTGTAGTCAAACATTACAGGTCGCCTTTCAGACATCTGAAACTGGATGATTTGTACATAGCAGAAACTCAAGATGTCAAAAACAGAGCTCATTGTCTTCTCCCTCATGTCAATATCCCTCTCCTCTTCTCAATTTCTCAGTGACTTCTTTCTTCAGAAGAACCACCATCCACTTACTCCCTCAGGCTTGAAATCTTGGCATCATTCTTGATCCTTTCCTCTTAATACATAACCAATTTGTTGTCATATCTTGTTATTTGTACCTTTATAGCATTGCTCAAACATTTCCCTTTCTTTCTACCACCTACCACACTAGTACAGGACTTCATCACCACTTACCAGAATTATTGACTTCTTACCTAGTCTCTATGATAAGTCCATACTTCAATCCATGTTTCACTCATCTTCCAAATGATTTTTATGAAGCACATTCTGACTACGATACTCCACTTACCCACCACCATTAATTGAGCTTTATTATTATTAAGAACAATTGTAACATCCTATCTTTGATATTTAGTGTTATTCACAATCAGAATCTTTTGTACTTTTCCAATCTTTTTATATTTTATTCATTTAAATTTACTCTATAATCCAATGATATCAGCGTACTCAATTCCATTTTACCCTCTCTTATCTTTGTATCTTTTTTCTTTACTGGCCTTCATGATGTAATGTCCTGCTTCCTTACCTCCCTCTCTTGGTTTTCCCAGCCTCCCTCAAATCTCAGTTCAAATCCCATTTTTTAAAAGAGGCTTTTGCTGGTTCCAGTAGCTGCCAATATCTTCTTTTCTCAGATTATCTTCCATGTACTCTGTAGTAAAGGTAGGAATTACAACACTCAGTACAAACTGGCTATGTAGTGTGACTAAGAGTGCGAAGTCAGGGATGACATCATGGTTTCAGTTGTGGGTTACCAGAAGGTTACTGGTTCCCTAAAGAGTAACAGGGAAGTTCAAAAAATTGAGAGGTGTGGGATGAGGAGAACATAATGAGTTCTGTTTCCATCATGCTGAGTTTCAGATGTGGACAGGATATGCAGTTCCATATATCTAATGTGCAGCTGGTGATATATGACTGTAGGTCAGAGGAGAGACTAATGACAGATATACAAATGTAATACACACACATATATGTGTGTGCATATATATTTTTATACACACAGAGACAGGGGCTATTTTTACTTTTCATTATAGTTCTAGTGTTTAGCACAATGTATGATATGTACTTAATCCTTAACAAATGCTCATTGACTGACTGATGTAAATTAAGTGGAGGCATGTAAAGTTGTGGAGATAAAATTACTAAAATTTCATGGCTATTGTACATAGGAAATGAGGGAGAAAGGGTCAAAGATGATCCTGAGGCTGTGAAACTGGGTTACTGAAAGAATAGGCAAGGTTGGAGAAAGGCTAGAGGTTTTGAATAAAATAATGTTTTCTGCCTGGAACATACTGAATTTGAGAAGCCTTTGGGACATCTGTATAGATATGTCTAGCAGGTGGTATGTAATAAGCATGGGTCTGGATTTCAGGGGAGAGACTCTATCTACATGTAGAGATTAGGGAAATATACATAGAAATTCTTATTCAACCACTGTAAGGAGCTGGTTAGATTCCCAAGGAAAAAGGGAAGGGGTCCCTGGGTATTGCCTTAGGAGACAGCCATACTTAGTTTAGATGAGTTGGTCAGCAAGCATTTATTAAATACTTACTGTGTGCTAAGTATTAGGGATACAAAGAAAGGAGAACAAAAATATGATCCATCCAAAGAGAATGAAAAGGAATGATCAGACAGAATCAAAAGAGAATAAGGTCATAGGACTCAAAGGGCAGAGTGAGTAGACAGTGGTGAAAAGGGTGATGAACAGTGTCAAAAGAGGTCAGATAAAATGTTAATTTATTTTTAGAAAGCTATTAATTTAGGAGTCATGATTTTTTTTTCTAACCTTGGAAAGAGTCATTTCAGTTGCATAGTGGCATCAGAAGACTGATTGCAAGGGGTTATGGAGTAGGAAGTTAAAAAAAAATGGAGGTAACATTTATAACTAACCCATTCTAAGAGTTTATGAAAAAGAGGAGAGACATAGATAACATCTTAAGATAACAGGACATTCAAATGTGGAATTTTTAAGGATGGGAGAGATGTAGTTATGTTTGAAGGCAGCAGGGAAGGATCCTTTTGTTAAAAACAAAATTCAACATGAGAGAAGAGATGAAAAGATTAATAGTAGAAGCTCATGGACCAGACTGACTCACCATCCGTAATCTCATCAGTTCCCTTGTGTTTATCTGTTATCTCTGTGCAGATTACTCATAGGCTATATATCTAGCCCTAGTCTTTCTTCTGAGATTCAGTCCTAGAATAGCAGTCACCTCCTGGATATGTAAAATGGACCTTCTGGAGACATCTAAAGCTGGATATGTCCAAAAGAGAATTCATTATCTTTCCCCAAAAACTCTTCCCTATTTCCGTCAAGGGCAGTATCATCCTTCAAGTCTTCCAAATTTTTTTAGCATTATCCTTGACTTCTCCCTCTCCCTCACTCTGTGTATTCAACCAGCAGCCACATCTTTCCATTTTTGCCTTCACTGTATTTCTCACAACTGACCCTTGTATCGTGCTTAGCACAGTATCTGGTATGTATTAGGTGCTTAATAAATGCTTGTTCCCTCCTCTTTCCTCTTCTCATAGAACTGCCCTTTATTTTAGACCCTCATTACCTCTTGCCTGTATTATAAAAAGAGGCCCTTGATCTCCATGCCTTGTTTCTTCTGCTCCAGTCCATTCTACACATTCTTCCAAAGAAATTTCCCTTAAATACGAATTGACTACATGATTTTATCATTTAGCCGTTTAGTAGTGTCTTAATTTCTATGACCCCATGGACCATAGCACATTAGGCCCATCTAACCATCCCTGCCTCTCAAAGTCTGTCTGGATTCATATTTGTTGCTTCCATGACATTATCCGTTTCATCCTCTGCCATCCCCTTTTCCTTTTGCCTTCAATGTCTACCAGCATCAGGGTGTTTTCCAACAAGGCTTGTCTCCTCATTATGTAGCCAAAGTATTTAAACTTCAATTTGGTATTCAACTTTCTAATGAACAGCCTGAATTTCTTTTAACTCTTGACTGATTTTACCTCCTTGCTAGCCAAGGAACTCTCCAAAGTCTTCTCAAGCACAGTTCAAAAGTGTCAATTCTGTGGTACTCAAATTTCCTTACAGTCCAGCTCTTACAACCATGGAGAAAACATAGCTTTGATTATGGACCTTTGTCATCAAGGTGGTGGATCACTGTCTTGCCATGGCAATGGAACTATGAGTTATACCATACAGGGTTACCCAAGATGGACAGGTCATAGTGGAGAGTTCTAACAAAAGGTGATCTACTGGAGAAGGAAATGGCAAATCATTCCTGTTTCTTTGCTGAGAAAGCTCCATGGACAATACTAAAATGATAAAAAGAAATGACAATGGAAAATGAGCCCCTCAAGTCAGTATGCTATTGGTGAAGAGTAAGGACACCTACAAATAACTCTAGTTCTGATAAAGCAATTGGGCCAAAGCTGAAAGGAAGCTCAGTTGCAAAGATGTCTGTGATAAAAAGAAAGTACAATGCTCTAAATATCCATATTGCATAGGAACCTGGAATGCAAAATCTATGAACCAAGGTAAGATGAATGTGGTCAGACAGGAGATAAAAAGATTAAACACTGACATCGTGAGTGTAGGTGAACTCAAATGGAAGCGAAAGGGTGAATTTAATTCAGGTGATCACAATATATGTTCCTGTGGGCAAGAATCCCTTAGAAGAAATGAAGCAGTCTTCATAGTCAATAAAAGGGTGAGAAAAGCAGTACTGGGTATAATCTCAAAAATGACCACATATCTGTTTAAATCCAAAGCAAACAATTCAATATTACAGTAATATAAATTTATGCTCCAACCACTGATGATAAAGAGGTCAAAGCTAATCAGTCCTATGAAAATTCATAATATCTTCTAGATATAATACTAATATAAGATGTCACATTCATCATAGGGGATTAGAATATTAAAATAGAAAATCAAGAGATAATTGAAATAATAGGCATTTGACCTTGGTTATAAAATGAAGCAGAGTAAAGACTAAGTTTTGTCAAGGTAACTAACTGGCCATAACAGTCTTTGTTAACTACCCAAAAGGCAATTCTACACATGAACATCACCAGATGGTCAATATAGAAATTAGATTGATTATATATTTTGAAATCAAGCATGGAAAACTCTATACAATCAGTTAAAGCAAGACCCTTATCTGACTATGGACCATATCGTAAGCTTCTTTTTGCAAAATTAAGACCATATGATTTCCCCTACTTAATTGACTCTAGTGACTTTCTATTGTCATTAGAATCCCTATGAATCTTTTGTTTAAGACTTAAAACCTTATATAACTTGGCTCCATACTATCCTTCCAGTCACATTATACATCGCTCCATTTTTTACATCTCCTGTACAGATCATTTCCCACTTATATGTCGTTGTGCTGGCCAAACCAAGTCCGAAATGAACTCATTCCTTTTCCCTGACTCAGTCTCTCTCTTCTTTTAAAATGCATTGCAAATACTATCTTCTGTCTGTTCTGTGCCCAACTACCTTCCACCAAAAACTACCTTGTATTTAATTCTGTTGTATATGCTTGTATTTATTCACCTTATATTTATGCTGCTAAAATTTATATAAGTACTTGTCTTCCACATTATAATTTAAGTTCTTCAAGGGGATTGTTTCATTCTTTGCATGGTAATACCCAACACTGACCGGTACATAGTAGGTGCTTAATGAATGCTTGTTGATTGATAAGTAGTTGCAAAGCACTGATAGACAACTACTCTCTCCACCAAAGAAATTAACACACAAAATAAACCACAACAAAAAGCATGGGAAACATTTAAATATTGAAAAATCTAGAGAAGTTGACCTGGGAAGGGTAAGGTTTATCTTTTTATCAGGATGTAAGCAAAAATAGAGAGAATAGTGAATGAATTTGAGGAATTGAATTAAGAAGAATTCATCATAAATGCCCTAAATTTTCTTACTAATTTAGGAGGAGGACCTCTAAAAAGTGGAGGACAAGGCAGAATGTGCCCGGAGATTTGAGAAAGATTGGAATGATTTCTGTGAAGAATGTGATAGAGTGAATCAAGATGAATGAGTATTGCCATCTGGTGGGCAGGACCCAGTTATGATTAGATAATATATTTATACTGTACCCTATTCACATTTGACTTTCTCTAATGGTGAGATGATAGATTAGGGGATAATTCAGGGTTTGGATTTGGCAAAATGATGTAAAAAAGGCAAAGGATTCAAGTATAACAGAGGCAACTTTGAAAGCTATGTGTAGAGATTAACTATACTGCTTATAATTCATTAAATGGCATTTCTACTTCTAGAAAACTCATTATAAACAGTACCCTCAAATATAACACTTTATTGAGCTTGGTATCAGAGGCCCTGCATTAAATTCATTGGTCAACATGTTGAAGCTATAGACTCATTTCCTTCCATATTTCATATTAATGATCGTTATAAATTAGTTCTTGCATAATTTTAATCAATACCAGACCCAGCATATTTTCACATTAATTCTGTAAACATGCACCTTGCATTTATCATTTTATCCATTATGCCATTTTGAGTTCAATAGTATTAATTACTTATTGTAAATATGATAATGGAAATATGTTAGTGGTGTGGAAAATTTTTAATCTTACAGGAACAAATTTTATTGAATGTATAAATGTACTTTTCCTTTTATTATTAATAATAGGAAAATGGATTATAATGACAGATGAGTATACTCAGAAAGTCAATAATTCCTTTGAAAATACATTAATTTAAAGGAAAGAGTTAACTATAATTAGAATAGGATATCTAAAGTCTAATCACTTTTTATATAAACTTATTAATGAACTTTCATAATTTAGTTGAGAGAATTAGAAATATCTGCCAGAAACTGCTATAAGAAATGTAAATAGAATATAAAAAGAGCTACATGATAGTAACTGTTCTGTGTGGTAATGTTGAATGTATATTTTGAAGTTTGTTATTTTTGGAGGCTACCTACAAAAGCATAAGATTATCAGTTTAAAGCAATTTGCTGTTCAGTTGTGTCTTTGTGACACCATGGCCCATACAGTCCATGAGTTTTCTTGGCAAAGATACTGAAGTGATAAGGCAAACAGAGGTTAAGTGATTTGCCCAGGGTCACACTGCTAGTGAGTGTCCAAGGTCACATTTGAACTAAAGTTTTCCTGATTCTGGGCCCAGTGCTTTATTCATTGAGCCACTAGGGGTCAATTTTCTTAGTAAATTAGGAAGAGGCCCTCAAATAAGATAGAGGACAAGGCAGAATGTGGTATAGGAGGTTTGAAAAGTATTGGAATGATGAGTGTGACAGAATCAATCAACCAAGATGCGTAAAAGTCGGTTGAGTTGCCCAGGGTCTCACAGGTCTTGTCTAAGGCTGGATTTGAACTCATGTTTTTCCTGACTTCAGGCCCTGTGCTCCATTCACTGAGCCCTGCAGCTGTGGTAAATAGCTACTAAAGCTATTACTTGTGGCAAATGTGAAACAACTGTCATAATAATAGATATGAGTCACATTCGTCAAGTACCTACTATGTTCCAGGTGCTGCGCTGGGCTTGGTCAATACAAAGAAAGGCAAAAGCAGTCCCTGTTCTGAAGGAGCTCACGTTTAAACGGGGGGGAGGGGATGGCATGAAAACAGCAATATAAAATCAAGATATATAAAGGGCAAATTGAGATAATACCAGGTAGAAAACACTAATTTAAGGAGGATCAGGAGAGGCTTCTTGTAAATGGTGGGATTTTAACAGGGACTTGAAGGAATCTGAGAAAACCAGGTGGTAGAGATAGGGAGGGAGGGAATCCCTGGCATGAGGGATTGATGAAAGTGTGAAGCACTGGGACATGAGCATCTCATGGTAGGGTTAAGAGTTAAATATTGAGAAGAGGAAGGTTTAAGAAAACTGGAGGGATGAAATTAGATGAGTATAAAGCACTTAACCCAATGCCTGGCAAATAGTAGGTCCTATATAAAATTCTTCTTCCCTTCCTTCTTCTAGGTTCAGCACAGAATTAATTTAGGCCCCTAGATACAAACATCTATAAATGTAGGATTAGGTGCCATATATATGGTGGTGGTTGTTGAGCCATTTCAGCCATGTCTGGCTCTTTGTGTTATCTTGGCAAAGATACTGGAGTGGTCTGCCATTTCAATCTCCAGCTTTTACAGATGAGGAAACTGAGCAAACAGGGATAAGAGACTTGCCCAGAGTCACACAAATAATAAGCATCTGAGGCCACATTTACACACAGGAAGATGTCTTTCTGATTCCAAGTCCACTGCTCTATCCACTGCACCTCCCACCTGCCACATTACTCATGGTTGAAGGAGTCATTTTAAGCTCCAGAATGAAGGATTTAGGTATGGTCTAAAAAGAGTTTTTCCCAGACAGCAATTCTTAAATATTAAAACAAATTACTAAGGAATCCTGTATCTTTTTTCTTTGATATTCTTTATAAATGGTATCAATATTTATTTTGTTGAGATGTTTTAGAGGTTGTCTTGCCTAACAGGGAGGGACTGGTTTTTCCTGACTCCTATTTTGCCAATGGGGCAAAATAGACAAAACTTGCTAGAAATAGGTCAAACCTTGATGGTGCATAGATCAATCACTAGGCATGGAGCCAAGAAGACCTGAGCTCAAATCCAGTCTCAGAACAAACATAGCCTTAGCTGTATTACCCTAGGTAAGTCACTTCACCTCTATCTACCTCAGTTTACACATCTCACTTAGCAGGGTTGTTGTGAGAATCTTAGTAGGTGTCAGAAATATAGTGGGTGCTATAAAAATGTTAACTGTTATCATGAGTAATAATAGTATAAAGAGCGCTGATTCTGGAATCTGAGGAATTGTGTTTAAATGCCTGCTCTGCTGCTTGTGCCCTGTGTGACCTTGAACACATCACTTTAAGCTCTCTAGATCTCATTTCTTCATCTATGAAATGATTAACTTGGATTCAAAGAGCACTAAGATCCTTTTTGTCTCTAAATCTCTGATTAGGTTCTTCTGAAGCTTTTCTTTCATGATGTTTCTGATAAAATATAAATGTTTTTACTTGCTTAATGATGTTCATACATGAAACCTAATTTAATCATGCTGTTTTAAAGAAAATCAAGAAAAAAAAAATGTTAGTGGATTGTATGGTCTATGTATATAGTGTGTGTACCTTTTATATAAAAACCGTGAAGATGGCTATGATAATATTTTATTTATAGAAAAATGTCTAAAATTGTTAGTGTTCATTATAGCTATGGCACTGTTAAATGCTGAAGGTCTCCTAATATTGAAGGTATGGGAGCATTCTGCATTTTTAAACTAGAAAAATACTAGAAGATATTTTAAAAATTGATTAAAAACACTTAATTTTCTTCCACGTCACACCCTCTTTATACATGATACTAATTTCCCCCTGTGATATTATAGGAGGATTTTTTTTAAAAAATTGCAGTTCTTGGGAACAAACATGGCATGGAGTTTGAATTTTTATGAATACTAGAAATATGGGACAAAGGATGTGGGTTGAATACATAATAACCTTACAGAATGTTTTGTATTTCAATTTAGTTCCTGGCAGTTAGCTATTTATAGTGTTGAGATATTATACTACATAAGACCAATGAATATTTATTTAAATTATCATGCAGCACACAAAATTCTTTTTTGCCTTCTAAAAATATCATATAGGTTAAGGTAAAAAATTGGTAGATATATCAGTGTTGAAATAGGAACTCTGGATGCTACAGATACTTTATGTGCATATTGTTGATAGGCTGTGGTAATTCTTTTTAAATAATTTCTTACCTTTGATATGACTATCATTCCAAAAATTTTTTCATGATCTGTGAAGACATCTAATTTACATACTTTCCAATATTTAATCAAGCATCCCAACACCAATTGACCTACTTCATGCTTCAATGTGACCCCTATCCTCCTCCTTGAACTAATCTGATATTTAATGGATCTGCTTCCTTTTCCCAATACACAATACCCACCAACATTATTCAGCATGTTCCTTTCTGCCTTTCTTTCTAGAGTAGATCTACTCTCTACAAGTGGCCACCAAATACCTATTTGGTTTATTTATTTATTTATTTATTTATTTATTTATTGAGCTTTTTACATTCATTTTCACAAATTTTTGGGTTCCAAATTTTCTCCCCTTTTCTCCCCTCCCCCCACCCCAATACCCCAAGCAATCTAATTTTCCCTATCTTCAATCTGTCCTCTCTTCTGTCATCCCTCCCTTCCCTTGTCTCTATCTTCTCTTTTCTCCTGTAGGGCCAGATGACTTTCTATTCCTCATTAACTGTATGTCTTCTTTCCTAGTTGCAACAACAATACTAAACAATTGTTCCTAAAACTTTGAGTTCCAAATTCTCCCCATCCCTCCCTCCCCACCCATTCCCTTTGGTACGGCAGGCAATTCATTATAGGCCATATCTGTGTAGCTTTGCAAATGACCTTCCTGATAGTCGTGTTGTGTAAGACTAACTGAATTGCCATCCCTCCTAACCTGCCCCTCATTGTTTCTCTTCTGTCCTTTGATCCTGTCCCTCCCCAAGTATTGACTTTCAGTTACTCCCTCCTCCCTTTGCCCTCCCTTCCATCGTCCCCCCCCCAATATCTCCTTCTCCCCCACTTTCTTATACTGTAAAATAGGTTTTCATACCAAAATGAGTGTGCATTTCACTCCTTCGTTTAGTCAAATGTGATGAGGGTAAACTTTTGTTTGTTTGTTTGTTTTTTTTTCCTCAGCTCTCCTCTTTTTCCCTCCACTAAGAACATCTCCTACTTGCCTCTTAAATGACATATAGTTACCCCCTTCCATTTCCCCCTCTTTCCTCTCACTACATTTCTCTCTCACCATTTACCTTAATTTCTTTTAAGGTATGGTCCCATCCTATTCAGTTCAATCTGTGCTCTCTGTCTCTGCATGTGAATGCATGTGTGTATGTGTGTGCATGCGTGTACATGTGTATGTGTGGTCCCACCAACCACCCAGATACTGAAAAGTTTTAAGAGTTAGAAATATTGTCCTTCCATGTATGAATGCAAACAGTTCATTTCTGGTAAGTCCCTTAATACTTCTCCTTGCTGTTTACTTTTGCATGCTTCCTCTCATTCTTGTGTTTGAAAGTCAAATTTTCTTTTCAGCTCTGGTTTTTTCATCAAGAATGATTGAAAGTCCTCTGTTTCATTGAAAGACCATATTTTCCCTTGAAGTATTATACTCAGTTTAGCTGGGTAGGTGATTCTTGGTTTCAGTCCTAGTTCCTTTGCCTTCTGGAATATCCTATTCCACGCCCTTCGATCCCTTAATGTAGAAGCTGCTAGATCTTGGGTTATCCTGATTGTATTTCCACAGTACTGGAATTGTTTCTTTCTAGCTGCTTGCAAGATTTTTTCCTTGAGCTGGGAATTCTGGAATTTGGCCACAATGTTCCTAGGAGTTTCTCTTTTTGGATCTCTTTCAGGTGGTGATCGATGGATTCTTTCAATACTTATTTTGCCCTCTGGCCAAATACCTATTTGGGACCTTGAAAAAGATCCCTAAGTTTTCATGACCTTTTCCCCTTGTAAACTGGGTCAACAATTTGATCTTAAAAATAATCTTTATCCCATCAAGGTTTTCTTTTGCTCATATCTTGTCCATCGCTTCCTTTTTTCTTAGAAATGCAACAAATAAACAGACAAAAAACACTAAGGTCCTATGCATATATTCTTTCAGTATTGTTCATTTGGTGATCAAATGTCTCAAAGTTCTTCATTCTCTTTAAATATATTGATTGCAATATATCCTATGGGTATGGTTTGTGTTTTAAAAAATATATTTTTGATTTTATTTTGATTGTTGGATCATTGTGTAGAAATAAGTATGATATAAAACTTGCATTTGGAAATAAGAGAACAATTTTAAAGAACGATAGTGATGGCATGGGTGATATAAGCATTAGAGAAGGAGTTTGAATTTCAATAGAATAGAGGCAATTCCACAACAGTGAAGCCAAGTTCAAGTTAATGAATCCATTTTTAGGAGCAGTGTATTTATTTTCTTCTACTTTCAATATCACTTTACCCATTGTATCTTCTAAATCTCAATATTCTCAGGATTACTGTGGTTTTAGAGTTCAGAGCAGAGGATGAAATTAAGGCAATTGCAATAATTGACCTTGAAGAAACAATACATAATTGTTCCTTTTCCATTTTGAGAAAGTAATCATGTCTTTTTGTTTGTGTTCTTTAGGTGACTTGGATTATTACTGGCTGGATCCTACAACGTGGCCCAGTAGGGAGACTTCTCCTATAAGTTCGGTAAGCAACAGAGTTAAATGGACCTTTCAGGCCTCAATTAAATTTCTGACTGGTCATTACCCTTGCTATCATTAATATATCATAAATATTTCTATTGTTCTGCCTCATTGTAAAACTTTTAGCAAGCTAGGAAATTTAATTTTTCTTAATTTAAGGAACTCAGTGTGTGATTTTGAAAAATAACACTATCACCAAATTCTATATTTTAAAATTTTGAAATAAAAGATGGTCCTTAAGTAGTTAGCTCTTGTCATTTAGGCCATTAGCTGTATGAAATCTAAAAGCCAAAATATTGTAAAAAAAAATCAATGTTTTTAAAGCAAACAGGAAAACAGATTTTACATATTTAGATTAATTTCATTCCAAAGGTGTCATTCTGTTACTGATGTTATTAATTATGTTGAGTTTGATAAATGTCTAGTGAAAACAATATGTAAATTAAATTTTAATAAAACTAGAAACATATCCCACTAATACAAAGAATTTCTATTAGACTTTTTTAGCTGAGGTTGTCATAATTATGTTGTGCAATGTATGATATCAATTCTCCTCATGTGTGAAAATATATCAATATATCCATTTTTCCTTTTATTCTCACTTTTAATAGCATCCTGTAACGTGGCAACCATCTAAAGAGGGTGATCGGTTAATTGGACGTGTTATTCTTAACAAGAGAACAACCATGCCCAAAGAATCAGGTGCACTATTAGGATTAAAAGTAAGTATAATTGGATTTAAAAGAAACTTCTCAGCTGCATTATAAATTTGGTTATCCAGTATCTCTGGCACTAATTTTGATTTTTAAAAAAGTTCCTTAATTCTGTCCTCCTTCCTAAATTATGTTTTCTATGATGAGTTTGTCCATCATGTTTCACATATCAAAAACCTCTAGGAAATTTAAAATTCATTTCATTTTAGCACATGAATGCATTAATAAAATACAATAAAATGAAGGAAATAAATAATGTTTTCAAGCAAACATATCATCACAAAATAGTCAATTACGTAATGTTAGATGAAAGGGATACTGTGCACCTTCCAATTTTATTCAATTCTTCCAGGTAACATGAAAATATCACTTAGTTACTGTTTACCTTCCAACTAGCAGCTCTTCTGTCACATCTGTGGGAGGTGGGGCAGGAAGCTTGAAGTTTTACTAGTTGAGGAGCAGGTATGAAGTCATTTTCAATCATTTCAGTCATAGAATGGCTAAGATTATGACAGTAGGAAATGACCAGTATCTTTAAAGTAAATCATGTATGTATATGCGTGTATATGTATATATAATCAAATGTAATTTCAAAAGCCTATATCCATGTAAGTAATCAGATGTCTTACCAATCAGTATTCTTGAAATTATGTGGTTTGTTGTTCCTTAAAAATGAACACTAATTAATTATGTTTGCTATTAAGATGATGATTATTATTTTATTGGCCATTACCCTTCATTGCTGGGGGTTGGTAGTTAGAACCCCCTGCAAATTAATTTTTCCTTGGGAAAGGCTTTCTGGATCCTTGTGGATTTCTTTTTTGTCCCCAAATTTAGAATATAAAAGGTCCATATTTAGGAAAACTACAATGGAATTTAAATAAGTTTGTTGTCATGTGGTGATACAGTCTATAAGGGAAAATGTCAAGCACTTGGCAGTATTATAGGGAAACACTGACAAATTAGGGTGAGGTGTACAATGATCAAAGTTTTGACTAGTCATTTTCATCTCAGAATTGGGGAATGGAGGGGAGGAAAGAAAAGACCTGGAGAAAGACTTAGTGAGAAAAAGACCTCTATTAGACACAAAACCCTGTGGTGGCAGAAGGGAGGATTGTGGGAAAGAGACTGCTATTGGAGTATATAAGAAAGGATCACCTAGGGTAGGGGTGGAGAACTTTGCAGAAGTTTGGGTTCAGTTAAAAGCTGCACTTGAGGACCTAGAGGGCCACATGTGACCTCCAGGCTGCAGGTTTCCCACCCCTGATAAGGATTCCACCTGGACTTCATCTTCAGGGTATTTGGGCAGACAGAACTCATTCTTCCTTACTTGGTTGTGGTCAGGACAGAGGTGGTCTATCATATGCTTTAACAGAAGGGAGGGGAGTTAGTTGAGGTCCAGTCTCAAGATATTCCAAATAACCAAAATTTCCCTCTTGGGTATTGGTCGTGTTTGGGTGAGGGAGGTAATTTTGGGTGTGTGGAGTCAGAGACACATAGAGACAGAGAGATAGACTCCAGAAGAGGGGAGAAAAGGGCCCAGGAGTGCTGAGGAAGGAAAGAGTTGTGAAATGAGGTAAGGGGAGTACCACTGTTGTTTTTAGTTAATGGTTCTGGGAACTGTAAGAACTATTTAGCAAATTTGTGGATAGAAAACAGTCATAGAATAAGGAATATGTAATTTTGAGCTCTATTTCTATCATGTATTTTTAGTACGATGATAAGAAAACTACATTTATAGTCTTAAGGAGTTGCCCAAGGAATTAAGCTGTTCAATGCCTAGCCCATAGTCACACGCTAGTATATGTCAGAAGTGGAAACTGGACCCCTGACTCCAGTCCAGCACCATGCCAATCAACCAGGTAGTTTTTAAAAATTCTTTCAATACAGTTTACTAAGCACCTAGTGTAAGGTAATGCATAGAGATGGACTGAGGGCAGGCCTATCTGTCAGGAAGATGGGTTCAAGGCTTACCTCTGATACCTACTGACTGAGTGATCTAGGCAAGTCATTTAATTTCTCAGTGCCCCCACTCAGGCAAATCTCTCGACTTATACATCAGCATTTGTGCAGGAGTTTCCTCATTAGGAGCTCTTCACACTTCAGAAACCAAAGGTCTGAAAGAAACAAAAATCAGCATATACAATTAGTAATAGATCCTATAAGAATGACCTTAAAAGAAATTCACTAGACCCATAAATAAGTAAAATAAATGATTACTATTTGACTAGCTTAAAGAATCTGCGTGTTGATTTTCCACTGTACAAATTACTTGCTTTGCCTAGAGATTTGCGGGAAGCAAATGAAAAGAGCTACCTTTTGTTGTAAGGTGATTTTTCATTAGGAAAGTAAATGCCAAATTCTTACTGTTGTTTTTGTGGTTGTTTTTAATTTAAGTAATAATTTTTAAAATTATTTTAAAAACTAGATAAAAATCAAACAGCATAATACTTTCATTTCATATCATTGAAGCACCTAATTGATTAAAAAAATTTCCTATGAGTTATAAATTAGTATAGAATGTAGTTTAATTGACAAGCTTTTATTGCTGTACTATGAGAATTGGAACCTTACAAATTTGTGATTATCTAGGTTGTTGGAGGAAAAATGACTGATTTAGGACGTCTTGGTGCCTTCATCACCAAAGTAAAGAAGGGTAGCCTAGCAGATGTAGTAGGACATCTAAGAGCAGGTAAAGAGATACTTTTATATATATATATATTTTTTAATACCTAATATATTTTAAAATACCTAATAAAGCATATTCCTTTTGTTATTTCATTGTTAATGCTTTGGATGTTGAGCAAATCATGTAGAAGAAAAATTAAATATAATTTTTTTTCAGTGAGCCAGTGGACAATCTACATATGCCAGCACCTGCCAGTGGCAGTGATACCGAAATATACTCTAGGGTGTGCAACACCCTAGTTCTTGTGGTGCAATTCTGTGGAAAAGAGTAATTTTCTTCTTATAAAGTGTCATTCATATGAAAGGACTGAGTTGTGTTGCTAACTTCATAATGTTAGTGCATGTTTCAATTAAGATTTAAAATAATATGAAAATTTACTCGATTCTTAATCATTTTCCTCAGACTCCTTTCTCAACTGAAATAACTGTTAAAGCAGTATTCTCTAATTTTTCTACACCAAAAGTTTCTTATGTTGTGAAACAATAATTGTGTATGTAACAGTAATATATCTATGAACTTGCTAGTAGAAGTACCTTCTAACAAGCACCTGATACAACTCTTTTGGGTCTACAAGTATGTTTTATATATCCTTTGCATTTTTGCAGTATTCGCAATAGAAATAGAACATGGATATTGTGATTGATTTGATGCTTATGTGATTGCAATAAATTCGGATGTTTAAAATTTATGGACATGGTTAATGTTGCTTCCATGTTGATTCTTACACATCACAGAGTAAAAGGAGCTAGGAAATTTAATCACAGTCTATGTTAACTGAAACCCAAAGATAAATTTCCTTTACCTTTGACACACTGGTATTTTCCTTTCTTTACTTTTCTTTTTTTAGATGATAAAAAAAAAAAAAACATCTTTTTTGAGTAGTTTGTTTTCTTCTGTATTCTCCTGCATTAAAAGTCTTGAGGAGTTCTTGATGGGGGGATGAAATTAAGGAGGCAATGAAGAATTAAAAGGCAGTAGTCACATCCTGAAAAACAAAGAGCATTGATTTGTCCTAAATTCACAATTGGGTTCCCTTAGAAAATATTCTAGAATGCTGTCTTTAAAGACTGATCTACATGGTTTCCTAATACAACTGAAAATCAAATCATTCAACTTCCTTGTGGCTCAGTTTCCTTATTTTTAAAAGGAGAATTGAACTAGATAGTTTCTAAAGTTCCTTGCAACTCCAGATCTATGATTCTAAACTTTTTGCAGGATAAATGTTGCACAATAATTACAGAGGAAAAGGCTGAGAATCAGAGATTTTGCTCCACCTGCTGTTTAGTTTGTGAAGAAGTACTGGGACTCCATGCCAACTCTTTTCAGAGACCAATTATGATGCAACATGCAGCATAAGGAAGATAATCAATTTTTGAATACCCATATGTGGGCCACAAGCTGAGCATGTGCTAGTTTAGTGAGTGGAATACCAGCCTCAAAATGAGTAAAGTCTGACATACAGCTGTGCCCTGTCTGTGAAAATCTAATGGCAAAAACCTTAATTTGCAGAACAGATCAACCAAGCAGTGATTTTCCCTCAGCGTTGGGAAAAAATCCTTCCCTTTGTGGAAGGAACCTTGCAGGTTTCCTTTAAATATGAGCTCCCCAGCGTTTCTCTAGATTTCATTAACAACTTGACAGCAATTTGTCAGAAAAAACAAATCTAAAATGGTAGAAACTAATGCCAATATGCCTAAACAGTTTAGCTGTAGTCTTCTGTTTGTAACAGAGGTGTGTGATAGGAGGGTAGGAAATTGATCTGCCATTTTATTGTTAGACAGACCTCCCAGAGGAGAAAACTCCTTCTACAAATGCAGGTTTGAAAGTTTTCTATAATTTATAGGCTTAGAGATTTGCCTAACTGAGAGGTTCCATGACTTACCCAAGGTCAAACACTTAGTATGTGTTTAAGAGGCAAGACTTCTTTCAGGTCTTCCTGGCTCCAAGGCTAGTGCTTTACCCAATCTGTCATGGTTTCCATTGTGGAAGAAAGACATATATGAATGCAATACATTTAAAAATGGATTATGCCTTCCATTTCACAATTTCAATGATGTTTTTATCTCAATGGTGTTTTACCTGATTTATTTTATTCATAGTAATCTATGATCATTGGTTGCTTCTACTCTTATTACTACTTTCTGTTTCCCAATTAAGTGGTTAATGCAAAATGATCAATGAAATTCACTTAGGGAGCTTGTACTTAAAGGGAATTTCAATCTTTTGTAAAGGAAAGGATTATTTTGCTATATTATCAATCAATTCCTGATATACTTTTACATATCAGGTTTTCTCAACAAAGGGCACACATAAAGTCCAATCTGAAGAATTGTCATATGCAGTTATTCAGATGCTACAATTTCTTCATTAATACGAGGTAAAATGAAATGGTTTCATCAAACAGAAACAGCATAATACCTTTTAAATTTCTCTTAGAGTTCCACAGTTTGTAAGAGTGTCAGGATCCTTTTTAGAATGTAAGTTGACTTCTGATTTCTTTGAGGTTTAGATGACACTATGACGAATCAGTGAACCAAAATTGCCTTCCTTTATAGAAAAGTCAGTGTTTGTTCTTACCACTTGGGGGAGAGCTCATTTAAATCTAAAATATTCAAATGTGTATTTATCCAGATTTTTTTTAAATGAAATATTGTACTGATTCTTTGTAATGTACTTTTAAGTGCCTCCTGATTCACTTGCACTTTTTATTTAGGAGAACAATTCATTAACTCTCAAGAGTATATTAAATAAATCTTTTAAAATTGTATTCTGAAGTTGAAAACTCCATACTTTATTCTAAATAAAAATATTTCCTAGTCTTCATGTTGATTTATATTGATTTTTCTTCAAAATTACTTTTATGAAGCATTTTATTTTTGTAATATAATTCTAACAAACTTATATGTAAAATTATGTACTTTGAACATCTGGAAATGGGTTATCCCTCATGCAACAGTTTTACATCCGCTTGCTTTGTTATCTTGCCATAGCTACCTAGGTTAAACTATGTTTGTGGCCTTGAAATCTTTTCACTCATCTTTATTCTTTTGTGCATCTGGCGAAGACTTTATAGCATCTTAGGACCAGAAAACTTACACTCACCAATATTACTTACTGTTGTTGTAAAAAAAGAAAAGAAAAAATCAGGATTTGTGTGTAAGAGCCTAGTAGTAAATGTACCCTTACCCAGAGGTTGTGATGCTTGCTGCCTAACAGAACCCTTCCAGTTGGAACCTGCTAATTTCATCCCTTAGAACAAGGCAATTGTTTTGTTTATTACTGATTCATTTAAAAATATATATATAATATATATAAAAACATCATGTACCATATTGTTTGGAGGAGACTGCAAAATAGATACCTAAATAAATTATTAAGGACTTGGAAATTCAGTTTAACCAGTTTCCATGGTGTGAGACTTTGCTTTTGGTTAGTGGAGCTTAGATAACTAAAATATATTTGTATATGTTTTGCATTCTTTGTTTAAAACATTTTAAAAGACAGAAAAGAAAACATAAAAGAAAAATCATAAGGTAAAAAAATACCCTTTTTTTTAAATTCAAGGGGATGAAGTTCTAGAATGGAATGGTAAACCCCTGCCTGGAGCTACAAATGAAGAAGTATACAACATTATTTTAGAATCAAAATCAGAACCTCAAGTTGAAATTATTGTTTCAAGGCCTATTGGGTAAGGCTAAAAAAAAACTTGCTTCTTAAGTTTAGTAAATTACATGTATTAACAGGATTTTAAAAGGAAGTTTATACATTCATATAATACCTGTTATGTGGATGGCATTTTCTTCAAATATGGGCACATATACTGGATTTAAAAAAACACAACTTTTTAGATCTGTATACTGAATTTTCTTCACTACATTTTAGAGGATTTAAGTTCTGATAAGGCTAAATGTCACAGAATATGATAAGCTTTTATTTATGTAATAAGAATGAAATCCATTTCCGAATCAAGGCACACTTTTGATTTCTAGTAATTCAAATTCTGTGATTTGTGTTACTAGAGAAAGGGGGCAGTCATTAATTTTTCTTACTATGGAAACTGAAATTTAGCAATTCTAGCCAAATTCTATGGCAAACATTTTAATTAATAGTTTATAGACTATAAGAAAAGGGTACTTTATTCTATATTTTTACATGTGGATTGAATATAGAGTTCATTTAAAGGTAGATGATTTTATAAATAACAAACTGTTATTTAATATTTCAAATGTTAATCTTTATAAAAAGAAAGACTGTAATTCAATTAACTTCAGCAATTTAATAAGCATTTTAAGTGTCTCCTGTGTACCAGACACTGAACTAGGTACTGCGGATAGAAAGACAAAAATAAAAATAGTTCATGCTCTTAAGGATCTTATATTCTACTCAGAAAAAATGAAATAATTTTTGAGTGTCCAAATTTTCACATACTTAGGATTGTTCTGATTTATAGCATATTTTTATTCTCTATTAATATGAAATGTGTCCCAGAGAAGTGCATAAATGCAATACTTGCCCCCCCTTATCTTTTTGCTTTAGCTAAGTATGACTCCACAGTTTAGAGTGAATATTCCTCTTAACCATCTACATCTTGAGATGACATTTTGAAGTTGTTGATTACAATTCATTTAATATTTGAACACATTAATGGAGAAACATTTTCTTTACATTTTCAACTCTGTTATTGCTGGGCTACAGCCCACAACTTTGTTGAAAAAATACATATGTAGGTTAAATTCTTATCCTCTTCATGGACATTTACACTCATAAAACATGCATGTAAAAACACATTATTAATTTAAATTTTCATAGAATTGAGTTATATTATCTATGATCAATATGTCTACAGCATACTTCTGCTAATTTTCTTTAAATGAAAATGGAAATTTTTAAAAATGAAATGAAGGCCTGTTTAGAAACCAAAATTTAAATGATGACTATACAGAGTACAACAATAAGGAATTTTGTAATAGTATTATGCTTTCTATCTATCCAGATTTCTAGCATATTATTAATATATAATTTATATTAGTTTTATATTACATGTGTTCTTGAGCTGAGGCAAATATGGGGCTGGGAACGAGGTAAGTAATTCTTGAAGAGGGGCTGTAAATATAGAAATAAAAGATGAAGGAATTATATGGCAAAGCTATTGCCAAAATGCATTCAGATGATCAGGGCTACTGAAAGAATATATCTAAAGTATTATTGATTGTTGGCTATTTACAATCATAAAAGACAAAGCAGATTGTAATGTTATAAAACTGGTATAACCAAAATTAAGAAAGGAACTATAGACAGCAAAAATCAGGAACTACAGACATGCCAAAAATCACCTGTTCAAAATATGAAATTAAAAGAATGTATGGAAATAGATATCTTCTTAGAGATATCTTCATTTCTTACCTAAAGAAGAATTACTGAAGTGTTAGAAGACCCTTATTCATAATTTAGTGGTAGCTCAGTTACAAACTGTTAACGACCTTATAGCAATAGATAATTATTTCTTCAGATACTGTTATCAGATCCTGATTAAAGAATGTCTCTGAGAATAAATCCAAGTACATCTTTTGATTAATATTATCAGAATAATCTGATAGTATAAAACTCAATACACTGGCAATATCTACCATGCAAACCCATCTTATCTGGAATTATTAGATAAGAAACAATCACAAGGCACGTTTTTTGAAAAGATCTACTTGTAAAATCCATACTAAATGAAAATAAAGCATTTTGAGATCCTGTCCCACTCCCCTTAATAAATTCCAAGCTCATAATAGGATTCGGTGGTCCAGATTACATTCTTCAACATTGCTATTCAAATTAAAATTTTCCGAAGCCTCAATTAATCATTTTATAGAGCACTGTTCTTTGAGGTGACCCCTACCTCATTTGAATTAGCAAGAGTCTGCGATCAATCAAAGATTTAAAATTAAGATTGACCCACAGAATTATTCTGTAGGAACTTTTGAAAACATGTAGGAGATATAATTTATTTTCATTCCATCAAGGGCAGAGCTTAAGAAAAAAAGTCATTATAATTGAATCAAAATATTCCACTTTTCCCACACCACAGTATTCTTGCATCTCTTTTAACATATTGATCTAATGTCGGAATGTGAGGGCTGGTCCATCATCCTCCTTCCTTGTGAATTCATTGTGCTGAGGTTCATTCTAGGTAAGTGGTTAGCTTTGGGTTTTTTGTTGTTTTTTTTAATAGTCCACTAAGGATTATCTTTCCAAATTCCAATCTGTTTCGATTTGTCATGTCAGTAAGTGATCTTCTGTGCTCTCCCTATAGCATTGTTTCCTTGGTTAAATTGATAGTAATCTCTTTTATAAAATAAAATACAAGTCACAGTTATACACAGTGGAGTGCCTAGGTCAGGGTTGTTCAGGGCTTCTGTAGGTTGTAATTAAATTAGGAATATGACGTATCAAAAACTACAATCTCAACGATAACATCATATTGAGATATGTAGAATTTTCCCATGGATGAAATGCTACTTTCTCATTATGTGGTAAATAGCCATACAATAGTATGTTTAGGTATACTTCATATATAGAGTTCTCTCTATATAAGGCATATGTGTAATTTTTTAGCTTTTTACGTTGCAAGCTTGATTTTAATTTCCAAAGCACCTCATCATTTTCAGGCTTAACTTTGCCCACATCATCTGCACTTTCTTTTTTTTATTATTTTAAAGATATTTTCCATCAATTTCATTCAATAAACTCTTTCAGATGTGTTTGTAAAGCCTACTAGTGAGTTGCATAATTTGTGTCATTCTGATTTATCTTCTTAAAGTGAAACATTAGTGTTAGCAGTACTTGAACATTTCTTGTTTCCAAAACCTACTGTTTTGGTAGTAAAAATATTGTGGCAAATTTTGCCACAATATTAATGTGATTGTTGTCATTGTAAAAAAAAGTTTTATTTTGATCTTTGAGGTCTTTGGGAAATGCAATTTTGTCTAGTGTGTAACATTCATGCACATTAGTAGCTGCCTTTACAGTAACTGTTCCATTGCCACTCCTTTTTAAATCTCAAAAGGATTATGCCATCACATTGAAATCAGATGTAACTAGGAGACCTTCAGAAAGATTCATGGGCTGAATCTGGCTGATTTTAAAAATACGTACTGTTTCTTTGTAGTGATATTCCAAGGATACCCGAGAGCTCCCATCCTCCATTAGAGTCTAGTGAGTATGAAGACTTCTTTTGATTAATGCATTCATCTAAAATGATTCTTTCTGTTTTTAAAGTAATGTCTTCTGAAACCATTTATTACCACTCCCTTAATCATTAAGCACAAGAGAAAGGATAGTTGTTTCAAGGAAACTAGAGCATAAGCAAGTAGAGGCCTATAAGTCATGACTAAAGGTGGCAACAATATGGACATTGAATGTGTTCGGGGTATAGAGAACCATGTATATCATTGGACCCAATGAATATCTACTTATTTACACTTTGTGGCACCATTTCTCACCACTGTGTATGGTTATAGGCATATTACTTCAATGACAATGATATTTTCCTAAAAGATACCATCATAGGATCTGATGTCTAGCACGGGAGCATTATTTTTTCAAGGTGATAGAAGTGGAGACTAGGTTTTCCCTGCCATGGAATGGCTCCAGTTGAGAAAACTCCCTCTATCAATTAATACTGGCAACTAGAGCACTAAAAAATTGCATGATTTATAAGTAACTCTTCCATATAAGGCAGAAAACCACATTACTCTCCCCTGTCAAACCATATTATTTTAGTGACTGTATTGGAGAAAAGGATTTCATTTTGTCAGAATTCATCTCCTATTCATCTTTATATCCTATCATCCATTGCAGAATACCTTGAACATGGAAGATGATCAATAAGTACTTATTAAGTAAATGTATTTATGAATGAAAAAAATGAATGAATGAGTGTCTCTTATAAGGAATTTTCATCCATTTGATAATTCCATAGCATAGACCCCGATGACAAAATTGTAATGAGGTACCTATTTACCAATAATTCTATTTCATGGTAATAAGGGTAATATTCCATTCAGAGCCTCATGGCAATAATAATGAGCCATATTCCATCACCCACACCATGATTAAAGATACTACTAAAGGGTTTTCATATTTCTTAAGCATTTCAGCTGTGAAGCATGGTCTTTAAAAGTGTGTCATCAAGTTATGTGGCATTATGTTCAGTGACATTGTGAATACATTTAAATCTGTGAATTGTTTTTCCTTACAATTTCTAAGCCACTCTACCCTGCATACTAAATAGTATTAGGGGGACACATTTTAATTAGCTACTCACCTTGCTTCTGAGGCATATAGTGTAGAAGAAAATATGAACAAAGCCCAAAAGAAGATTAACTTGACACTTTGAAATGCATCCAAATAGCCTTGGTTGATACTTAAACCAAAGTGTATAATAGAGTCCAGAATCTTCTTTTAGATTTTAGAACGTTATTTTGTAATCTCTCTACTAAGAAATTGGGTAAAACTAAGAAAAAGATAAATAAATTGAAGATTAGTTGCTGACCAGGAATTGTTTTCTATCAAATTTATTACAATTTTACAATGAGAGTAATTCAAATAAATCTAGTCACCCAACCAATGTGATTGAATGAACGTCTTCATCATCATTGATTGCATCTGCCACCACCCTCACCTGCACTTGTCATTCTCCTAGGTCCTGTTTAACGTAAGTAAACATTCAGAATGGTAAATGTATTTAGAGTCTGGTAACTCAAAGTGAATGCTGAACCTATTTCTTACATTTTAAATGTACCACTCTGTCTTGAAAATGGTAATTAGTCATTTAAAGTCCTCACTAGGAATTTCATAATATGAATCTCTTCATAGTTTTATATAGGTTTTCCTTATCAAGTTATAATGCATGAGTTGAGTGTTTTAGAAAAAAAAGTATTCACTGTAACTTTATTTGGCCATAACTTATCAGAATTATCTTTTGCGTTTTTTCTCTTATTTCAGGTTCAAGTTCTTTTGAATCTCAAAAGATGGAAAGACCTTCCATTTCTGTTATTTCTCCAACCAGTCCTGGAGCATTAAAAGATGCCCCGCAGGTCCTACCGGGCCAGCTCTCTGTAAGTGTTTTTTTTCTTGCTAATAATGGTGGAGAAAGTTCATCATTCTCATCACTTTTCATTGTTTTTAGCTAAATTTTCTTTTTTTAATCAAACATAAAATCTTCTTTTTGTCCCTCTCAATCATCTCAAATTGAGAAAGACAAAAACCCTTTTAAAAACATGTATAATTAAGTAAAATTAATTGCCATATTGGTCACATCAAAAAAATATGTCTCTGTCTGTACTCCGAGTCCTTCAATTCTCTATCGAGTGGTGTCATTTTTCCTTTGTAATTATGGTTGGTCATTGCGCTGGTCAAAGTTTCTAGGTTTCTCCAGGCTATTTGTTTTTACAATATTGTCATTGTGTGTGTGTGTGTGTGTGTGTGTGTGTGTGTAGGGAGAGGAGAGAGAGAGAGAGACAGAGAGAGACAGAGACAGAGAGAGACAGAGAGAGACAGAGAGAGAGAGAGAGAGAGAGAGAGAGAGAGAGAGAGAGAGAGAGAAAGAGAGAGAGAGAAGGGAGGAGGGAGAATATTAATTTTTCTGGTTTACTTCCATATCTATCAGTTCAAACCAGCATTTCCAGTTTTCTCTGAAACCTTGCCCTTTATATTTTCTTTTAAAACAATAGGCTTCCATCATGGTTAATATACCATAATGTGCTTGGTTATTTTCCCAATTATTGAATAATCCTTCATTTTCATATCTGTCCTCCCTTTTTGAGGGGGTGCAAAATTCCTCAAGATATCCTTCTACAATCTATACCTAAACTCTTCTCCCTCTCTTCTTAGCTTTCTACAGCCTGACTTTTGATCTTATCATCCCTATGGAAATCCTTTTTCCAAAGTTACCAGTGGCTTTTGGAGGGCAGCTAGGTGGTGCAGACAACAGAGCAGCTGGCCTGGAAATAGGAATACTTGAGTTTAAATCTGGTTTCACACACTTACTAGCTGTCTAGTCCTGGGCAAGTCATTTAAAAAAAAAATCCGCTCTTTGCCTCAGTTTCTTCATCTGTAAAATGAGGATGATAACCTCTCAGGATTGTTGTGAAGATCAAGTGAAATAATAAAGTGCTTACCAGTGTCTAGCATATAGTAAGAGCTATATAAATGGGAACCATTACTACTACTACTACTACCACCACTATTACTACTACCACTATCACCACCACCACCATTACTACTTCTTCTACTGCTACCATTTTTAATTGCCTAGCCAAATGGACTCTTCACGATCCTTATCTTCCTGGGCCTCTAGGCATCTTTTAACACCATCCATCACTCTCTTTTCCTTGATGGATTCTAGTTGTCAGTGACACAACTTTATCCTGTTTTTTCTATCGATTTAACCACTTCTCGGTCTGCCATACTGAATATTCATCCAAGTTCATACTACTAACTGTGTGAATCTCCAGGATTCTGTCCTAGGCCTTTTTCTTCTCCTTCTATACTACTTTTCTTGGTGACTTTATCAGTTCCTATTGATTTATTTATCATCTCTATGCTAATAATTCTTAAATCTACCCTTGCTCCTGACCTGTAGTCTCACTTCTCCTACTGCCTATTGGACATCTCCATCTGGATGTCTCATAAAATGATGTCTCATTTTTAATGTTCCAAACTGAACTCATTATCTTTTCCCCCTAGACTCTCCTCTCATTGTAACTTCTCTATAACTGTTGAGAGTGCCACAGTTCTCTCATTCATCCAGGCTTACAACCTTAGATGTGACTTTTGACTCCATATATATATATATATATATATATATATATATATATATATATATATATATATTATATCCCACTCTTTCCTCTGACGCTACTGTCACCTTGATGAAGACACTCTTTACCTCACACATACACTACAGAAGTAGCCTGCTGCTTGTTCCTTTGCCTCAAGTTTCTCCTTACTCCAATCCATCCTCCATTCAGCTATTAAGTTTATCTTCCTAGAGTATAAGTCTATTTCACCCCAGTTTATTTAATAAACTCTAGTGGCTCCCCATCATCTCCAAGATTAAATATAAAAGTTCTCTGTTTGCCTTGTAAAACCCTTTATAACCTGTTCCTTTTTTACCTTTCCAGTTTTCATACACCTTATTCACATCTGTGTTCTCTACCATCAAGGGACACTTACCTTCTTACTGTTTCTTACATAAGACAATCCATCTCTTCCTACAATTTAAGGAGACATCCCATGGCAGTCATCTTATAAATTCCTGTCCAGTTGCACTCCTGGACATGATCATGCACTTTCCTGCTTCCTGCCAGGTACCCTTCCTCCCCTCTGCTCCTGTAGATTTTCAGTTTCTTTTGATGCATTGTCTTCTGCCATTAGAAAGTGAGCTTCTTGAATACAGGGATTCTCTTTTGCCTTTCTATATATCCCAGAGCTTAGCATAATGTCTGCACATAGAAGACTCTTAACACACACACACACACACATATATATACACACACATATATATGCATATTTGTATATACACATGTGTATATATGTATTATATATACACATATGTATATACATGCATATGTATGAATAAACTGACTTCTGACTCACTGTAATTTTATTGCCTTTTCTCTATGCCTGGAATTTTCTCCTTCCTTATATCTACCTCATGGATTCCTGACTTCCTTCAAGTGCCAACTAAAATTTTCTGCCCACATAGTTGTTTATATGAGGTATCCCCCATTAGACTGTGAGCTTCTTAGGATCAGGGACTATCTTTAACTTTTCCTTGTATCTCCAGAGTTTAGCACAGTTTCCAGCATATAATAGGTGCTTAATAAATTTTTGTCAATTGACTGACTGTTGATTTACAAGAAAACCAATATCCCTGCCTACATAGAGCTTAGTTGAGTTAATATAAAAGATATAAAGCATGTAAAAGCACCTACTGCATACTAGTACCTAGATGCAGGTGTTTTTCCAGAAAGCAGTTCAAACAATGATAGGACTTTAAAGTTAGAAGGCCTCCCAGTAAGTAATGTAACCAAACTTCACTGTAATATCACAAAAATCCCACTCCATTCTATCAATGTAGAATTACATAGCTTTGCCAAGCATCATGTTTACATGGAACTCAATGCACAACAAATCTTACCCAAAGGAGAAACATTCCATAAGCATAAAAATTGAGATACTGGTACAGTGGAAAGTGCTGACTCTGGAATTTTAAAACTTGGATTCATCTTCCAGCTCATCTACTTAATTCCAGAATGACTTTGGGCAAATTACTTTATATCAATTGAACTCACTTTGACTCATTTGTTTAAAAAATAGTGATTGGTGATCAATGAATAAGCATTTTTCAAGTACCTACTAGATATCAGGCACTGTCCTCGGTACTAGGGATACAAATAAAAATAAAAATCTCCGCTCAAGGAGTTAATATTCTATAAATGATCATAGGGGAGGAGAGCAGAGATTTATGAAGATGGAATTTTGCTTCTCATGTATTCCCTATGATTGCTAAATATTTGTCACCTTTTCATATAATTGCCAGAGAATTATAATCCCCATGTGGAGATATATTGGATTTCTCAGTATTAATTTATGTTTTTCTGATTGTTCTTTTCCTTCTGGATCCTCAAGGCCCATTGACACTTCTACATCTAAATTTTGAAGAGAAAAAATTCACATGAGCTCTGAGGCTAACACCATTCCACATTTTATTACTGATCAATTTCTTTTTGACCCTATGTTGTCATCAACACCTTGGCTTACTTTAATTTTTTTTTAACTTCTCTACACCACAAATAGGATTTTCAACACTCAAAACAATAAAATATAATTTTAGAAAACACTTTTTTGGGTAACAAATTAAAGATAAAAGCATATATCTGAAGAAATAACACTCTTAAGAAGGCCAGGAGTAGGAACCTTTTTTTTTTTTAGGTTTAAGGTGAAAACTAAAAATACTCAGATTTATTTTGCCCAGATTGCATATCTTTCTTAACATGTAGATTTTAGTGTTCAGGGGATTATTTGCTGAGAAATTGCTTGACTCACTTCCAGAAAAATCAATCAAAAAGCATTTATTAAATGCTTATTATAGGCTAGGCATTGTACTAAGTAGTAATTTTGTTTTTCAGTTTTGCCTTCACTTTGTACTAGTACTAGATTTTCATTGGATTTTACCAGTTAATACCTTTCTGATTATCTCATAGGTGAAGCTGTGGTATGACAAAGTTGGACATCAACTTATTGTAAATGTTCTTCAGGCAAGAGATCTGCCCCCTCGAATGGATGGACGACCCAGGAATCCCTATGTGAAAATGTACTTTCTTCCAGATAGAAGGTAGTGATTCTTTTGTGGGAGAAAGCATTCTAGAATTTTACTTAGGGAATACAAAATGCCTCTTTTTCTAAAACTTTTAAAACATAGATGAGATAATTATCAATTTGTTGATAAAGGAGATGACTTCTCTATGGCTCTTCTAAATTGTGTTGTTTCCATGATGTTTTCTAGTTTTAATGTTCTCATATGATTTAATTTAATCAAAATTTTAATTTCTTAGACCTTTATATTGGTAAAATAGTTAGAACACAGGTATAACAAAAAAAAATTGTATTGCATACCTCTTGCATAATTAGAGTTAAATTAGAATATCACAATTTCTAAGAAAGCACTTAACTCTCTCAGGATGCAGGCAATTTATATAAACAACATTGGAAATTACAATTGTATCTTGTACAGATACAGTAGACAACACCATATGCCTCTTTCCCTTTATAATTTATAAGCATGATATCTGCCTCCTGACAAAGAAGTAATACATTCAGGGTGCAGAATGAGATACATTTTTTGGAGGAGCAGATAAGACCAATGAGGGAATTTGTTTTGCTAAATTATGTGTATTCGTTACAAGGAAATTGTTTTTAATTTCCTTTTTTTCCTCCATAACTGGTGTAAGGGATGGGAGAGAGAAAATACATTTTTTTTATTAAAAGGTAAAGGTTTAATTGGGGAAATTTATAAGAATGTTTATTTTTCAGTGATAAAAGTAAAAGAAGGACGAAAACAGTGAAGAAAGTCCTAGACCCAAAATGGAACCAAACATTTCTCTATTCGCATGTGCACCGTAGAGATTTTAGAGAAAGAATGTTAGAAATAACTGTGTGGGATCAGCCAAGAGTACAAGAAGAAGAAAGCGAATTTCTTGGAGAGGTGATGTATGCTTTGAAGATCGGAGTGCTTTGCCTTTTAAATGCTAAACAAAGTATTTCTGAATGTAAAATGTGTTAATTTGACAGTTAATATTGGCACTGCTTCCTAATTTAACTGGAAAATGTTTCTCTAGATCCTCATAGAGCTGGAGACAGCCCTGCTAGATGATGAACCACATTGGTATAAACTGCAGACACACGACGAATCTTCGCTACCTCTGCCTCAACCATCACCTTTCATGCCAAGGAGACACGTTCATGGAGAAAGCTCTAGCAAAAAACTACAAAGTAAGCTTGAGATCTTTGTAAGTTATCATTTAGCAGAAATATTGGCTGTAGGGCAGCAATGGTGAAATGATTCTGAGGGAAGTCAATTGTA
Source organism: Bettongia penicillata ogilbyi (assembly GCA_023548195.1). NCBI lineage: Eukaryota > Metazoa > Chordata > Mammalia > Diprotodontia > Potoroidae > Bettongia > Bettongia penicillata. Next base: position 3,921,408 of record JAJHZJ010000032.1, on the reverse strand, counting down.
ACTATAAGAACAGATTTTTGTTTCTGTAATTTTAAAAGAGATAACAGTATTAGAAAGGATTGCCAAGTTATACAATTAAGGTCGGAATGCAATTATATACTAAGATTCCCCAAGTGATTTTATTATCTGTCTTTCTAGCTACAATCTATCCATTTATCTGTCTATCTATTATTTATATACATCTTTATGGATGCTTAATGGGGAGTTCATTTAATCATGCCAAACAAATTTTACACCTGTGAGAATTAAATAGTATCAGGATTTTTCTTTAATTTAAAATTGAATAATGTTATATTGTGCACTGTACTGATTATATGGCAGGCCCTTAATTGTGTGGGGTTTTTATAATCATACACTTTTTTATCTTTAGTTATTATATGCAGACTATGTTATTTACAGATATGTTATATAGTATATATAATATACCGATTATTTATATTATATATTATATACAAATCTCAATACATCACTTGACCAGTACATTGAACAATAATAAAGTTTTAAGCATTTGAGCTATTTTTTAAAGTAAGATTAGCTTAGAAAATGTGTGAACATTTGGAAAATTAGTGGGAAAAGTGTTTTTGTAAGAGACTTTAAGGGAATAATTTTGTTTTAAGTAGATCAATAATGCTCATCTTTGATTTATATGTATGAATACATGAATTGTTACCAATTTTAACAATGATAGTTCATACCCTTGATATATGTTATCTCATGTAAGCTTGGTAACAAACCTGTGAAATAAATCATATTATTGCTCCCATTTTATGGAGGAGAAAATTGAGCTTGAGGGAAACTAAGCAACTTCTGTAAGGTCACATGACTAGTATATGTCAAAGATAGGATTTGAAATAAGTTGATTTCCCACTCCAGCATTCTATCATCTGAACCATTCTCAAAGAAATCCCTTTGTCGACCTCCCTACCATTTGGGAAACTCTTCATAGGTAAAACGACCACAAGAATACCTCGAATCTCATGACGTCCCTTGGGGTGTCATGTGCGGTAAGCAGTAAGACTTGAGTGTGACTTGGCACCAGATTATGAATCAAACAAATATGTATCTTGTGTTGTTCTAAAAGCTTCCATAGCAATGCCATTGGATAAAAAATGATCATTTCTTTTATATTTTGCAAGTCAACCAGATACATAGGTATGTATTTGCCTTACTATCGTACAGGATCTCAGAGAATCATTGATAGTGACATCTCAGATTATGAGGTTGATGACGGTATTGGAGTAGTTCCTCCAGGTGCGTGGGTGCAGAGCATGTCCCTGCTTCTTTGTGCTTTGGCTTCTTCTCTTAGTAACCCAGGATTCTCCCTAACGCTGATTTGGAGATATAGTTTTCTAGTGAAATCAGTATTAGTTATTCCATGGTGACTTTTCTTCTAAATTACCTAGGCAGTTAAAAATGGATGGACATTTAGTAATTAACATTTCCATTTATTCACCTCCATCAGTTTATTGCCTAGAAATGAGATGAGTGAGGCCAGTTAAATTACTTCACAATGCTCTAAGCATAAATGAAAAGATGAATTTTATCTCAAAGAATACAGTTCATTCTCATGTGTTTTGTATGGCATTTTTATGATTTTTCTTTCCTAGGCTTCTGAATGTAATAACAGCCTTCCATGGAATATACTGAAAAATATGCATGGTAGTAGCTAAGACTGCATGTGGCATGGCTATATCTTTTATACCTATGTGACACATTCATTATCACTATCCTGCGTGTGTAGAATTCTTTAAAAAGGAGAAAAGTGCACCAGCATTCATTTTGTCAACATATTTTTTAAACGGAGAATCAATGTAAAATGGTTTATGTCATTATATTGTCACAATACTTAAAAAAAAGATATGGCTTTTTGGTAATAAAAGAGGTAAAATTAGAATCTAGAAGTTAAAGGTAAAAATTAGAGGAAAAAATAGTTTCTAATGTTTCATCTCTTGGGCAAGATTCCATGGACTTCATTTTTAAGTAGAAAATAATTATGCTAAACATGAAGTTGATTTTTTAAATGTCTGAATACATATTAAGTAAGATGAGTCAGCTAATATTTTTCTAAGGCATTATTAATATTGTTATTATTATTAGTATGTTATTTCTCCTTATCATTTAAGTTCAGAGAAGGAATGCATCCTTAGCTTGAAAAATATTTCTAGATAGTTCTACCTACCAAGATGCAAACTATAAATGAATTCCACCAGGGTTGATAATTAACTGGTTACACTTATGACAAACGTAATTTTTCTGTACATAAGGGAATAAGAATCTAGTATCACAGAGTTAGAACCTTAAAGGAGCTGAGAGGTCATCTATTCTAGCTTCCTTATTTTAACTTGGAATTGCCCAAGGTCACACAGGTCAGAGCTGGGAACTAAACACAAGTCCTCTGACCCCAGATCAGTGTTCTTTCCACTGAACCATAATACCTCCCTGCAAATATGGAAGAGATTAGCATTGGAGAATTTCTTGGTTGGAAGGGAGCTTAGAGATCCCATGGTATAGAATGGAATGCAAAAGCATTTATTAATCAGTCATTTATTAAGAGCTGGGTATACAAAGAAGAGTAAGATGACCACTGTTCTCAAGGGACCCACATTTTAATGGTGGAGGCAGCATAAAGTTCTCTATCTCCAGAGTCAGAATTCTTTTTCTTCTGTGCCATGCTGTGTCCATATGTCGTTTTTAAATTTTTTCATTCTAATGATGGGAATAGTTAAATCCAATCTAACAATGGTTTTCTACCAAAGACCATGGTTTCTGGTCAGTCTCAAAGTTGTCCTTATACAGTCAGATGAAATTCTACCTTAGAAAGACCTTCTTTTTGTATATGGAAAGCTTGTAGATGTCTTAAGAAACTGATGTGAGGCTTTTTGGAATACTGTATAGAAAGAAATATATCTTATCCTTGATGATTCTTCCATTATGGTGTCAATTCTTTGACAACCCCCTCACCCTATCTTCCCATAATTCTTTCAGTATCAAAAATTTACTTTCAAATAAACAGACACAAAATTGTTCCATTACATGAAGGATTCATGTGAAAACTTGGAACAAGACTGGGTACAACTCAAAGCAGAAATGCTGGAGAAGGACTGAGTCAGCCTTTTAAAGAGTTTCTAGCTTAATATTATACAAATCGATCCTGTACTACAACCAAATATGTTATGTAACACCACTGATGAGAAATAAATGCATCTACCCCCTTCCATTTTAAAAAGGTGTATGCTAAGGTTCAGGCATAGAAAACCATTAAAGATATTAATCTTGCCATTTCTCCCTTGATTGGTTCAGTATTAATTATGTATAGATGCAGGAACTTTAATCGCTGAGCTGAGCTCCTGGTAAAGAACTTCTTCTAAGGACAGATTGATAGATACATTTTCTGCAAGATCTAGTCTTAGAGAACAGCCTAGGGCATGAAGAGGCTACCTAACTTGTCCAGGGTCATACATCAAGTATGTATCTAGAGGAAGATTTAAGCCTAGCTCTCCAAAACTTGAAGAGAAGCACTTTCTCTATTACTCAATAACAGAATGAGGTAATTAGGGGCCGCCAACCTCCTTCCACTGAGGTACCATCCATTTGTATGTATTTTGTGCCTATTTGGGGAAGTTCTTTAGTTCTTTTGATGTCTGAAAGTGTGAATTTTTTGTTCAGTTTTTGACATGTTGAATTAAAGAAGTCTGTAGGACTAATATGAAAAGACTGATATTTTGAGACTAAAGCTATAGGAAGACTGATGCTAGATATATAGATCTGAGAGTCGTCTGCATAGTAATGACAGTTAGGGCCATGGAGGCTGATGAGGTCATCAGAAGACAGTGCAGAAGAAGATAAAAGGGCCTAGCACAGCATCTTAGTGAACACACATAGTAAGGGAGTATAGTATAGATAATGAGCCTGAAAAGTATACTAAGAAAGGGTTTTCAGATAGGTAGGAGGCAAACCAGAAGAGAGTAGTGACACTCCTTATATTATATGTGAAAAGTTAGTACCTGACCAAGTATCACATGCTCATCTATCACTTCCATATCCCTCAATTTATAGATGAGTAAACTGAGGCTTAGAAAAGTAAGTCTCACACTAGTAATTTAAAGGAATTAGATTTGAATTCAGGTCCTCTAATGTTCTTCCTACTCAACCATACCGCCTACTCCAAAGCTAAATGCCTACAAGGAGATCTGATTTTATTTCTAATCTCAGACTTTGTTTCAAATGATTTAAAGAAACCTTTGACTGCCCTGATTCCCAGGAATTGAAAGATCCTCCCTTATGTTCTCCAAAGCCTTTCCCAAACTTTCTACCCTGAACTGAGACTCATCTCTTAACTTTTCTCTTGTTTTTTGCATTGAGTTTATATTTAATTTTTCCCCAGTTACATGTGAAAATAATTTTTAACATTTGTTTTTAACACTTGAGTTCCAAATTCTCATCCTTCCCCCCCTGCATCGAGAAGACAAAGCACTTAGATACAGGTTATACATGTATATTCATGAAAAACATATCAGTAATAGTCATATTGTGAAAGAAAGACAAAAAAACTCAAGAAAAAATAAAGTTAAAAAGTATACTTCCATCTGCATTCAGATACCATCAGTTCTTTCTCTGGGGATGGACAGCATTTTTCAGCATAAGTCCTTCAGAGCTGTCTTGAATCATTGTGTTACGCATCTCTCCAAACTTCCCAAAGTCTTGAAACTCTAGCTCTTGGGCTGTCTTCAGCTTTTTAACTCTCATTCATTTCTCTACTAATTTTAGTTTGCAGGCAAACCTCTTATTTGCAGTTACTGACTTTGGTTCTGGTAATGAAGTTGCCTCTCCCTTGGACTGCTCTAGACTGGCATTCTACTTCCACCCCACATGACACCTGGAGTCCATGTTATCTTTATTGCTCAGTCATTTTCAGTTGTGTCAGACTCTTTGTGACCCCATTTGGGGTTTTCTTGGCAATGATACTGGAGGGGCTAGCCACTTCCTTCTCCAGATCATTTTACAGATGAGGAAATTGAGGCAAACAGAGTTAAGTGACTTGCCAAGGGTCAAATAGCTACTAAGTGTTTGAGGCCAGATTTGAACTCAGGAAGATGAGTCTTTCAAACTTTAGGCCTGGCACTCTATTCAGTATGCCACTCAGGTGCCCTGGAGGCCCAAGACTTTCACAATTGTCTCAGCACTCTATCTTCCTTGACTTTGACTTTCATCTGTGATTTTCACTGATAGTCCCGCTAGACTTCCCCTGACTCCTGTTCATAAGTGAAACATAGAGGACAAAGGCAGTCTCAGGTCAGTGTCTTTTGATGTTTGCCCAGATCCCTCCCTCTCCCCTTTCAATTTGTTGTTTAGGGCTCCTGTTTTCAACCTGGCCCCACCCCCAAGCACAATCTGAAAATAAATGTTTACCTTTTCTCCTCAGATTTTGATTGAGTAAAAAAGCTTCAGCTTTATACATGAATTAATGTTTTTCATTACCCTAATGTGAAGACAAGTTATTTGGTTGATCAACTGTATCGTCCTTTCAACGTTCATTTAAAAGTTTTTAAGCATGTGAAAGATAAATCTGGTATTCTCTTTATTTTCTGGTGGCCTCAGTTGTCCAAACCAGATCTGCAAACACAGAAGAATTTTGAAAGAGAAAAAGGAAAAAAAAGCTAATATAAAATTTGTACTTTGTCGAAAAAAAATACAGAAATCCTCCCTAGAACTTCAGTTTATAATTTTTGTTATCTCCTAAAATTACACTTCTCTAAAGAGTTTGATTGCCTGGTTTTCTGGCCAGGACAATCGATTGGAGCAAAAGATTCAAAAGTTATAATAATATAATTTATAATAATTTTTATAATATAATTATAATAATTATATTAGTTTCTGAAGAGTGCATGGTATGATAGTGGAAAGAACACTAATTCTGGAATTGTAAGACTTGGCTTCAAATCTCATCTCTAACATTTACTACCTGTGTGGCCTTGCTCAAATGACTACTTCCCTAGTTATAATTTCCAATCATTTGTAAAATGTGAGGGTAGAAATACATGGCCACTGAGGTCTCTTTTGACTCTGCAATTATGAGTGTAAGAGGGTACATAAAGGACTGTAACATTAAGACAATGAGAGAACCATAAAGTTGTGAAAGCACAATCTTTCTCATGTCATTTAACATAAGGTCTAAGAGAAATACTCACTTCTATATCCTTTTAGGTCATCAGTACGTTATAAAAAGTACATCATGTATGATGGTCATAACGGTGACTCAGAATAGATTTCATTTTGTTTAGTCAACTGTTTAAAATGACTGAGCTTCTACAACCTAGATCTACTCCTGTGGGAAGCCTTGGTACTTGAGGAGTACATACAAATGATGTATTTATTCTAGATCCAGAATCTGAAGAACTAGGAAACTGTTAGAAAGCAAAGTCCAGCAAATTATTTCTCATTTACTTCACAGATAATAAAGTATTATATAAAATAGGAAAAGCCTGACTCACTAACTTCTTTTTCCTGTATTATGTGCTTCTTGCCTGTAGACAAGCCATCAGCTGTGTTAACCTATGTCCTTTTGGCATGAAACAAGGTATTGAGGAAAATCTTCATAACAGCAACACTTAAAATCATATTAGTCATATCTACCTTAGCTATTACAACAGATAATACATATATAGGTATACACAGATATGTATATATATATATATATATATATACATAGGTAGTTAGACTTACTTTCCTGAGACATTGAAAATTGTGCCCTTTTAATTCATAAAGATGGTAAGAAAATGTATAATATTTATAAGGTGTTGGATATTCCTTAATTGAAGATTGCCCTCGTAATACCAAATAGGTATAGTTTTATATCACTTAACCGGTATTTCTTTTATGAACTATGCCACAGAGCCTTCAGTCCCTTGACCTGCAGACACTTGAATTACCATCAGTAGAGTCTCTGACTTGGAAGGTGTCCATCTGGGTTCCTTTGCCTCTAACATTTGGAGTTTTACTCTGAGGTTCTCACCCTATAATTCCATAGCTTTGGTATGTTTCTTTAGCCACAGTCAGACTGTACCAGCCAGAGTCTGGCTATTTCCTATAGAAGCCATCTAGAGTTCTTGCAGTCATATATTGAGCTGGGTGGATGCAAGTGATAGTAGCAATTTTAAAAATGTATTTAAGTATAATAAATCACTGTAGAAGCACAAAAGAAGCCTATGAGTATTCACTGATATACCTGAAGTGATACTCCCAATCCAGTGTCACTAGGAACTTTCCAACCAAGTTTCCTAGCCATTCAGTAAGCATTTTACACTCTATGCTTCTATCAAATCTTTCTATCTGTGAGATGATGCCATTGTATCTCTTGTTGCATAAAATCAAGAAAACACAAAGATTTTAAAACAAGCACTTTTTTGGTGACAAATAAATTAGCTTGGCAGGATACAAAGTCAGAAGAGAACTTTGCCTTTCCTCCCCAATAAATGGCAGGTATAGCATTTTTCTAAATAAATTATATATACTATATATAATTAAATTATATATAATATATATCTTATATATTATATATATAACAAATATATAAATAAATTTTCTGAATTAATTGTGTGTGTGTGTGTGTGTGTGTGTGTGTGTGTGTGTGTGTGTGTGTGTGTATATATATAATAAACTGATAGCTTTGGTTATCTTCCCCCATGGACAAAACTATCAAAATAATAGGTCTTGGCAGCAATTTTTATAACAGGATTTGTATTAGAGTAAAAACATTAGTAACTTCAACTCATGCCCTATATATGTTTCCATGTTATATTGTAAATGCTATCTCATGAATTTATCTTTAGATAGTGTTGCTGTTAGATTTCTAAGAGATAAGTGAGCTCAACTGGAGTAGAATAATGACATTCTGTCTTTGCAAATAATACTTTATAGGAGTCTAACACTGAATTTGAAAGACCAGGTAAATAAAAGAACAGACCTGAGCTTCCCAAATTATAACAGAACTCTACATACTAGATATATTTCAAAAATATACAGTTAAAGATGTAGAAATGCATTTATATGTCATGAAATTTTATATTTTCTTTGTAACAGAATAAAACCCTGTGAGAGATCCTTTAATCTGATCTGAACTGTCACAAGTAGTCATTATATGGTTTTCTAATATTGAACAAGTCCAAAAAGTTAAAACTTTACCTTATTAAGAATAAGGAGAAGGTAGCTTTGTCTTTTATTTTTTCTCCTATTTGTGTTATGACACAAATCATTATGAGATAGTTCCCTTGTCTTCCATTAGACTTTACATTTTGTTAATTATGTTAAAAATTTTCCTGCCCAAGTCCTTCAGGAATTGACCAGTCATCTACATATATGTGTTGTTTACAATGGAAATACGCAAATTGACTTAAGGCTTACAAAAACAAAAAGTTTGGAGTAAAAATTAGAGTTCACCATCAAATGAGGTGTGTATTATTACCTACAGTGTTTTCTGTTGCTTGGACAATTTTTTATTGTGCTAGTTAAGGAGTCTATTTTCAAAGGTCCAGCTAAGATCAATTGACCATCTTATACAAGAATGTTCTCTTTGGATAATTAAAATTACATTAAATCAAAGGGGAGAGCCTCCTAAGGATTAATTAGCGTAATGATACTTTTCCATGGTTTCTAACAATTAAAAAATTTCCATAGATTAAATGAAATGGGAGCACCACTATTATCTCCAGCCTGTATATCATGTCTGAAGTTTTAACTGTCATATTTATGTTCTGTTGCTCCATTGTACCCCTTACCTTAGCCTTAATATGTTCTAATGCATGTATATGTTACACTATGTGTACGTATACTTACCAACTTTTGAAGATTGTGCTAATCTGATTGCATGGCTCCTCTGACTCTATAGTAGGTTAGTGGCTGTTCTAGATCTTGCAAAAAGTTCTTCAATAGATTGTCTTCCAAGTTCTTATGTGCTCCCATGGAGTGTCGCTGACTAACTTCTGTTGCATTTTTGCCAGTAGGTTATAGATCAAATACTAGAGAAAGCAAATCTACAACTTTAACTGTGCCAGAACAGCAGAGAACAGCTCACCACCGCTCGCGATCTGTATCTCCTCACCGTGGCGACGATCAGGGCAGGCCCCGTTCCCGGTTACCAAATGTGCCATTACAGAGGTAAGATTCGCTATCGGTCGAGATCTCTAATAACAAAATTACTGGTGCAATGAATGGCTTGTACACATGAGAAGATATTAGTAAAAGATGTAAAGTAGGAAGAACTAATGATTTGTTAAATCAGGGATGGTAGCCAAAAGTCACCAAGTACTTTTGTAGATAACGGTGGTGTTCATTTATGCCCTAAAATGCTAATCAGGGAACTAAAATTCCCTAAAAGGGAAAGAAATTTATGACCAAAGTACAATAGTTGAAAAAAGTATGTGATGCATTCTGTTTGCTGGTTTCACTTTCAACTCTAAGAGGGCAATGGGCAATAATGACCAACAATGAGAAGGCTTGGCATAAGGTAAATTTGAAATTATTAAAACAAGTGAAGATTTTATTTAAAGTTAACACTTTTAAACATTAAGAGGCATATAATAGTAAAATACTATGTACACACATATACAAAGATATATACACAGACATGTACATAGATGCATGTACAATAGAATACTGCTTCCACTGCTTTCTGTCTTCTAATTCTGAAAAGTCATTATTTTGCCTCTCTGTAGATAACTAAAGTTGCAAATTAGCATTCAAATGTGAGCTTCAATATTGTATCATGTTTTTTTTGTTTAGATTTCAATGAAAACAATTTCTAGGGTTGGAGAATGAATCAATCATCAATTTTTCACTCCAACATAAAGAAAATACTATTTTCAAGAAACTTACATTCTATTTTGGGAAACAAAATAAAACATGTCACTCACTTGTCTTCTGTTACTTTCATTCCCTATCCTATGTTTTACTTGGGACCAAAGAGCCATAGATATAGTACTGAAAAGGAACTCAGGGATAACCTCTCCTAATCTTTCTTTATTTCACATATAAAGTAGGGTCCAGAAAGTTAAATGATTTATTTTCCCAAGGCTACAAAGATAGATTTAAACCAAGGAAAAAGATTCCCAGATCAACTCCCTTTCCACTGTATTTTGCAGCTTCCCTATGTTTTATCTTCCTCTTCATTTTTGAAAACATCAGGACCACTTCATTTTTCTGTGCATATAGTAAGCAAAAAAAGTATATGCCAAACTGATAGCAGTGTTAGCTCACTACAGCTTTCATCCTTCTATTCTTAGCCTGCTCTCTGTTTGAGAAGTCTAAACATTCCAATATAAAAAAAAATGAAGCAATTGAAGAAAAAATCATACTATAACAAATATGAATATTTTATGCATTTCTTAGGAGTTTAGATGAAATTCATCAAGTGAGAAGGTCACGTTCTCCAACCAGACACCATGATGCCTCCCGAAGTCCAGTTGATCTCCGATCCAGGGACATGGATAGTCAGTATTTATCAGAACAAGAAAGGTACTTTATTTATCTTTTATAGTCTGGTGCATTCATATACACCAAAAAGTCTTTAAATTCTTTAAACATTTAGGAGTGAAGATGTTGCCTAGATTACAATTCTCAGAAACAACAAGAAATATTTTATTAGAGATATTCTAGTTAATATTCTCAGCTATTCAATATCCTAGAATATAAACTTCTACCAGTTATAAGAAATATTCTGCTAAACATAATGTGGGTAACTAGACAAAATAGTTTTATTCCCTACAAAATTCTAATTTCTGTTGCTTAAGCAATCCTAAATATATTGGTTTTCGTTTTGCATGAATAATAATGAAAATTATTCAGAAAGTAACCTAAGTCATCAATATCCAGTATTTTGTTCTTTTGGATCATATGTTTTTTGAATAAAAGTGATTATTAAAAGTCAAAATATTGTTGTCCCTAATGTCAGAATGGAAGGTTGCATAAATACTTGTTAAGATTTTGAATTGTGACAATCTTGGAATAACCTTTTTTTTTTTTTTCTATGAAAGCACTTTGGAAGCAAGAAATTAGGTTCTTTCATACCTAAAAGTGTAATTTAGGGTCAGTTCTATAGAGGCAAATTGTTAACACTTACCCAAATACATATTTCAGTTCATTGTACTCTCCCCCATATGATGGCTTACTTCCCATTCAAAATAAAATCAGCTGCTGTGAATTAGCAATATTATTCAGAAACCAAATGTATTTGTGTTATTAAGATAGTTAAATATATGTTTTATAGTAGGGAAGGGTGGGATTATTTTTGGAAGCAGAAGAAAGAGGTTCTGCATTTTTATAGTGGTGTAAAAGGAAAACCTGTGAGAAGGAAAGTTCTTCATTATTCCCCATATGATTTCTCACCTTTTTGCCAAATTCTTGAGAGAAACAACTCCATTTCTCTGAAGTTGATTGTGTTATGAAGTGACCAAAATGATGGGCCAATTTGCTTTGAGTAACTATGGAATAGGGCTTATAACTTCTGTTTATCCAGTCTGAATTGGGGGCACTTCTGATTCTCATCCTTTACCTACCATGTTACTCCTCTATTCAGTTCAGACAGCCATGGAAAATATATGCCAGTGAGGTGGTACTAAATTTTTCGGGAGGGCAGAAGGGAATTAAATGTATTCACCAGTGTTTAAAGTGTATAAGCATGAAGAATACGCATATACGAGATGGTTTAGCACTGTGGTCCTTGCTAGTTACAATTTTTTCAGCCAATAGAATTGGGGTTCATGTATCTAAAGTGAATTAATTGAAAGTTTTTAAAATCCTTGATTTCCATCCTTCCCCTCCCCTCCATTATTTCAGATCAGAGATTACTAAAATAGAAGAAAATTGAATTTAATATTGGTTAGTCATTGCTTTTTTATTGTCAGTGGTATTGCCCTAAGTTTATAGTAGAAGAAAAGACATGAAAAAGCAAAAATCCTAAATCCAAGATGGATGTGAGAAATGAGATGAAAGTATGCACTCTCATAGATTAGGTCTACCCAGACATAATTAACTCTGCTATAAGTATTTGTGGGTAAACTATCAGGCAAGTGAAGAAAAAGGTGCAATCATGTTCTTCAGTGTGGTCTGGATTGCCTTACAACTCTGAATGATCCCCAGAATCACTTTCTTGTGTGTTGTATAAACTTGGCAGTTTGGTGTTATTGGGTTGTTTTTTTATGAGATCTTGTTAGCTGAGCGATTAAATAAAAAACCTTTGAAAATCAAGTAATCTTGTTACAGAGAAATCTCTTTCTTCTATAGATGAGAATTTGGCCCCCCATAAAGTGCTGGTGTTCCTGCCCATTTTTTCCAGTTATATTTCTGACTTTACTTAAATATATACTTTTCCTGCTTTAAGTTTAATTAGGAAAAAAAGTCCACAGGCCAAGTATTTGCAGTAGAGGGAGCTCTATTTAACCCATGGATCATTTTTAAAATTATCTTTAAGTGAAGAATGAATATTATTATAATTCCATTTACAGGTGAAATATGTTTAGTAGCTCTTTTTTTTACTGAGATCAAAAAAATAGACAACATAGCCAATATGTGCTATTATTCAAAAATCATGACGTAATAATCCACCGAGACATGAGTTAACTGCTAATGGACTCTCTAAGGTTCTTATTTATACACTGTACAACATACAAACATGCACTGAATATTTTGATGACAAATAGCTAAAACATTGTTTTTCAGAATTATGTAAGCCACTTTGTTTACATTATCTTTGAGTCAACATAGATGGCAAATGACATATTTATCAGCATATTCAAAGGAATAAATTTTTATTTGATAATATAAAATATTTTTATTCACTGGAATAAGTTTTTGCTGATTTAAAATGTAAAAATGCTTTGGGTTTGTAGTGATGGTAAAAAAAGAAGGCTGGTATATTCTGTATTTTTAGAAACCTGGGGTTCCAATGTTTCTTTTTTTATTGCAAAGACCAAATTTATGAGTGCTGTAAAAAGTAATAATTCACCTAAATTAATAAAGTTAAACATAGAATCCTAGTAGATGTACATGGTTTTTCCATTTTGGAAACAATATTTTAAAAGATGCAAAACTAAGTGACAAGCTGATAGGACTTTGAATGTTGAAGTTGTAGTTTTATGGTTTAAAATTTTAAATATTGTCATTAATTTTTTTTTGGTTTAACATTCACAAGCAAATATGCCAGTGCAGACTATCTGGTTTCTTCCCCTCCTTTTTTTTGTGTTTCCATTGACATATCATTGGCATACCCCCGGTCATTTAACGCCACATTATCTGTGTCTGTTTCACTCATCCTCCATCCTGTCTGTGCAGTGAGCTTCTTATGCTGCCCAGAGCAAAACGAGGACGAAGTGCAGAGTGCCTACATACGACCAGGTAAATACAGGGATTTGGTAACCATGGCTCTTTGTGATTAGATTCTTTATATCTTACTTCCCTCCTTATCACCTTAATTAGTATTACTGCAGACAGATAAGTAATGTTTCAAACTCTGTTTTATCTTGGAGGAAAATACTTCAACTATATTCCCATTAACTTACTAGGCAGAGTGTTTTGGTTCCCATGTAGTGAAAAGTCAGAGACTTCTAAGACCCTATGCAATTGCAATCACATCTGCAGTAAAACATACCAAATAATCTTGTGAGATATATTGCCTTTCTAGTCACTGGAGAAATGGTATCCTATGCATGGCAATATGACTCTGTCTTTATTATCATCTTTTATGCTGCTTGGCATTTGAATTTAATTTAAGAATATGTTTCTATTTTTGTTTTGTTTGTTTTCAATGAACCTATCTGTTTCACTATTTTTCTCTTGTTCTCTTGAGTTGATAGACAAGCCATTTAGGTACTTTGAGTTTCAATTTCTTCATCTGAACAATTAAGGGTCAAGTGAGATCATGTCTAACATCTCTACCTGCTTTGAAATTCCATACTTCCACAATTCAGCCTTCACTTGTGCTCCTATTGAAAGATGAGAAAATTGAGATTCAGAGAAGGTCAATGATATTTGCTACTAAATTATGGTTTAGGATCTAGCAGTTAATCCTTGGTGTGAAAACCATAATGCTAATGATTCTAACCTACCCCACAGATTTCCATTAAATAGAGATCCCCAAAAATTTATTGACAGAATATAGATATACAAAAATTGAATATGTCCAGAACTAGACATTATTGATCTTGTTTACAAGACACTATTACAAAATCTAATGGTGGCTTGGCTCAGTCACATAGATGCTTCATTTTAAATTTTAAACTTTTTACTTTTAACCTCATCCTAAGAAATAGTAGCTAAATTTATGCAGTCAATAGGGAAATATTTTAAAAAAGGAACTCAAGATTTAATGCATAGTGGAAAAAAAACCCAAAGCTGTTTTAGTCTAAAAATTTCAGGTTCTCATGTGGGTCTTCCTTGTTAATAACTGTTTTAATTAATGAAGCTTAATATTTTAGTAGTGAAGATAAATTGAAAAAACAGAAATACTTCTAACATGAACACTGATATTGCTACTAATAATTTGGTATTGATAGACTAAATGAGATACTTAAAATATGTTTTTCTCCATTTCTAAATTTGAAGGTAAAAGCAAATAAATTCAAATTACAAGTTGCACATTATATTGTAACATCTTTTAAAAAAATGATTGCCATGAAAATTGTTTGTCTTTTCTATTAGACACCAGCAGTAGCTTAATTTTTTTTATTTCCTTATTTTAGCTTGTGTGTATGTATTACACACACACACACACATACACACATATACACCTCACACACACACATAATGCCAACACCCTGTGCACTTAAAAAAATGGTTAAATTTGTACCTATGAAGAATCAGACTGTCATCTCCTCCTCATCATGACTGTTGTAGAAGATACTATAGTCCAGCCTATGTGGCCAAAAATTCAACACAACAAGAAAAAAGGAGTGGAGGGAAACCACAACCAATATCCAATTTCTCCTTTATTCACTATCCTGATCTTTTTGTCAATGACAGAAAGTAACCCAGCAACATATAAACTCTCAGTCCCAAACTTTCAAGAACCCCATCTCTTCCACATATTTACATTGTTGGAACTGTGAAGAAGCAAGACTCTCAGTTTATGCATTTGTGTGCATGTATACACACATTTCTGCCCATAAACACTGTTCATAAAAGTATGTATTCATGATCTACTATATGTATATAGGAAATACACACAAACACATATATATATACATATATAATATATACATGTACATACATATTTGTAAAGGGCCATGTGCCTATATTTTATTTCACTTGGATTTCACATATAAATTTCACTTTCCTCTTTAATTTTGTCCCAATGCCTGTTTCTCTCATCATTCTGACTCACTATCCCAGTAATAATGTAAACTCCTTGCTTTTGGATAATATTTTTAAGTTATATTGACACCACCTTGACAAGAAGAGATAATTGAACACATAAAAATATGAATATTTTAAATACCCATTTCATGAATGAGAAATTTACTTTCATAAGATTATTAATACTATTAAAACAATGTTAAATGGACATTGAATATTAATTAAAAATAAAAGTAATTTATATATTAACCTGATTGATAAATCTATCATTGATAATTCAAAGAAGTAAACAATACAATTAAGTCTTTACAGTAAACCAGTTTTAAGGTCTTAGCACAATGGTTTACTGAATTTGAACATCCAAATTCCTCTAGATTGACTTCTGGGGAACCTGAGGGTTGAAGTTGGGAAGGAAAAGAGAAAGAGTATTGTAAAAGTTTGTATGAATAACATAAAAATTTTGTTAAAATATGAATATTATTTCTTAGAACTCTAGTAAAAATTGCTTCACATGTATTTTTCTGTTTCCTACGTGTTTATGTGTTGCCCCATTCCAGACATTCTGTTAGGTACTATAAAATTTTACCATCCAAGATGCCTTTAATAGAGAATGGCACTCATTGGAATATGCACAGGTAAGAGACATAACAGCGGTTCCATCCTTTTGCACAAGCCCTCTAAACAAGGAAGTTTAAATTCTCATAAGATTATAATATAATCCATTTCAATTCTGTATTAAAATTGTATCCATAAAATAAACATATGATAGGTTAAACCAGAATTACATTAAAAAGAAACATGGCTGGCACTGACTAAAATCATTCTTTAACCAAAACCTACCTAAATATCTAAATCCTAGTTGCCTCTTTTCTTTTCTGTCATTTATTTGATGTGTTTGTGTCATATCTTTGTTCCTGAATATAGGACTGAATTTTATTTTTTTTCCTTTTAAATAATTTTAATTTATGAATCTCAGCTCTGTCTGCATGTGCTAAGATCCAATCAATGGTTAGATAGGATATTTCTCTTCTTGATGATTGCCTTAATGCACAAGAATTGAAATTTCCTGATGAAATATTGGAAAAGAGGAAGTGGAAGTGTCTTCTTCCATGTCTACTCCAATGTGATTTGGTAGACCAAAATAATTCTACTTCAGTTGTAAAATGATTTCTCCTCTGATGTCCTTCATTTTGTTTTGGTGTGGCATTTTTTATTAGTAATGAAGTCATACTTTGTCTTAGTGCTTCCTGTTGTGAATTTTCCATGAGGAAGTGTCATTTATTCCCATTTTCAGTCGGAGAAATGTTTTTTAAAAACAATTATGCCAAACAGTCAAGCATAATCTTTGTTTAGTTTTATTTTCTAAACAAACTTTTGCACTGTCATCCAGTCAGCTCTTTTACATCTTTATTAATTGAATCATGATGGATTCTACATCTTATATGAAGAGAGCATTATTTTATGATTTCATATCTAACATGGTATTCTTTTCTTTGTTTTCTTTTTTCTTTCTCTTCTACCATTGGATGCAATGCACTGGCACTAGTGAACTACAGCCCTCCCTTGACAGGGCTAGGAGTGCTAGTACCAACTGCTTGAGACCAGATACTAGTTTGCATTCACCAGAACGAGAAAGGTATAAAATAAAGACTTTTTTTCTTTTCTTGTCATCTGTACTGGAGATTTTAAAATCAGTTGCTTTTGTTCAAAGTGAAGCTTTTACATGTCTGTTTACTCATGTCTGCTTTGATACCTGTCAACACTTCTCCATCCCATATATGCAGAGATATATGTAGGAGTGCCAATACATATATTTCTCTATAGATGTCACCACAGAAACGGTGTGATGTAATTTGTAAATGCTTCTGCCTGCTGCTTCCCTTTTTCATTTCAATCCCGTGGTTTCATTTACAGTGACACTCAGGTAGCCTTCATTATGCTGATACTATGACTGGACACAATAAATTATCTGAAGACAATCTCTCTGGCCTGTTGTAACCATTGTCAGAGCAATATAGAATGTTTGACTGATAGCCTATTCATTAATTGAGAACTCTGACATAAAAGATAAAAACCCAAAATGAAAGCCCTTCATTTTAAAGATACCTTACATGTACTCATATGTTTATCTTTAGCTAACTCATCAACTTCAACTTGAGCTCTTAATATGTCATTTAATGCCATAGATCACAAAGTTAGGCATCGATTTTCTGAAAAATATTGTGTGAATGGGTTTGTTTTCAGATTTGATTTTTTTTGTGGTAAAATGTTTACTTGGTCAAATAGTAAATTAGATTTTTCTGAACACATTTAATGTTTTTATGAGATAGTTTATGTCTAGTCAACTTACCATGTTGGAAGTAAGCCGCAATGTTTTATCAAACTTGATGGTGAGTTTTACCCATTTTATTATGCATCAAAATTCATGGAATCAACCATTTATTGGAGAGTAATTTTTAAAGCAGTTGAGAGTGAAGCCATGATAGTAAGTGAGCTTACCAAGGGAAAGGAAGGGGGAAAAGACAAAGGGAGATAGTTTAAAGGGAGTTGTGGTGTTCAATATCATTTCAATCATGTCCAACTCTTAGTAAGCCCATTTGGGATTTTCTTGGCAAAGATACTGGGGTGGTTTGCCATTTCCTTCTCCTTATAGATAAGGAAACTGATGAAAGCAGGGTTAAGTGACTTGCCCAAGGTCATACAGCTAGGAAGTGAGGCCAGATTTGAAATCAGGAAGATGAATCTTCCTGACTCTAGCCTGGCACACTACCCACTGTGCCACTTCATCGCCCTTGAGTTAGGGAGAATTAATGACAAAACAGTAAAGGACAGTCAATGTAAATGGAGATGTAAAGGAGCCAAGAGGCCAAAATTGAGCAATGAGAGAAAGAGGAAGAGGAGAAGGAAAATCAAGAAAGTGTGGTGTTTCTTGAATAAAAGTTGGAGGTTGGTAGGGCCTGTAAAAAGAATCAAGTATCATTTTCTAAAGGGAAAATAGATATGAATTTGACTCACTCCACCCACCTCACAGGATGTGATTGTAGCAGTTATAAGTGTTTTGAGGGTGGAGGTAATATTGCTTGTACTTTTTGAAAAGAAGAGAATTTGGGGACCAGTTAATAGAATTTAGAGCTGCAAGGGATCTTGAGATGTAATCCAACCCTGTAATTTTTAATTAATTTTAATTTAATCAATTTTTAATTTAATTAATTTTAATTTAATCAATTTTTCTAATAATAAGAATTTATCTACTATGATCCAGGTACTTTGCTAAGTGCTAGGTAGGAAGATCCAAAGAATAAAATAATTTCTACTCGCAAAGTGCTTATATTTTACTAGGAGAGATAACAAGTACATAAATAAACATGCATGAATTAAGTATATACAGAATATGCACAAAATAGTTAAAAACAATGAATTTCAGATGAAGTTAATCACAGTTGATGGAATCAGGAAAAACTTTATGTGGAAGGTTGTATTGTAGTTGCATCTTGAAAGAAAAAAATGGATTCTATGATGTAGAGAGGATGAATGTATTCTACTCAGCATGGACAGCTTGTGCAAAGGTACAGAGAGAAAGCAGTTTATTTGTTTGTTAGGCATAGTGGAAAGGAATCACAGTGTATAGGGAAGGGAACAGAGTACAGTGAGACTAAAAGGATATGTCGAAGCTGAGTCATGTAAAGCTTAAAGAGCTAAACAGAAGAGTGTATTTTATCCTAAAAACAACAGTCACTGCAGTTTATTGAATAGAAGAATGAAATGGGCAAATCTCAAAGATATGGAAGGCCAGATGAGGAAGATCACTTTGGCAGAAGTGTGTAAGATAGACTAGAATGGCATGAGCAAGGGAAACCAATTATGAGACTATTGTAATAATATTGCAATATTATATTGTAATAATATAGACAAGAGGTGATGAAGACTGAAATTAAGCTATTAGTTATGTGACTATTAGGGAAGGGGTCAAACATGAGAAATGTTGTACAGGTAGGAATGGCAATATTTGTGAACTGATTAGATTTTTGGAATGTTAGAAAGTGAAAAATTGAAGGAAATGCTAAGATTACAACTTGGGTATTCTGAAAAAATGGTGGTGTCTTTGACAAAAATTGAGAAATCTCATAAGGGTAGACAGTTGAGGAAAAAGTAGTTCACTTTTGGACATGCTGAGTTTGAGATATTGGCGTCAGCTATTCCCCTGTTGTATTTGAGATTTTAAGTTTAAGGAAATCAAGTTTGAAATGTCTGATGACAAGTGGTACCTTGAGACTGAAGCTCAGGAGAGAGGGGAGGACTAGATATATTGATTTGTGCTTCATCTATATATAAATCATTGAATTTATGAGAGCTGTTGAGGTTACCAAAAAGAGAAATTGTAGAGAGTGAAAAGGATAGAGTCTAGGGCAGAACCTTGGAGAGCACTCAGCACGATGCAGGTGACATCTTAACTAAGATGGTGAAGAATGAGCAAATCATTGAGGTAGGAAGAAAAACAAGAAAAAATAGTGCCACAAAAACTGAGAAGGGCTAGAGTATTTAAAAGGTGTGTGCAAAGATATCACATGCAGCAAATGGATCGCACAGGATAACAACTGAGAAAGACTACTAGACTTTACAATTAAGAAATCTTTGGTAAGTGGAGAAAACAGTTTCAGCTGAAGGGAAAAAATGGAAGCCATATTACAAAGGACTGAGGCATGAAAGGAAAAGTGGAGTCAGTGAATATAGAAGTCTTTTTGTAGCAGTTTGCTGGAAAAAGGAGAACTATAGGACAATACCTTGAGAGGATGTTATAATCTAGGGAAAGCTTGTTGACGTTGTTTGTCTGTTTCTTTGTTTGTTTTATAAAAGAGGAGATTAGAGTGATGGGAATGACTGAGGTCTCAATCTGCTTGAGAAGGCAGGAGAAGATGGAATCAAACACATATGTAGAAGGGTTGTCCTTGTTAGAGGCTAAGGGAAAAGGGGAGTGACAGACAATGTCAAGGGTTTTTGAAATAAAGGGGAAAGAAAAAGAGAGAATTTACTTTGAAAGGCCTCATTTTTCAAAAGAAAATAGGAATTGAGTTACTTAGTTGAGTGAGATAAGAGGAGGCAGTTGTAGGAAGCTCAAGGAGAGAGAAGAGAAGGTTTGGAATTGGATTTGTTGAGAGTGGGATAGGAAATTAATTAGTGAGGAGTAAAATAAATCTCCTTGCTATAATGAAGGCCCCGTTGAAATTATATAACATGAATGTATACTGTCAGAATTATAATAACCCAATCAAAAATGTTGTATCGCTTTCTCTGAATCCATTCAACAGCATGTGAATAGGATTGCAGAGAGCAGATGGTAGGAGTAATACAGAGATGAGATTTGGCAAGAGATGAGCAGAAATAGATCAAGAAGGTGAGGAATTGTAGAGCAGAAGGCAGTATAGAGTTAAATTGTCTAACTATTGTATGAAAAGAGAAAATTAAGTCAGAGCTACAGCAATGGTCTGTGAAAGTATTGAGGGATGAAAAGATTGGAAGCACTGATGAGAGTAAAGAATGGATTTATAAGGGGTAAAATGTAAGGAGAAATAGAATAATTGGAGGTTATGATTAGATAGAGGAATGTTAGAGTTTTGAATTAAAGAAGTGGAACACTTGTGAGTAACTTTGAAATCCAAGATGTTGACATCCTTTGTAGGGTTGACATGGTTTGGAGCAGCAGTACATGAGATTTGAAGAACTAGGTTATAATCATTGAGAAACCAACAGTGTGGATATTGCCATCATTTTGTATAAGTGTAGGATTTGTGGAGATAATGGCAATGAACCGGGTGCTAAATTTCTGGAGAGTTAACTGAGGAATGCCTATACAACGAGAACCATGGTCTTAATTGGGTGGGAAAATTGATTGAGAACAAAGGAGACAATTCTAAGCTATGAGGGTAAAGAAAGAATCTAGAAGTGCCAATGTAGTACTCCAATACAAGGACCAGTGTGCGAGAGAAGGTGCACTGTGAACAAAAATTGCCAGGGATTCAGGGTCATTTGGGAGGAGCCAAGTCTAAGTGAGGGTTAGCAGATGATAGGATTATGAGAGAAAGAGGTCCAGGATGAAGGAGAGTTTGAGCATTGAGCAATCAATATCGCAGAGAGCTTAATGGAAGAGGTGGGCTGGGTTGGAAGGGACATGGGTGGGATAGAACTGAGAGTGAAGGAGAGGCAAGTGAGAGAACAGGAGGCAGAGATTGAATATAGCTAGTTCATAAGTGACTAGTAATTAATATAGAATTAGGGAGAGAAAAAAGTGGTGGGGAAGTTATTTACCATAAGGGTAGTCATGAATGAAGAGTTAATTACTTCACAGTCAAGAGATGTTGTTGCAAGACAAGGGCCAAAGGAACAGTACTTGGTAACTCTTGTGTGTGTGTGTGTGTGTGTGTGTGTGTGTGTAGGAAAGGAGTGCTTCCGTGGTCTGTACACCAGAAAGAGATTATTGGATCCTTCCTTTTCTTCCAGGACACTAGAAGGACAATGGGTGATAGTAGTATAGGCAGGTTCTCCCTCTCTTGGAAGATATTGCTCAACCAGGACAGGGTGTAGGATGACATGAAGAAACTGAAGCCCACGCTAGTGAAGTGACTTGTGCTTTGACAAGTGCTAAAAAGGAGAACTTAGATTCAAACCCAGTTTCTCTGGAGAATGAAATAGGGAGTCATCAAGAGTAGATGGAAACAATTATAAAATGACATTGAGAGCCTAGCCGAGGTTAAGCTCCATAAATTTGTAGTAGATTAAACAACTTAACGTTCTCATTTGATGTTCAACATCCTGGGAGAAAGAATGTTAGAAGATGACAAATAGGTGGGAAGGTAAGCAAACTTATGGATTGGCAGGCAGGACATTTCTGAAGATCACAGACTGCAGGAGCCTCAATTTTGGACTAGTGGCCACTGAAATAGTGTATTCAAAGATAGTAGAGTAAGGTAAATGCAGAGGTAAAATAGAGATGCTTAAAGTTAGGGGATTATTATTTGGGGGATGCTATAAATATAGGTTTAGGATTAGTGATGGAATGGGAGAGATTAAAAACTGAAAGTTGTGATCAGATAATATGATTTCATACATGAGGATCTTGGCTGGGGTGGATGGAGGAGTACAATTCAAAAAGATAAGGAGTAGCCTCATCAGTGTATAAACAAAGTGTTATAGAAAAGGAACTTTATAGATTTGTGTCATAGGAGTATTAAAGTCCTAGTCTATGATGTCAGAGGATAATAACAAGGAAACTGTGAGCTAGACACTGAAGTCAGAAAAAGATAAGATGTTGAAATAAAAGCTAGATGATAATATCCAAGAGGCATGGGGTTATATAAGCAGATTAAATTCAGAAGGGAAAAAGATGAAAATGATAGAAGTGAAGAAATAGTTTGGAAATGACAGGAGGACAGAAAGCTTATGCTATGCTAGCATTGCTTTCTGATTCTTTGAATCATAGAGGTGGAATGCGTGGTCTTTGGAGAGTGGGTTACAGTTCAGTATCCTCAGAGAAGATTTAGGTTTCACTCAAAATGAGTCAAAAGGAATGCTGTTTAAAAAAGTCAAGGATGTAAAGAGATGGTTGAGAATAAAACTGAGATCTGAAAGGGGAGCCATAGCATGAATTTGGGAAAGAGAAAATGAGCCTGGAATGGGCTTAGGGAAAGGTTATTTACAAGAGGATTCAGGAGCCAAGAATCACAGGTATACAATTTGAATATAATGAAAGAGTGAACTGATGATCCAATGCAGTAGGATATAGAGTAGTGTGACCTGCTATACAGAACAACAAAGGATTTGCATCAGTTTGAAATTTAACTTTGAAATGATGTTTTTAAGAATACCTACATGAAATCTTATTTCTATTGGTTTTCTATAAATAACAATAGCAATTTCTAGGCAAAGAGAACTGAGAAGGGTGATCGACTCTGAGACCTGCATGAAATTTTGTGCTTTAGTCATTTTTTTTCCTGGCAAAAATACTAAAGTGGTTTGCCATTTCCTTCCCCCTGCTCCTTTTACAGATGAGAAGACTGAGGCAAATAGGGTTAAGTGACTTGTCCAGGGTTACTTAAGTAGTTAAGTGTCTGAGGCTGAATTTGGACTCAGGTCTCCCTGACTTCAGTCCTGGCAGGCTATCCACTTCACATTTATTTTTTCCTGTATGAAATATTAATACTCAGTTGTCCTTAGTACTTTTGTATTGAAAACAAACCCATTTTGACACAAAACTAAGTTATATAAGATGAAACAGCAAATTGGTTCTAAGGAAAAACCAGTCATTTAGTTACTGAAGATAATTGTACAGTGGAAAGAACACTGACTCTCAAAGTCAGAGGATGCGGTTTCGAATTCTGTGAATGACACTGATTAACTTTGTGACCTTTGCCAAGTCTCAGCTTCACTGAACCTTGATTTCCTCATCTGTAAAATGTACACATTGAACGAGATAGTCCTTCCAGCCTGAGACTTATCATCCTAAATATAAATTATAATTGCATTTAAATGATGCTCACTATTATCTACAGTTGTTGGAACACACAGGAACTCTAGCTAAATTTAGAGTGGTTGCTTTTAGAAATAAATGGACTTCTGGAAGTTTAAGAGTATTTTTTTTCTTTAATTTTCCTAGGTCCTTAAAGGAAACATTCAATTAAGAGTTAATTTTCAGAGTTCTTTCACATCTATTATCTCATGTTAGCTCCACATGATATCATATGGAGTAAGTAGGGCAGGCTACATTGTCTTCATTCAATAGATTGAGAAAACCAGTTTTAAAAAAAAAGTCACATAGCTAGTTAATGTAAAAAACAGACCTAGAACTCAGATTTCTTAACACTTATCTCTGCATTCTTTCCATGGAATCATAATGCCTATAGTTCTTTGTGATTTTCTTGGGTATAAATGTCTATAGGACACTAATCATTACAACAAATATAAGCTTAGTTAAGCAATTTCTCTTATAAGGAATCTCAAAGAAATCAATGAAATAATCATTATAAGTAACGTTAAAATAACCCTCTTTTCCCTCAAGTAGAACTTCCCTCAAGTAGAAATTTAACCTGACCTTTTTTGTTGCATGAAATCACATGATGCCATAGCTTTAGAACTAGACAACTCCTTGATTGGGTGCTATCTAGACCAGCGTTGTCAAGCTCAGATTGACAAAGGATTCGCTAATTTCTACTAAGGATCCTTGTGAAGCTGCATTTTGACTTAGTTTTAAAATGTATAATTATCTAAATTTTATTGTATTTTAAATTTGTTATGTTAAATATTTCCTAATTATGGTTTAAGCTGGTTTAGCCCACAGTCATGAATGTTTGACATTTCTGAGACCAATACCCTCAAGCTTAAAGGAGAGGAAACTAAAGACACAAAAAGGTTAAATGAATTGTGTAGTGTGACATAGTCAGGAAGACATCAGTCTGGGATCTGAACTCAGGTCCTCTAGATTACACATTCAGGATACTTTCCATAAACCATGCTACTACCTCTCTAGGCCATGTTAAAGAAACATTAAATTGGTATGACAATTCTAATATGACCATATTTAGTCTGTTTTCTCAGTATGGGAGCAATTGACTTAGTTTAGGTTTGCTTTCTTCTTTCAATATATACCATTGTTCAGAATTTTTTAATATAATGAATTTTAAAGACACTTAGAGATATTTACATTCTGGAAAGGTTTGTCTAATGCTTTGATTTTAAAAATATTTGGATCTTCACTGTTTTTAAAAGCCCTACAAAACATTCCCTTTATATCCATAATGGGTACATAGATGGATGACCACCCCTATTGGAAGTTCCTCCTACTTCTTACTTGGGTATGTGCATGCCTACTTTCTCTCTGCACTGGCTGATTCACTGATAGATCTAGATCTACAGATGAACTATAACCAAGCAGCTATACTTACATTATGTCAAGGCACTAGAGTAAATTCTTTTAAGAGAAAATGAAGTTCTTAACACTCTACTATTTGAGCTGCCACCAGTGTATTTCTAGATACACAGTCACACACAATAATGATACTTTTAGATCTTGAACATAATTGCTTACTTACCAATAAGGTAAATAATAATAATAATATTACAGACCCTCACAATATAAATATTCATAAATATATCACAATTCATGTATAAACTTGGGTCACACCACAGATACCTTTATTTGTTGAGTATAGTGGACACACACTTTCTCAAGGATGTCAAGGAGGCACATGAGTGAGAAAAACCCATATGCTCAGGTGAACTCACAACTCTAGGGATATAAACTTTAGTAAACTCTATTTTATGAGCTTTCCTAAAAAAGATGATGTATATAGCTTCTTTGTGGATGCTTCTATTGTTAAGTTGAGTGGATATTCACACTGTACTTGACTAACACTCTGCAATTGATCAGGCCATCTCAGTTAAGCTAGTCAATTGATTGATTGGCTTCCCTTATTCTCTGCCTTCAATCTATTCCTCTGTTCAATTAGATGTATTCTTCAAAAACAAATATAAAACCAGCATTTCCAGCTTTCAGTTTAGTGGATACAATTTTGAAATCTCTCCTTCCATCCTCCAATCCTCCATCCTCTCTCTCTCTCTCTCTCTCTCTCTCTCTCTCTCTCTCTCTCTCTCTCTCTCTCTCTCTCTCTCTCTTATTTTAGGTATAGTGAAATAAATGCAGTTTGTCCAATAAAAATATACCATCCTCTATGTTGCCCCAGTTTATAATATCTTATTACATTGAAGATTCAGCAGCTGTTTGCCCCCCATATCTGTCAAACTAATTCATAACTGCTTTCAGAATTATAATTAATCTCAGAATAATAAACAGACTTCATTCAACAACTTTTATGACATAACCCTCATGTATACATACTTTTTATATGTTTACATGTGTTGTTGTTAAATCATTTCAGTCATGTCCAACACTCTGTGACCACATTTGAGGTTTTCTTGGCAAAGATACTAGAGTGATTTACATTTCCTTCTCTAGCTCACTTTCCAGATAAGGAAACTGAGGCATACAGGTTTATGTGACTTGCTCAGTGTCACAAAGCTAGTAAGTCTCAGGCCAGATATGAATTCATGAAAATGAGTCTTCCTCACTTCAGACATGGCACCCTATACACTTTGCAAAACACACACACGTATATATGTATGTATCTATGTTTGTATATTTAGTTTGAAGCTGTGATTTTGTCAATATAAGGTACTCCTTGTGGAAACTCCTCTCACTGAAGCAGGTCAATAGCTTAGATGTAACATATGGTCTTATGTGGAGTGTTGCCCAAAGTCATGAAGCGTTAAGTGACTGCCCGAGCAGTACATGTCAGAGTTGGAAAGTGAAGCCAGGTTTTCCTGCAGTGATGGATTACAGAGCTAGACTCAGAATGACCGGGGCTCAGTTCTCATCGCTGATACATACTGGGTAGGTGACCTTAGAAAGACAGTTAACTTCTCAATGCTTCTGCATTCTAAAACTAAGTTTCAGGACAGCTATTGATTTTCATTAGTAGAAGGAATTTCTTCACCTGGAGTTTTGCCAACCCGATGAAATCACAGAAATAGACCAATATAACTCATTTGTATTCATCTAGTTTTATGGTATTTTCAGTGTAAAGAAACATCTAATGAGGAAACTTCCTCCACAAATCAGATGGGAAATTGTTCTGCCATTTGAGAATATAAATTTTAAGATGATGATCTGGAAATGTGTGTAAGCATATAAATATATGATAATCCATGTACATAGTGAAATAATATAAAAGTGATGTATTGGTCTGAACCTGTGATTTATTGAGTGTAGAAATATTCTGGTGAAGAAATTCCTTCTACTAATGCAGTTCATCAACTTTCCTACAGCATATATGTATATATAAAACAGCAATAATATATATGAATATTTATATACACATATATCTATATTACAGCCAGCCAGGTGGTACAGGGTCTAGAAGACCGGTCCTGGAGGTGGGAAGACTGAACTCAAATCCAGCCTCAAACACTTAACTAGATGTATCATCCTGGGCATATAACTTAACCTGGTTTGCCTTAGTTTCCTCATCTATAAATTGAGCTGGAGACAGAAATGACAAACCAGTTTGCTATCTTTGGCAAGAAAACTCCAAATTAGAGCATGGAGAATCAGACATGACTAAAAAAGATACTGAAGTGGTTTACCATTTCCTTCAACAACTTATTTTACAGGTGAGGAAACTGAGTCAAATTGGGTTAAGTGATTTGCCCAGGGTCACACAACTAATAAATGCCTGAGATCAGATTTGAATTTAGATCTTCCTCACTGCAGACCCAGCAATTTATCCGCTATGCCAACTAGCTGCCCAGAAACTAACATATATCTTATAATTTTTACTACTCTGTAGGCTTCTCTATGAAACACTGTTCTAAGACAGGCAGAGTCAGAATTTTGACTGTTGACATGACATAAGATGATGATGAAACCAATTAGGATTCCTTCTTGGGCTTATTTGAACCTTTTATAATAGAATTCATTACTTTTCTTTTTGTTTCTGTTCACAAAATGATTCATGGTACCATGTTAAATTCTGGAACAATTAGTTTTATTTCCACATTTCTTCCTGAGGGATGCTAGAAATTGTATCTGGAAAGAATATTAGAGATCATCTAGTTTAACTCCCTTGTTTTATAAAGGAGGAAAATGAGTCCCAAGTAACTTTTTCTAGGACCACATGAAATGAAGATAAGAACTTCCTTCAAATGGCTTCAAAATATATTAAAACATCTTGAAGACAAATTGGGACAGCTAAAGGGGTCAGTGAAGAGAGCACAAGACTAGGCTAGACTGGAATCAGGAAAACGAGTTCAAATCTAGTCTCAGACACTTGCTTGCTGTGTGACCCTGGGCAAGTCATTCCACCTTTTAGAGTGCACTGCAGCTGCAACATGGCAGAGGGAGTTACCTCATCTATCATTCCTTCCTAGCCCAAATCACTTATGTGTTGTCGATATTCTCCAGAATTTCCCCTTTCTAACTTCCAATATTTAATTTGACCAGAAATACTAACCCTGATCAGAAACTTATGTACAGAACAAAATATTTGTTCATGCATAAGAAATTGAAGGACAATTTGAACAAAAGCATCCACTAATGATTTGACATCTTCCTTCACGTTTTAAGAACATTAGTGCTTTTGTCTTTATTCATGAAAATGTATTTGAAAAGAAATCAAACAAATAGATGACAGCAGTGAGGTTGACTTCTCTTTTTGTACAAAGTACATTTTGCTTTCACACATCATCCCATTCTGATGCCAACTCATATCACAGTGTAAAATGGCACAGCAGACAAAGTTCTTGTCCTAGAATTCAGAAGACATGGGTTAAAAGCTAAATTCAGACACTAGCTGTGGCCCTAAACAAATGCTTTGACCTCTTTGGCTTCAGTTCTTTTACCCTATAAAATGAATGAGGTTGGACTTGAAAATCTAACCCCAATTCAATGATCTAATGATCTTAGAGTGTGGAGATAATTATTAAAGGTCCATTAGCACCCTCACCACAAACCCACATGTGGAATGTAATTCCAGGGATTCTGAAACTGTCACTTGAGGTTTCTTCACTGAATACACAACTATGTCCTCACATCTCATGGTTAGTGTTTAATCTTGAATTTTATGCAAGTGTCCCAAGGTTAGAATTTATTCATTCACATGTAGCATTTGTCCTAGATTCATATCCCACAATCATAAATAAGACTGGATATTGTCTCTACTCTGTGGGCCCTTGATTTCATCTGAATCACAGGTCAGTAAGTTATTAGTCCTCAGGGCCGATGCTGGACATGAGAAATTATTCTGAGTGTTATTGGGTGACATTTGCTGAGGGAAGGAGAAAGAAAGAAAAACATGGGGGAGAGAAGAAAGAGAAGAGAAAAGATAAAGCTGAAGGAGACAGGAATGGAAATGGAACTAAATGGTAGTGAATAGCTGTACACATCTAGTTCAGGCATGAAACTTTTTGTGTGTGTGTGTGTATATATATATATATATATATATATATATATATATATATATATACATATATATATATATATATATATATTTGTGATCAAACTCACAAAAAAAAAACTTTTCATTATCCAATATATATATTTTCTTTGGCTGATCTTGTAACACTA
This sequence comes from Bettongia penicillata ogilbyi, assembly GCA_023548195.1. Classification (NCBI taxonomy): domain Eukaryota; kingdom Metazoa; phylum Chordata; class Mammalia; order Diprotodontia; family Potoroidae; genus Bettongia; species Bettongia penicillata. Next base: position 3,891,899 of record JAJHZJ010000032.1, on the reverse strand, counting down.
AATTTGGTACTTAATTTTAACTCTTGTTCTTTCCCATAATTGATTTGACATCTTTTGGAAGGAAATAAATTATGCGCCAAATAATGATGTATTTTAACTTTACTGTTAGTATTTCCTAGAAATGGTCATATTTGTTTAAAAAATCATAATCTCTTTTGCACATATAATTGGAATTGCTTTCTTTTCTTAATACTTCTCTCTTACCACTAGATGGCAAAACCTACACCATTTCCAGAAATCCAATACTAAAAGTAGGGACAGAAATGAGGACAAGAGAGCTAAGGGACAGGAAGAGAAAAAGAAAAAAGTGGGGAGGGAGGAAGAAAGACAGAGAGAGAGAGAGAGAGAGAGAGAGAGAGAGAGAGAGAGAGAGAGAGAGAGAGAGAGGAAAAGAGAGAGAGGGAGGGAGGGAGGGAGGGAGGGAGGAAGGGAAGGAGGGAGGGAGGGAAAGAAAGTTGCTTAAGGTGAGGGGAAGAGAGGTGAGAAGAAAAGTAAGAGGCAGAAAGGAAAAGAAAAGGATGGAGCAACAAAGAAATTGACTGAAATCACCGTATCACAATAGCTTTAGTGTTTTTTCCTTATACATAAGCTAAGTGGGAAAGAATAAAAATTTTAAAAGAAGATTTTTTTAGAAAGCAAATCTTAATGCTTAGATATGATAGTTTCGGTCTTGCTAACTAAAAATATGCATATTTAATAAAAAAGTACTTCTCATTATCATAATCTTTTGACATTTTCATATTGAAATAAATAGCATCTTTTTATGTACAAAATTGATTAAGATTTAGCATTTTCTCAGGGTATTCAATATATAATAAAAAAATGAAGCAAATTGCTGCTAAATTGAATGTATATCAGCATATGGAAGGACTTTGAGTGCACAGCAACATTTATTATGATTTGTTTAATCCTTGTATTAGAAAATGTATGTTTTAACAGCATGCATCTCAACACGTTTCTTCAATGTTTCAATTCTTTTCCTAGCTCTCCATGGTCCATAACTATGATATTTTCCTTTTTTTCTTTCTTTGAACAATACATGGGCTGGAATTTTGCCTCAAGAAGCAAATTTATCCATGGTGACATCAAGTTAAAATGATCTTATTGATATAATAAAAATAATGTTGATAACATTTCCATATATACTAAAATTGTTATTTTAGACCATATTTCAGCTTCTGCAACATTGGAGATATCTTTTTAATGAGAGAAACATCATAAAGTGCAACAGATGTGTAAAGTTCTGACAAAGATGTCTCGTTCCTACTCTTTACATACATATAGAAGCCAGCAGAGAAAGCAAACCTTTAAGCTTGACTTTCTTTACAGTGTTTAGCAAACATTAAATTATCATGTGTATATAATATATATTAGATTTTTGAAGGTTATAAGTTTACAGTGCATAACTACTGAAGAATTTAAATGCTATTAGTATATATTAAATTGAATGGTATGTCCTTCTCTATTGTCTCTTCCTTTAACTTTCTGTTCCAATCCAATAAGTATTCACTGAATGCCTACTACATGCATTGTAGTAGGCATTGAAGTCAGCACTGAGGGGAGAATGACAAAAATGAATTCATTCTTGCCCTCTTGAAGCTTGCATTCTCTCAGCATCCTCTAGTCCAAACCCTTTCGTTTTACAGTTGAGAAAACTAAGTACCAAAGAGTTTATTTGACTTCAACAAGGTCACATGAGTAACCATAGTGACAGTTCAGTGGACAAAGCACCAAGGTCTCCATTTTCCTTCACTGACACATTCTCCAGATTAATAAATAAAAACTCTCCCTCATTATGTTCAAAAAGATTTATACTTATTTGAGGTAAGAAGTCTGTAGGCTGTAAATGACTCAGGTCTGTAACTATCAGAGCTGCATGCCCACAGCAAGCAATTTATGTAGGAAAGTGAGTCACTGATAGGTAGTTCATAGCTCTTAGTCTTGCTCCCAAATGATCATTTTTCATTGTCATAAAGTCAGATTTGTAGATGTAATTGTCCTTAGTATCTAGTCCAGCCTCCTCATTTTACAGGTAAGAAAACTGATGTCCAGATAAGTTAATTGACATTTCTGAAGCCATAGGGGTAGCAAGTGGTCCAACTGGAATCTGAACCTAGGGCATTTGACACCAGAGCCAGTGTTCTTTCCTGTATTCTTCCTTATACTAATATTCAAGAAGGAGGGCATTTCACGTTCCTCGCTTTGAAGGCTGTCCTAATCTGTTGTGGAGGTGTGTATGTATGTGTATATATACATTTATATATAAAATCTTTGGCTCTTCAAAGTTACATAGACCCTCATTTTTAAAGTGAAGCAACTTCAGATGAAAGTGACAGAGTTAGTTACTGAACAAATCAGGACTAAAATCAGATATCTTGATTCTCAGACGAGGGATCTTTCCACTACCACTTCTCCTAATCCATTCAGTTACACAGACTATGTATATTAAAATGTAGTCTATTATTATTAGAAAATGAAAACATTCTACAGAATAGAAATGCAAAGAACTGGTACATTGTGTTGAGCTCCATATTATTCATGTCTAAATACATCTTTGATAGTAAGTGGGTTCTTCTGAGTATATGGGACTCCAGTATATTTCAGAAAAAAAGTCTTGTTCTGCCTTTTCATGAGAGTTGAAGGAAATTCATAAAACCATTGTTTTTCTTTGAATTATTGTATTTATAGGATTTTGATCTATATACTAAATTTCTTTTGAAACTAATATAAGCTAAAGAAAAGCAACCAGGAATAAAATTCATGAAAAATTATGTCAAACTTTTTCCCAGGTAAAACTTTTGGAGCACTTACATTTAAAAATGTTGAAATAAGTTGCAGATTTTAATTATTCTTATTGTATAATGTAATGATTAATTTATTCAAAATATTGTATCCATCTTAGAATATATACATTTTTAAAATGTATAATTATGAAGCTAAGAAAAAACATTTTGCCTTTTGATGATACTTTTCCAGTCCCAATATTCCATATATCTTTTACTTTTAGGAAATACTAAATGTCCTGTTTTTTTTCCTGTCTTGTTCATTGGACAATCAGGGGTAGATGTTCCCCCTCTCTAGATAGGCGAAGACCTACTAGTCCCAGGATTCAAATCCAGCATGCATCTCCTGAGGATGACAGGTACTAGTCAATTCCTCCTAATGGAAAAGTCACCTACAAAATTTGTATGCCACCAAATTGAATATATTGGAAATAAGCTCATTACATGCTTACTGCCAGTAGCTCAGAAAAAATTCTTGTGATTCCATCTCTGACTGCATCCTATTATTATATAACACCTGAGAATGCTCATGTAACCGAGATGAGGATTCACTGACACAATTCAGAATACCATGATGTCAAATGAATCATTTTTATTTATTTTGATGCAGAATATCTTGGTATTAATTTCAGTCTTAAAACAATCTTAAAAATCATACATGTGTGTCCTTGGGTGCTTTATAATACCTTAATTTCTGCTGCAGAGTCTGTTTTTTTTTTATTCTGCAGTAGTGCATCAGTCTTAATCATCTCATTTCTCAGAATTATTGCCGATGAGCTCTGGTACACAAAAGAAAGAGTCTCAGTGGCATATGCCATGCAATAGTTGGGAATGACATGTTTCATATTTTCATTTTTTAAGTCAAATTTTATACAGGATCAATTTTGCTGGCAAGCTTGGTTTGAACAAATAATGCCATTCATTTTATCTGCTGATGCCCACAGGTCACAACATCTTCCATTGCTTCCTATCTTAGTTTTGTTATCCTTCTTCCAATCCATTTTTGAACCTGTTGTACTATTTTTAATATGCATTGAGTAAAATATTGATGATAGTTTGTCTTACATAATGTTAGGCCTTTTTTTCTTTTTAGTGTTGGCAAAAATTTAGTCAATTCTTAAAATGTAAATCAAAAGTCAGATCTTATTGAAAACTTTTAATGAATTTGATTTTGGGACACTTATGATTATATATTTCCTGCCAAGAATTTTACTTTATCATTTCATGTTTGATTTGTGTGACTTTAGAGATTTCAGCTATCGTTCAATCGGAAAAGTTAAGGTGTATATAAGAGAGGAAGGGGAGATGATATACTTTTTTTCTGTTTCTAAAATGGAGAAAGAGCAACAAAAGAATATTTTAAAAAAAAGCTCAATTATACCCACATGCCTATTTCAAATGCAATTAATCCAATTAGTATATACACAAAATTAATTTTATCGTTGTTCATTCTCTGAAGAAACTTATAGTTTTAGATACTTTGAGCCTCTGGGTTAAGTTGTCTTCAAATGCTTAAGAAATATTCAACCTTTTCTTTCCTTTGAAAATGTTTTCTCAAGCAAATGCTTCAAAAACCACCTTAATCTATATGACTGTTTCCGTTATTAATCAATCAATCCACAAACATTAGGTGGTGTAGTGAATAGAGTTCTGAACCTGCATTTAAGAAAGTCTGGGTTCAAATCTAGTCTCAGACATTCACTAATCGAGTGACCCTGGACAAATCATTTAACCTCAGTTTCCTTGAATGTAAAATGGGAAGCAGAGTAGCACCTGCCTCCCAGGCTTGTTTTGAGGATTAAATGAGATAATATTTCTAAAATTCACATAGCACAATACCTAAAATACAGTGAGAGCTATATAAATGCTTATTTCCTTCCCCTTTCCACTAAGTGTGTGCATTAAACAAGCACTATATGAGGCTTTCATGTAGGGAAAATGGATTTACAAAAATGATCCCTATTTGAAAATATTTTACATTTCAATATGGGAGACAATAAAGGATACACACACACACGCACATATATGCATACACACATATATTTCATGTATGTATATAAAAGAATAAATATATATGTGTATTATGAAGAGAATAAATATAGATAGCTAAATAAAAGGGAGTTAGGGAGGGAGGGTGCTAGTAGATGAGGGGGCCAGGAAAGGATTTATATAAAAGGTGACGTGAGCAGAAAGTGCCTTCTGAGGCATTTGTACTAGTAGACTATATCCTTTGCAGACTGTTTGCTGGCTACAGCCAGAACAAAACAACAAAATCAAAATCATTATCCTGGGAAGAGTTAAGTGACTCAAGGTTATGACAACTCCTCAAAGAAATGAAGTGAAATAGATTTTGAGGTAGAAAGGACCTTAGAAGTATATCATTTAATCTAAAGCCATCATTTTAACTTTGGGGAGATAACTTCAAAAGGTTAAGTGGCTTGCCTAAAGTCATATGGTTGCAAATTTGAACCCAGTATCCACAGTCAGTATTCTGGAGAAATTCATTTCTCTGAATTTGACTAAGATATTCTGCAAATATTAAACAAGTAATGAAAATTGGAACTGGACAAAAGAATAAGATTGGCAACAGCTACTATAATTTTATCCAAAAGTTTAAATAATGTAAATTAATTGCCACCACAGAAAGATCAAGAGAACCTGGAAAGCATTTTATACAGGAAACATTTGACTTACTTGTCAAATAGAGAGGGGCTTGGCAAAGGTTGTCTGTCACTTTTACAATATAAACTCATTTGCAATATCTAACAAAGAAGCATGATAATTATAAAGTTTCTCACAAAGCCCAGAGAATCAGTAGATTATAAGACAAGTGTAAAGAAAATTTTACAAGATTTCCAGTTAAGCAAGAATTAGAAAAAAATGACAGGTGGAAGTGAATTGGAAAGATATGCAAAAATCAATCCACCAAACTCTTCATTCAATCAAGGATGGTCAAACCCACAGTTAGACTCTTACATCAGAATTCTGGCTTTGCTGGTAGAAATAGAAATGGCATTAAGGAGAACGAGGAAAGGATAAGGGGCAGCCAGATTGATCAAGACGCTACTTGCTGAATGTGACATGATTTTGTGGGTATTGAGGGATCAATAAGCAATGTACCAAAGGTATTGAAAAAACTCATATCAATGCTTTAAAAAGTGACCAAGAAATCATCAGTGTATGTTGTATAGTATAGGGTATAGTATCAGCATACTATGTATGCTTACTCGCTCATATACACAAAATATTTTATGGGTCATCTGTACAAAAATCAATGGTATCCTGATTGGGGGAACAACCGTTTACAAAGCAATGGACCATATCTTTACTACATTACAACTGACTACACAATGTTAGGAATCATAGAAAATAATGTGTTTTCATTGGTTGATTATTTTAAAATGCTTCAGTAAAAGAAAATACTATTTTATAGAGTATTTTAAAATGATGTGTTTTTGTATTAAAATCATTCCAGATTCCTTGAAAGATATATCTTAAATAATCCTGTTCAATACCATCTACTAATCAATACAGATGAGACACAAAACAGGGAAATGTATGCTTGCCATCTGGAGGAAATTTAGCCTAGAGTCCAGGTCAAAGAAGGATTCCTTCTGGATGGTGAAGGCTTCTATATGTCATTCTTCACAGGTGACATTGTTCAGATTATGTTAAGTCCCAGTATGTTGCAAAGCTTCCTGGGAGAGATCTATAAAACTCAAAGGCCTTTGGCATGCTCATCCATATAGAAAAGATGAATGAATAGAGAATGTCCATTGCCCAGATTTCAGCATGCACCACCAGCATGTATATGTGGAACAGAGAGTATCAAGGGACAGTAAATAGGACTAGAGATGAAAAGAAAGAAAATGAGCTAAATTACCATCAGGAAATTGCAAATCAAATTTAATAACCCCAAATTTCCTGTGAAACAAAAGCCTGTCTTTTCAATACTAATATTTTCCTGTTGTAGCAGTTAAGATAGAATACCACTACTTTCAAAGAATTACAATTCCAACATATTACCAAAAAATCCAAAGAATAATAGGAAACAGAGATGTCAGTGAACTGTATGATGGGAAAACAGAAAGGGCTAGTCATGTAGCAGGAACAAGGAATGACAGGTGGACAGTCAGAATACCTGTAACAGCAAGGACCCTGACATTCACAGAAGGGCTTGCTGTACAGGTTCTTAGATCTACTTTTCTAAAAGGAAAGCAACTTTTGAGAGGTCAGCAATCTACTTTAATAAAGCACATATATCATTCACTTAGTTCAGGGGGAAAAGACAGCACCCTGAACTTCAGAGAAATACAGACAGAGAAACAAAGATCAACAGAAAGGAGTTTCCAACTGTCTGACCATAAGCAATACATACATCACAGATCAACAGACAGATCCAACTGTCCAGCCATATGTATGCATAGTTACAGAGAGAGAAGCACATATATCAAGGTTTTCAAAGCCAGTGGTATGGAGGGGCTCCTTAGTGACTGTCCAGTGTCTTGTCTGGCCAAACACTTCCAATGAGTAAACTTCAAAGTAAAACCTCACCTCATAGTATTTATACACTTTTCAGAGCCAGAGGGCATCTCAACCCTTTAAAACCAGTGCCTCACTAGAAATTAACAAAAGGTACTTGAGGCCTATTAATGGGGAGGAAGGTCTAATTAACATTACAATACCCTGGCAATACCAGGAGAAAGCCAGGAAGGCATCCAGCATTTTAGATGGAGCCCCAGAAGTGTATATACGAAAGGATGTGGACAAAAATTGCACAGCATGTGACTGGCCTCTTCAATGAGAAGTTCCCAACTGATGAGATCACAAATACATTTAAGCACTGAGCAGTTTGCAAAGAACAGATACATACTAGGAATCTCTTTTCAAATCCCCTTTTACTTGATGGCAACTAGATGGTGCAGTGGGTAGAGCATTGGACTTGAAATCAAAAAGACCTGTGTTCAAATCTTTCCTCAGATACTGTATAACCCTGAGCAAGTCACTTAACTTGTTAACCTCAATTTCCTCAGGTATTAAATGGAAATAATAGTAGCATGTACCTTTCAGGGTTGTTTTAAGGATAAAATGAGATAATATTTGTAAAGAACAGTCCAAACTTTAGTGATGCCTATGTGTTAGGCATTAAAATATTAGTTGAGTGAATCAGATAAAACTTGCTTTTACAAGTTACCTGAGAGCACTGAGAGGTTAAAGTTACTGGCCCACAGAGTATTTGTGACTGACAGGGACTGAACTCATACCTTCCTGACATTGAGGCCTGCTCTGTATCTACTACATAATAAATGCTTATCATATTTTGGTTGTTTGGGATATAATTTTCATTTTTCACACACATTAAAGTGTATCTTCAGTAACTGATGCAGAAGAAAGATAAACTGATAATAACAGTTTAAAAATGTTTTGCTATCAAAATTCATACTGTGCCTAAACTATTTGAAACTTTATTTTATACCTTTTTATTATGCAGTAGTTTTGAATCCATTTTTCGAAAAAAATGCTATTTTAAGAGTTATCCCCTTCTTAGCCAGCTTAAATAATCTATTATATTATCTTTTAAAAATAATACAGTAATGCTTTAGAGATTTGTTAGGCACAGATACAAATAAGATAGGCATATCTGACCTTGAAGTATATCCTGGGTATTTGGCAGCTGTACTGTTGGGGAGGGGAGGTGGGAAGGGAGGGCAAAGACATGAATTTGCAAGATGAAGGCTTGCCTTTTAACTTTACTATTTCAGTGACAGTGTCCATTTGGCATGAATGTTATTTTTAATATGCTATAATTTATACAGTTGAGAACTTCATGTTCTTAGAACAAAGATTTGCTGTGCAAATAGCTTTCTCTAAATTCCTTAAGGCTGCTGTAGTTTATGTGTACTCCAGTTGCGTTTCTGTCTCTGAACAAAATGTAGACCTACTTGCAATGCTTAAAATGAAATTTTTAAACATGAATAGAACCATAGGAATTAATGTAAGTATCATATACTTTGGGGAAATGAGCCATTAATTAATTTTCTCTATTTTGTGATTGCCTCTAAACCAAGATGATGTGCAGTTAGTTGACTTAAGTATAAGAACATCCTCAAGTGAAAATATAGATAAATTGGGTGTATTAAGTTTTATTTTTGAACTGTATTCATTTTAGGGCTTTCTATGGTGCCTTACACATACCAAGTACTTAATAAACATTGAATGACCTATTTATTAATACTTTAAATGTTTTAAGCTGTTAAGTTTAAACTATTCAGACAAAACATTCCTTTATTTTTCTCCTAACATATTTGCAGATCTCTTTTAAACTTGTTTTTTTTTGCTTTTTTTTTGAATGTTTTTCGCCTCATGGAGCCATTGACTTAAATATTCTGGTCACAAATATTTGGGTCATTCATCTACCCAGTGGCAGCAAGAAGTGATTTTAGGAGCAAAATGTTTTTGTGGGAAAGCCAGTTATATGATGAAAATTCCTAGGCTCTAAGAAAATTGAAGAGCCTGATGGAAACAGGTAGAGATCAGAAGTTAATATCAAAGCAATCTGGTTCATTTTATATTACTCACTCGGTGCCTAAAATTTATTGGTGAATTTTCATACAAAAGTTCTCCTTACCAGGTTCCATTCTGGTGGAATTTGTTTTATATGTTAATTAATTATATCCACTCTCCAATTAGGTGCCAAACACAAGTGCCTAAATGACAGAGAGGGCCAAGGAACAAGTTGTTTCCAATGACTTAATATGGCTAAATTCACTTTAGTCGGTGAAAACAATAGGCTCTTTCAATCTCATCAAAACACCTAAATCAACAGTTTCTCCCCCAGGAGAGAAACTGTTGGTTTTTGAAGAGATACATTCAGTGTTATGAAGGAAAATTATAATAAGTCACAGTTGAGATGCAATGTAATCACTTACTATGTATACCATTTAACAATTTCTCATGCTTTTCATCACTTTTTCTCTTCAGATGCCATTGCTTTTCAAAAAATACCCTTTATGTGCACAAAAGAAAAGCATCTCTATAAGGGCATCAGAAATACTACTTGTGTATTTGATGGCTAAATGTATATGCATATGGTTTTATAGCTTTTGCTTGCATGTTGCCATCGTCATTGCATGTGACCATCTTTCTGTTTCTATCCATTATGTCCAAATCCAATTCCATGTTCCCCAAACCATGAAGGACCTGGATGTTGGAGTCTTGCATTCCCAAACAAGACAGTATAAGCCACCAAAGTACTAAACCAGCAACAACACAGAGGTATTTTAATTTATCAGATTTCAGTTTCAATTAAAAATGATTATTTTATAATAGAATTTGGTTTCCATTTTACAATAGAAATGTCTACAACTTTGGCATACTTTCCTAATCTTAGTGTTTGAATGTGTTCAGCTATTTTACTGCACGGACTAAATATGATGATTCTTTAATAGAGTTGTATAATTTACAAATTATCATTAGTTTGTAAAATATCTTCACGTAATAGTCATAAATATCTTCATGTAATAACCAATTATTGATTAATAAAGTCACAGTTTGCAAGTAAGATCAAATTAGGTTTGTTTCTCATTTAAACCAAGTGATACAAATATTAATAAGAGAAAATTAAGCTTGAAGGGTAACCAGATAGCATTTATGTCTTTGTAGGTAAATTTAGGTTTGATTAGGAAGTCATGTGCTTAATGGTCATTAAGACTCCTTCCTTTTAATTATTTCTTACATTTTAAAGTCTTTAAACTTTTCAAAATGGTTTCACCTACATTATCTCTTTTGAGCTTCATAACAACATCTGGACTAGGAAGGGCAGTTCTTTTTCCTTCTATATAGTTGAGGATACTGAGGCTAAGAAAGGTAACATTCCCAAGGTTATACAAACCCATAGTGCGAGAGTTATAACTAGCACCAAAGTGTCCCAACACCTAATCCAGTGCTCTCTGTGTTATCTTAGATACGTTTCTATAGCCAAGCATAATATGCCTTGCCTCTTGGCAAGAGCCAAATAGACATTTAATATAATTAATAATATGTTTCACTTAAAGGAATTTGTTAGCTTTTTTAAAATAGATTACTCTCCCCAAGGGTACAGATTGAATTCCATCTATGCTTTTTCAACCTGTATAAATCTTCTCATTGTCCTCTAAATCCTCCACAAGAGGGATCTCATCATGCTCAAGGTCATCATTTAATTTTTTTTTACCTTGTTATTTGGTCCATCCAATATCTATCATAATTTTTATAATAGGAATTCTTCATCCATTTGTTTTTTCTTATGTATATAGGTGTATATATATATAGGTATATATGGTTATATATATCTATACACATATATGTATAATGGATGTACATATGCACATATACCTATATGTATATTTGTATATATGTATATGTATTACATACATATCCACATGATATATGTATTGCATAATATACATATATTATATGTAGCTAGGTAGCACAGTGGATAAAACACTAGATCTGGGGTTCAAATCTACTTCAGACATTTACTAGCTGTGTGACCCTGGACAAGTCACTTAACCCTGTTTGCCTACTTCCTCATCTGTACTATGAACTGGAAAAGGAAATGGCAAACCTCTCCAGTGTCTTTGCCAAGAAAACCCCAAATAGGTTCACAAAGATTTGAACATGACAGAAATGACTAACATGTGAAACATGTATAGACAGATCAAACTTCTTTTTAAAATTATAGCAGATCTCATTTTGGAGGCCTGAACTGTACATTCATTCCAGCATGATAATGCTACAAATGGGTGTCTGGATAATCTGATCATTCATAGGAAAGACCTAGACCTTTTTCCTTTTTCAACTTTGTCAAAGGAGAGTCTTTAGGCAATGGATTAGGAAAAAATTCTTCCAAGGAAAGCTCAACAAGGAACTCAAATTAGTTATCTAGTCTTAAGAACATAGAGGATTGGGAATGGAACAAGCAGATCACATTTAGAAAAGATCTGTAATGATGTCTATAGCACACAGTTTTATATCATCAACGTTTGAGTAGCAGCATTTGAAATCTAACGGCACAGTTCTTGGAGTATTTCATGAAGCAGAAGTAGCATTAGTGGAAGCAGAAATGGGAAGAGGAATTGGCCTGGACCAAGTGTACATATCGAGAAAGTCAGGTCAGACAGTAACAAGACTTTGAAGGTGTTGAAGGAATCATTCTCTACACCTCTAAAAGAGGGAACATGGGAAAAAATCATTAACTTTATTTTATCTCCTCCCCCCAAAAATGTAAAATGTCAATAATTACCTACCTTTGTGCCTACTTTCCTAATTCTACAAAGTGATATTCAATTAAAAATTGAGAATAATTTATACAATTATGAAGGGCATACTTACTAAATGTATAAGAAGGAGCTGGGCCAGTGGCTAGAGTGCCAGCCCCAGAGTCAAGAAAACTTACCTTCCTGAGCACAAATCTAGCCTCCTTCAGGTGCTTACTAGTTGTGTGACCCTAGGCAGGTCACTTATCCCTATTTATCTCCGTTTCCTCATCTGTAAAATGAACTGGAAAAGGAAATGGCACAGTACTCCAGTGTCATTGCCAAGAAAATCCCAAATGGTGTCATGAATGACCCAAATATTTGTGACAGGACTGAAGCAACTGGACAACAACTGCAAACACAATAGGGGCAGGATTTAAACCCAAATCCTCAGACTTAACAGAGCCAGCAATCTTTCTGTTGTAGCATACTGCCTCTCCATCTAAGAATGAACACAGTATAGCGAAGAATAACTCCATTGAGGGGAAATAACATAAGACAAGTTTAAAATTCTGAGAGAGCTATGATATTTCTCTTTCAATATTATTTCTAGCTGACTATTAGATAATCATAATCTCATCTACAATTACAGTGTGGCACAATGTATGTAAAGAGAATACTGAACTAGGAGCCCGGTGATCTAGATTATAGAACACAAAATTCTGTGTGATATTTGGCAAATAACAGCCTCTCTGTGCCTTTATGAAATGAGATTAGAAAATAACCTACCTTCAAGTAGATATAATATCCTTGTCATGTCCAAAATGTTATGAACTACCTTGATTATATGGGTAAAAATGTGTCCATGGTTTAATAAAATAACACAGCTAGCTATATCTGGATAGTATGCCAGACTTGGAGTCGGAAACATTCATCCTGTCCTCAGCAGTGTACTCATCTATTGTTTAGTCATTTTTTTCAGTCATGTCCAACCCTTCGTAACCCAATTTGGGATTTCTTGGCAAAGGTACTGCAGTGATTCACCATTTCCTTCTTCCACTCATTTTACAGATAAGGAAACTGAGGGCAACGGGGTTAAGTTGCCCAGGGTCACATAGGTATTAAGTATCTACTAAACGGTATCTTGGCACCCCTGTCTTCACTTTACTTAGATTTATGACACTTTCTTCAAATGCCACATATGAAGAGAGGCTTATAGAGGAAATTTATGAAATTTTCCACTTTGAGAGAAATATTATTCTATAGTCAGGATCATGTCCTGAAACTCTTGAAGACAGGCAATACTTTCAGCAAGAATGACTTAGCTAAATTTAATTCCTTTTTTTTTTTTTTCGGTCCAAGGCCTAGGAGTTCATTGATACCAAGTTCCAGTAAGGAAATTCTCTCTATCTTGGGGAAATCAGCAGCTGTTTTACAGTTTCAGATCTTAGGGAATTGTCTGGTTATACTAAGAGAGCAAATGATTTATCCAGGGTCACTTAAGTTACAATGTGTCTAACGCAGAGCTTGAGCCTTTTCTTGTAGATGTCAAGGCTGGTTCCCTCTCAGGGTACCTCATACAAATTTTATTTATTGTCTGTAATCAGAAATGTGTTGCTAAATGTTTAATAACCAGATCTCAGTGGAGGGCTGGAGGGGGTGGGGGTAGCCCCACATATTTACAATTAAACTGCATTATTGATATTTTCTCCAATTTTTTTATTTAGACAAAAACAAAAAATCGAGCACTGATTTGTAGTGTTTGCTGATTTCCAAGATCTGTGTTCAGACTGAAAGTTTACCAATCAGCTCTCATGACCCAGTTTTAGCTGACTCCAGTATATCACCATGTATGATAACAGTTTATAAAGCACAGAGATCTAACTTTGAAACTATTTCCAATAGGAATAATTTTCATGTGATACCTCATTTTGACTTAAGCCTATTACATATTATAACTAATGACAAAAATTATACCAATATAAATTCTTATTTAACTATGATTTGTTTACACACTCAAACATATATAGAGTTAGAAAGAGCTTTATTTCTTGCATATTGTTAGACCTGCACCTACCAAGTTAAAGCTCAAAATAGGATAATCTCTTTAGATTCCAGATAGTTCCAGTATAATTAATTTCATCATTTATTATCATTATTAATCGTAATAGATACCACATGAATATGGTATATTTAGGCTACATCTATGTAATGAAGTAATCCTATATATCTGGTCATTACAATAACAGATGCTATTAAAAGCATGGATTGCAGATTGATGGAAATTTTCTTCTTTAGGGAATTTATTTTCTTATTCATCATGCTGAGAATTGTCTAAATTAAGTTAGGCACTCATCAAAATAAAAACTCAAATTTGAGAACTCACCAAAATTAAGTTAAGCACTACAACACTGCAGAGAATTATCAAAATTAAGTTAGGCACTCATTATTTGGAGTCTCTATGAGAGTTGCATGAAGAAGATGGAAAGAATTTTAATAATGGCTTCTGCCTCAAGATCTTTAAGTCATCAGAACAGGAAAGTTTAAAGTTTCAGTTCCATTTTAGACATATACGTGTTGATATAGATAGTTCCCAAGAAGCTAAGACTTGACTTAAGAACCTTTATACATGAATGTTACCCTTAACTATTTTGCTGTGTAATTAACTGGAAGGAAACTAATGAAAAAGAACAGTGTAAGGCTCTTTCTTAATTCAGCAGTGAAAAGGGTTAATTCGTCACTTTAATGGATTGTTGAGGATCGTTACTAGGCAGCGAGGAGTCTTCAGCCCCCTGCTAATTCTAAACACTCCCCACTTCCCTGGGGCTTTCTGGGTGAGAATCTAGGAGGAAAAAGATGGCATAGTGAACAGAGTGCTAGACTCGGAATCAAGAGGACCTGGGTTAATGTCTCAGATTGGGTACCAGGCACATCATTTAACCTCTCTGAATCTCAGTTTTTTTATCCCTAAAATGGGCACAAAAATATCATCAGTGTAACAGGGTTTTTGTGAAGGATCAGATGAGATCATTGAAGGACTTCATAAGCCCTAATGCACTATAAGAATGTGAGTTGATGCTATTTTGAATAGATTCTATTATA
Source organism: Bettongia penicillata ogilbyi (assembly GCA_023548195.1). NCBI lineage: Eukaryota > Metazoa > Chordata > Mammalia > Diprotodontia > Potoroidae > Bettongia > Bettongia penicillata. Next base: position 3,876,778 of record JAJHZJ010000032.1, on the reverse strand, counting down.
CAGCCAGGCATAAGGCAGGATGGGACTGTTTTCTTCCCCAGCTCCCCCAATAATAATGCATTATCAGCAAGGCATTAGCCTGACACTGCCAGAGCAGCTAATGCCTCTCTGAAATTGACACTTTAACACAAGTGGTCACCAATTTCATGTACCAAGTGCTGCAGTGCCTCAGTTCTCCATGGCTCCCTACTATTGGACAACAGAAAAGAGATGAGTACAGTGATGGAACTCCCTATGGTATGGAGGAAGCATGGGGGCAGACAGCTTATTAGCAACAAATACAAGGAGAGCATAATTGGTAGAGCAGGATATTCTACAACTGAAGCTGGGGTAAACAAATGCTGACCAAGGTGCTAGAAAAGAGGGCAACAGAAACTTAAATACTAATAGTCACAATATTAAACAAGCACACAAACAACAAAAACTCAACAAATCTTCAGGTGTTTTTTCATTTAATTATTAATACTTATTGATTATTAATACTATTTTTAATTACATTTCATTTGAAAATGTGTATATATGTATATTTATGTATGTATAGTATCTCAGTTGGATCAAGGGCTAAGTAGTCTTTTGTACACAGGATGTGTCCCCATCTACAGCCTCATCTAACCTACTGTTTTTATAAAAAAATTAGTTTAGTGTTCCAAGATGTGACATATAAATTTGTGAGAAACAAAATCTTTAAGTTATGGAGAACTTATATATCAGTTAAAAGATTTTGTTATATTTGGATTAAAAAAACCTTCAGAAATGATTGAATAAGCAACATGGGGGTATATAGGACAAAGGAGGAGGCAACAGTATTATTAGATTTGAGAATGCACATTATTTCACTCTAATGGAGCATATTTGACTGTAGCACTCTTCTTTCTTTGTCAAGGATCTTTCTGAAAAAGTTGTTGGCTTACAATGTAGATTCGGTTCTATTTTCACTACTTTTAAATGATGTATTAACCCTCATATCACTATCACCATCATCTTTCCTAGCATCGCTTTTTCTCACCTCATTTTCTGCTTGTCAATGGAAAAAAAATGGCTATTCAGGGATCCACCTTCAACTACTTTCACATGGAGCTAAGAGGTGGCAATGAACCCCTTTCCTGCTTCTAGTACCAGGTGTTCCCATTTGGCAGCTCTTCTCTTCCTTATTTCCAGTTTCTAAATGGGTTTTTAATTGGAAAACATTGATTCCTAAAACTATGTGCTGAGAAGAGCTATATAGCACTTTTCCATCTGTCAGTTTCTTTTTATCATTTTGTTATATGATTATGGCTTTATTTATCACATTTTCTGTACTTTTTAACATCTCATTTCACAGGCAATCTCGAAAGTCGGAAAGATCTAGCAACCAAAAACAGACTAGAAAAAGCAATGCATCTGATGCAGAAAGGTAGGCTTAGCCTTATACTGTTGTTCATGGCCATCCTTGATTTTAACATATACATACATGTATATTATATATTTTAACATATATTCAAATGTGTCCCTTATGAACTGGATCTTGTTTGAAGTTTGAATTTTCAAATATGAAACAAATTTTGTGAAATTAAAGGTGATTTGTGGGAAAATCACTTATTATCTAGTACATTTTCTTATGTGAAGATAAGGGTACGATAATTTAAAAATAATCCCTTACTCACAGGGTCCAAATTTCTAAATCTTGCAGTGACTGTTGTTGATTTTGTTACTCATTAAAGTGGGCTACACCTACTTCTCACCCATACGTATAACCTCATGGACCCTGAAGCATTTGAACTCGGTTTTAGGTTTCTGAGTTCAGCCCACAAATTCAAAATAGGTCATGCATCTGTGATTTCATTGGTAAAGGAAACTACTGGGTGAAAAAACTTCATATACCAATGCATGTCAACAGCTTCTCTACAAATTATAAATTATAAATTATAAAATTGTCAAGAGCACTAAGAGATTAGGTGACTTGCCCAAGGTCACACAACAACTAGATGTCAGAAGCAGGACGAAAACCCGGGACTTCACGGCAAAGGTTGACTTGCTATCTACTATGAGGCACTACTGTCTCACTACAAAATGAATTAACATTCAATATTTCCAAGTATTAGCATGTCAGCAATTTTAATATTGATTGTCTATATTTAGTAAGTGTCATATTTTCTCTGGTTTCCATGAGGAACATAGAATCTTTTGATTTGTAGGATGTCTTCCCCTGTTTTTTTTTTTCCCGAGCAGCCACATGAACTTAGAGGAGGACAGGACTTGGCATCTCCAATGCCTAACATTCTCTCTGGTACATAGTAAGAGCTTCCTAAATGCTTGCTGATTATCCAGTTAATGGCTGGAACAATCACAGAAGTCATATAATTCAAGTTTTATATTCTTTGGGAGGAAAATGAGGCCAAGAGAAGTGACTTCTCTAAGCAGAGATAAGAATTCAAATCCAGGGTTTTAGACTCTAGAGTTAGTGCTCTGTTCATCCTACCACACTTCCCATCAACTATGACATGACAATGATGTCAAAATTAAAGATACAATGTGAGTTAAAATGTAAAATTGTGTATGTTAAAAATACTTTATTCTCTTATGCAAATTCCATACTTAGTACCCCTAAATATGCCATAACACATGAAATAGTATTGCTAAGAGTAAAATGAAAAACATTTTAATTACTTCCATCCAAATCATTAAATAGTAAAAGAATTCATAAAATGTGACATACTGCCTATTCTATTATTTAAGGTACTTTACATCACAAAATGATATTTTGCTAAATTTTGATACCACCTTTACACTAAACCAATTCCAGTAGCCTTCACCTGAATATACTATGATTATAGTTTCCTTAGTTTCCTATTTCTTTGAAAGTAACACATGCTTACTTTCATCAACTTTTCCAGTTGAATAATATTAAATTGATGACGTACCTGATCAGAATGATTACAAATAGTCTAACAATGTAAAATATGGTAGCCAAATTATTAATTCTTTTGCTAAAATTATATATTCTGTAAAGAATAGATACTTTAGACAGACCTACTGTATTTTTCATTTAGATTCTGAGCCCCTTGACCTCTCTGATTTTTGTGTGGGCTCTCATCCAGAGGGGGAAAAAATGACACTTGATATTTCGATGCACTCAACTGACAACATTTTTTCATGGCAATATAATGTAAAAGCATCTCCTCATTGTAAAGAAATTATGATCTCTGGAGTTGACCCATACAATTCATAGATGAATACTGTCTTAAACAACTGTGTAAAATTAGTCATTCCCCTGGTTGCCTTACCAATGTTTGATTTTTCAGTAATATTTAACTGATTGTTAAAGAGAAAGCCACAGAAAACAATGAGTACATTATCTTCTTTAAATTACTTTTATCCAATATCACCATGCTACCAATATTACCATAATCCAATATTTTAGTCCCATGGAATAAACAAGATCTCATTGGTTATTTGTAGAATTTAGAGAAGTAAACTAAACCAATCAGGTTCCTTAGATTTTAAAAGTAACTGATCACTTTATATTTTTGGAAGTTACTGATTTCCTGAAGTCAGTGGGACTGAGCAACACCAGCTTATTCCCAAAGTTAAACCCCAAAATCTACAATTCTGAATATTTTTCTGTTTTTTCCAATTTCCACGTTTTCAATGTGTTCTTCCCCTCATCCAAAAGTATGAGTTAGCTCTTTATCAAATATGTACCTACACACACACACCCAATATATATATATATATATATATATATATATATATATATATATATATATATATATATATGTTATTTGTAATCATTTGGTTTTGTCCAGATCTGTAATTTCATACAGGACTCTCAATGACAAAGCCCCTTTACCAATGGAGATTCACCACTCATCTCTAAAACTGCTAGTCTCAGTGAAGTGACTGGGAAACTGAGAGTGTAGATGACTTGCCTGGGGTGGTATAGTCAGTATGGGGCAGTTGTAGGGTTGTAGCTCACTTCTTTCTCACTTCAAGACCAGTCTTGTATCTACTATAGTGTACTGCCTATCAATGAAGTAATAAAACAAGTGTTTTTTTCTAATTTTTATAGCAAATTCTCATTAAATATAATGAGAAAATTTGAGACTTTCCAATATAATTCCCTGTTGACTCACTGCTTCAGTAAAGCAATCCCTCCTGATATTCTTAAGTAGCACATAAGAAAACTGTAGAATTAGGCATAAATGAATAGGGATGATGCTTATTGGCTTGACTTAGAGTAAAATTTAAAATAAATGGAAGCAAACAACTTTGGAAGTGGTCTAGAAATGACGCAAATTGTTGAACTATTTTCCTTTTTTTTACTGGACTTTTGTATTCACCCACTTTAAGACAGTGGCCTAAATTTCCATTCTTCCCACCTACTAGTTTTATGAGCCATACAATCTTTGACATTTCAGCATAGAGTTCAGCCTAAGGCCGAAAGTTATCTCTTCACAATTGCATTGATTCATTTGTTGAGAAATTCTTAGCTTTGTCAGTACGATTCAATGCAGCCCTTTTGTTTACTTGTTTGTTTTTATTGGGTTTTTTGGTCATATCTGGCTCTTTGTGACCCCATGGGGTTTTCTTAGCAAAGATACTATAGTGGTTTGACATTTCCCTCTTCAGCTTATCTTACAGAGGAGCAAACTGAGGCAAGCAGGGTTAAGTGACTTGCCCAGGATCACACTAGCAGCCTCCAGTACGCATCCCGGGCCCCCACTGCCAGTCTAAAATTTCCAGATTATGACTAAAGATCTGTCAAAGTCCAAATCCCAAAGTACTGGATTTGGATTAATATTTATCAACTACCTAAATTATACTGTCTCAGTTCCCTAAGCGTGACATTGGCTTTTTATGAAATTAGATAAATCTTCAATCAGTGACAATTTAAGAAAATATATCATTTTGAAGGTAGAAAGAAAAATTGTCCTTGTGAGTGTGAACTGAATGCTTTACTTTCTGAACTGTACAATCTATATGAACAAGGTATACATACTTCCACATTTCCAATTACTGAATGAATTGTTAGAAGAACATCTCAATCAAATGTACCATGCTTCTTCAAAAGAAGGAGTGGGGAGGTCTGATTGCACTGTTTCAGCCAATGCACACCATAAAATACAACTAGTATAAAAGAATAGCTATTTGAAAGGTGAGTGGTATCCATACAATTTATTAGGAATGTCAGATCAAGAACTAGGACCTACACTCAAACATTCTAGTAACAGCCACAAGTTCTATGCTCATTTAATTCACCCAAACTCTTGCTTTATAAATCATATTCATAGTCAAATTTCTGATGTTGATTCTATTGATATCAGGAGAGAAGACATACATGCTACAATATTGGTGTGTTTTATCAGACTCTTGTTAAGAGTTTATAAGTTTGATCTGCAAATTTTTACAAAGCATTTTTTGTTGATTATTTCATATTTTGAAGCCCTCAAGTATTCATAAAGTGTAAGTGCCACCATAACTAATGCTATGAGAATGCCATATGTAATGGTCTTTGGATGTATATTAGTACTAGATGCTGTGTATAAACGTTGTGAAAAACAAGGCAGGCTGTCATACTGGATAGAGGACCAGACAGGGAGTCAGGATATTCTGGCTACATGCCCAGCCCCTGAGGCTTACTGGCTTTTTGACCCTGGGCAAGTCACTTAGTCTTTCAGTTCTCCAGTCAACTCTCCAGGACTTCAAGTGACAATGTGCAGATATGCCTGATAGAAGAAATTCATTCATCAGGAGTACACTCTCCTATTAAAATCATAAGGCTAGGCCCATTCCCATCTCCATCTTGAAAATCATACTTTAAATCTTCCATACATTATGCATTGCCTATTCCTGAAAAAAAAAATATTTGAAACATCCTTAATCATATTTTTCTATGTTAATCTTAAGTTCCTTTGGATAAAGAGGAAATATATTTTCTGAATTAAAGGAATTTAATTAATCACTTTAAAACTTACTTGGCATGATAATCTCAGTGCTAGGTTGTTTGTACTTATTTGCACATCAGTATCTAGCAGTCAAATGTTCGAGTTTTACTTGGTTCTGAGCAAAACTAAACTATTACATTAATGTAACAAAGTTTTCCTTGGGCAAATGGGTGGTGGGAAAGATAATGTGGACGTGTTGACTGAAAAATTTTTTCTGACCCTAATGTTTTAGGGTTCTCCCACAACATCTTTCTAGAAGGGGACACCCTACCCCAAGAACAACTGATCAGCCAGTCTTTAGGGGAAAACATCCCTCTCGCTCAAGGTCGAGTGAGCATTCTAGTGTCAGAACAATGTGTTCTATACATCACCTTGCGCCAGGAGGGTCGGCACCAGCTTCTCCGCTTCTGACAAGGTTGCTATTCCATGTACAGCCCCACATTCATGTGCTGCCTTCCAGGTGTCAGTGTGGTGTTGTACCTTCCCGAACATTTGATGCTTTCGCTCATGGCACTATACTTAAGAGTCCTTTTTTTCATGACACTTACACAATTCTCCACCTTCTTCTAAGACTTAAATCTATTTTCTCTGTATTGATGGAAATTCTCTCTTCCCTACCTCAAAACTACCATTAAGAATTAAATCTGGCTGTGTTGTGTCCATCCATCTGTTTGTGGCATATTCACATGAAATGGTTTTTAAAATCAGGAAAAAGCTGTGTATAGTGAATTACTTGGAATAAAAGCTGACACTCCCTTTGGAGTATACAAGAAATAATATCCTTGCATTTCAATTAGATAAAAGTTATTTTAGTGATGCTTAGCTTAAAATATGTGATTATCAATACATGAGTACTCAGAGTAAGCTGCAACTCCTGTGCTATAATTTAAATTGTTTCCCCTATTTGTCATATAGAGTAAAATGTCATTGAATGAGGCATCATAGTAATGCTCAAAGAAAGTTGGCCTCAAAATTAGAAAGATCTAGGTTTATATCTTCTAACATATACTGACTCTGTGACACTGGACAAATAACTTACCCTCTCAGTGCCCCAGGCAGCTCTCTAAGACTTTTAAATGTATAGATACTGCTGCCCTGAAATTGTAGAGAAAATTCTTCATCAGGCACTCCCTACATCAATGAGATCACAGGTCTCATACTATTTATCTATTTTTTTTTACCTTTGCTCTAAGTCCTGTGACATATGTCCAAACTTAAGATTCTATTTCAATTTTTTAGAAAAAACTTTTAATATCCATAATGGAAAATTTGAGGAAGTATGCAAGAATGATGACTATATCATTAGTCTTTAGAGTTGTATGGAGGTGGTATGCATAATTCTAGAAATATCATTTTTAGTCACAGAATTATAGGGGATTTGCAAAAATCTACTTAACAGCTGTTTTGTATATTCAAATTCTGAAGTCACCAGTTATATGTGTTTGGTTCAGCACTAACAAAAATCGATCATCCACAGAATAACATCCATATAATCAAAATATTTCCATTAGAAGCTGCTCAATTCAGAAGTCCAGTCAGTCAACTAGCATTTTTTATATTCTTACAATATGCCAGACACTGCATTGAGCACTGGGGATACAGAGAAAGGCAAAGGATAGCCCCTGCTCTCAAGGAGCTGATTCTAATTCTATTAAGTAGAATAAGTATTTTCACAATCCATTTCCATGCTCTCTTGATATTGCTTTCTTTTCATCCATCTAAAAATGTGCTTACTTTTTTTCTTCAGTAAGGATATGACAGGCATTTTAATGTTTGCCTGATGAAAAAGTGAAATAAGTCAGATAGGATAATTGTCTTGTGTTGAAGTTGCATTAGTTCTTTTTTCCCCTCATCTCCCTTGCAGAATACACCAAGGAAGTCCTGGACAGTCTCCTCCTGCAGACACAGCCTTCAGCAGTCGTAGGGGAAGACAACTCCCCCAGGTTCCAATAAGGAGCGGCAGTATAGAACAAGGTATCACCTAATGAATGAGCTATCATAGTCAATAAATTTTGGGTTTCAGAGCACACCCTTTTCTCAGAATCTGTCACTCATTTTTAGCATAAAATTATTACTTTTACACTGGACAGAATTATGTGAATGGTAAGAATATGATTCATTTAGATTCTTGGATTGTCATTCTAAAATGCTAATTAAGTGGTTAAAAAAATCTTTGGTGAATGACAAAGGTTATAATGTGAAAATAACAAAACAAAAGGATAACTATCCTTGCACTTTGTAGTACCTCTCTGGCATCAAAGGAAACAAATAGCTTAAAGTGAATTCTTCCACCAAATGCTTGTGGCTTACTTTGGTGACTCAACTTCCATCTTAGTACTAAATGACTATTTCCTTGAACATTTCCATTATGAGGATCATGATTTGCAAGTATTTACTGGAGTCAAACAATGGACATGACTGGATTTTTAATTCAATTTTAGAAATGCTTTACTTTATTATTTTCTAATGTATGTTGTATTTTATAATGTGCGTACCTTGCTTTTTAAAGTGACAATTTGAAGTCATAAACATTATCCAGGTCAGATGGTTTGTATGAATATGAGGTTGCTAGTTACTGAGGGGAAAAAATACATAGAACCAATTATTGTTTTAAATGCATGGTGTTTCTTAATGTTATATAGTGATAAAACAATGTATAAATCTAGATGCTTTTTCTTGGAATTTGTAGGTGTTTGATAATTAAGTTTCAAAAACTGTGATTGGGCATCTATGTAATTATACAGACAGAAGCTATGTATGGTCAATATTGAAATACTGAATATTTTTCCCCCTCCTAATATCTACCATAGATGAATTTTACTTTGTCTTTTATTCTATGTTTGGGATTTCTCCTTTTCACTTAAATGCTAACTACAGTGTGGGTACTAGAACTGTTATATAATATACTGAAATATGGTTGAACTTTTGCATTAGAAAGTTGGAAGCTATCAGTTCACTTGGTTGATTTTCTGGTCTGAATAATGACATTTCTTGGTATGTTACCTTTCATTACATATATATGCATATGTATATGCATATATCTATATTTAATTTGGGGCGTATTCTTTCTGAATACTATGTGTTTTATTTTGCCTTGAACTATTTTGTTGATCTCTAAGAATAAAAATGTCCTACTTAGAGCATCATGACAAAAAAATAGGGTGAACTAGATGACTTATGAAATTTCCTCCAACTTTGAGTCTGATTCTAAATAAAAATCAAAGGCTTAGTGAGATGTTAATTGATTTTTCAAATGAATATAATAATAGATATGAGGAAGTGTAATAGGTGAAGAGCAATGCTGGTTCTATAAAACCCTAGACTTATGTGTGCTGATGCATTCTTTTTACAGATGGGTACAATAGGGTCTCCCTTGGAAATGATTAATTTTGTGGAAATGTGACTATTTTCTGAAATAATTCTAATTTTTATTTATCTCTTCATAGTTTTATTTAAAATTTATTGTTCATTCTATTTTCTAAGAAATTATGTCAGAAGACTTTTCAAGATTGATGACCATTTTAGAGAGCCTCATCCTTAAAAAACCTTGCTATTCTTTTACATTTATGTTATAAACAAGTGCCGGTTTGATTTGCCGTATCTATTCACGTTTTCCTGTTGCGTAATTTTAAAATAATATTAAATTTGACACTTAGCTACCATCATGAGTTGTCAGCTTTATATTATCAGGAATTTGGGTTGTTAGAAATTCTTTGCATTTCCTCCACTTGTAAATCAAGTACTCTAAGGGTTTGATATCAAATAATTGCACTTCATATTAATCATATATGATGACACCATTGCTATTTTATTGCCATAAAACCAAGAATTGCTTCTACAGATTCAAGAGGGATATATTTCAAATTTCCATTAGAGGATAATCTTTTGCTTATAAACTGAATATTTGCTATTCATGATATTAATATTCACAGATGTCTTGCAGAGAAATTCTTCAATTTGTCAAGTTTGCTCTGAGTGGAAGAATGAAAGTGACTGAGAATGAATTGGTTGTGATTTTTCTTCTAATATTTAGTTTTACAGGCTTATCTTATTGTACTTAAAACTTTTTCTGTTTGCCTGATGTTACTAGGTATTTCTTCAATAATATATGTCTTTGGGAGTCATAGAAATTTGCCTGTTCTTCAATTACAACTGCTAAAACTATATTGTGGTAACAGAGGATTTAACATCTGTAATTCTGAATTTGTTCTCATTTTTTATGTGTTATAGAGAAATGCTTTGCATAATAGTAACAGACAATGTCAAAGTGTTCAACACAGTCAAACACCAAGAATTCCCATGATAAAGCAAAATTTTCTTGGCGTACATATTTATGAATACATTACTGAATCAGTCTTAAAAATCTTTAGTTTCTATTTCTTGATAATACATTTTTTTTAAAAAAATGAGCACAAGTAATTGATTCTGACTCAATCACATTTTTATAAGATTTATTGAAGATTTCAATTAATGAAAAATATAGAATTTAAGTTGGAGTAGTATCCATTATGCTTTCTTGTGAGTACACTTGTTCTAGCAAGCTTGCTTTATTTTCTGACAATTTTAATATAACATACATATATATACAAATATACATATATACATACATACTTATATAAATATTCAGTTTCTCAAGGAGAATAATACTGATTGAGTTTCCATGTTGAGTTAGTATGATATAATGGATAGAAAGCAGGCTTTGACTGTTCAAGTCCTACCTCTGACACATCCTCGCTATGTGACCCTGAACAAATCATTTAAGTTCTCAGTGCTCAGACAACTCTGTAAAGCTCTAAGATTCCACCAATCTATTGGTGGAAGTTTTTGTTTTGTTTTATTTTTTCCTACCTAGACATTTCTTATCACTGAAATCATGGATCTGTATGAGTAGATTACACTTATTTGAGTTTCTTCTGTGCTAGCAATTTTTCATTTCCTTCCCTCCTTCCTTCCTTCCTTCCTTCCTTCCTTCCTTCCTTCCTTCCTTCCTTCCTTCCTTCCTTCCTTCTTTTCTTCCTTTATTTTTTAGAACAATTTTATTTGACAACTACACTTAGTTTAACTTTTCCTACACTCACTTTTTATAACTCTCTTGGAACAAAGATCATAACATTCCTGATTTTGGCTCCTTACCAAAGTAGAAAGTAATTTCATTCTTAAACTATTTTCCCTATACTTATGTGCTATGTTGTTTCCAAAATTTTTGATATGGCAATCAGAACATTTGTCTATTTGGTTATTTTTTTTCAGATAGTCAATCCACTGCATATTTTTTCTTGTACTTTAGGATAAGTATTGTCATTTGGCATGACAAAACTGGATAACTTTTTTGAAAGAATACAAATAATTTCACTTTTTCATAAAATTTGTTTCAGAGTCTCTCAAAAATAATTTGCTCAAATATGAAATTATACATACCATATGGGATTTAATTCTTAACAATTTATTTCAACTGCTATTAATAAATGACTTGCATATGCAGAATATTAAATGGTTGCTATATGCAACACTAGTTTCTCCAAGAAATTCAGAGTTAAGATGAGAATTGATCTATCCCAGGGATTTCAAACATTCTGGTCACACATAGCTCACAACACTCTTGTGTGAAACTCACATCAAATTAAAATATCATTGGGAAATATTTAACAATATAAATAAAAATACAATAAAACATAGTAAACATTAACATGCAGTTTTTTAAGTCAAGGTGCAATCCACAGGGATCTTTATATATGCTTTAGTGCTCTCAGTTTTTAATTGAGTTTCATACCATTTGTCTATAACATAATGAAAATTGACAAGAGATGATAGACTTGAAAAAAGGAAAAGAACAAGTATCTATGTAGTTTCTAGAGATGATGTTAAATAAAGCATAACTATATAACATAATGTTATCACATCAGAGAAATGGGCAGGGGAGAGACAGCCAAGAATTTGATCACCTTCCTCGATTTATACTGACATTGTCCTAATGCAAAGGAGTGAATGGAATACCACAACACTTGGTTTCTTATAATAACATCTTGGGAGAATTTTCTGGACCAGAGGATAGGATGATATTTTTTTCATGCACAATAATATGATTTCCATGGGAAGATGGTGGGGGTGAAGGGGATGGATGGTTAAATCTAATTTAAAAGTCTAAACAAAAACATAACTTTCATTTAGAGGTCTCATTCAGCATAACTGCTCAAGGAGGTCTTCTGTCTTTGAGGTACAGAGTATTTGCAACCAACATTTTCATGGACACTTTGGTGAATCAAGCAGAAGGTTATGAAAATTGATTGTCACTGCAATCAGAAAAAGCTAAATAAAACAGAATTTCACCATTTACCACTTAATTCAGAATGTTTTTCCTTTGGAAATAATGTTAAGGAATACTCTTCATAATGTAGAGATATTGATGAAGTAAGGAAAATAGAATTTATCTAGCAAATTCTTTATTGATGACCACTAGTACACTTTTAGGTGGGCTGGAGTGATACCGTCTCTAAACTAGAGAAAAGTAATTGCTATCCCAGTAAAATGTAAACAAAAATAACATAATTTCACAAATAATCACTGTTATAAAAATAAACAAACACATTTTCCCATGGGCAATCTAATATCACATTGCAAACAGATCTAGAGATATTAGAAAATTGTGAGGCTCCCAAAAAATATCCCAAGAGATATCATGAACTTTTTGTTTTAGACTATCTACATTTTCACTTCTTCATTTTTGTGATTTTATTTGACATCTTCTGAGGACTTTCCTAAAGTCTTTTCAAAGACAATAGAGATTCCATCATCCCTTCTTTGATTATTTTTAATACCATATTTGATCCTGCCTCAACTTTGGCATCTCATGGTTTGTCATTACAACGTATCATATCACTTTTATACATTATATATATATTTTATTATTCATGTCATTGTCTTATTACACATTTCCTTGTCTAACTATAAATTTGCTGATTTCTTTCTTTTGTTTCCATCATTATGTGCATTTAATTCATTGAAGAACAAGACAAATATAGCTCTTCCTCAAAAGGTAAATATTAATATAACTTTTCTAACCCTTTAACATTGTTACCTTTCCATTATAAAATGTAATAGTTATTTTGTAACTTTGCTCTCTTGAGTTTTAAAAAGTCAAAATTTTAATGAACAGAACAATTTAAAATGATAATTATTTACCTAGTTCATTGCTATTGCTTTTCAATTTGAAATGCACTTAGAGGACTCTAATTTCCTGGAAAGGGGCTGAATAGCATTTTCAGTGTTAATTGTCAGTATATATGAATAGATTAGGTAAACTCTTGAAGAAAGTACTATCACTTAAGGAAATTAATATCTGTTTCATCTATATTTATTCATACAGATACATTAGAGAGCATTTAGTGTAACAAGAAGCTCCTTATTGAAGTAATAAAAGTATCAAAGTTAATTACCTTTCCTCTTCTGCTTTTGATCAAGTACTTGAGTTTTACTATTTCTTCAAGGTCCTAACCATATGATCAGGTATAGAGGGGGAGCAGAAAGCTGTCCCAGTTAATAATCCCGATATGTGTCTAAGAATTTACTAGGAAGATAGATGATTCATTACCTAACTACAGCCTATCTGTAATCACTGTCTCCAAAGGGATGCAATGGTTGTAAATTACGGAATATCCCAGAAAGTGTGAACTACCAATTCCTATTTGATCTTTTCTTTAATCTTGTCTGAGGTACCGGACTATTTCCAGATTACTTGTTTGGTGCTCCAAGATATGTGGCTTTCTTAGAATCCTTGCATACTGCCTAGGCTTTTCCTATTTAACAGAAGAGCCAAATGTTTTGGTATGCGTTTTCAAAATGTTAAAATATCAATCTACCATTTTGCCATCTTCATTGCACAGAAAAGACAGTTGCAAATTTTCCAGCATGCTACAATAGCTAAAATGATGAATATAATTGGTGAAAACTAAGTCTTCAGTGCTATTACGAAGGTACCATTTTACCCTAAAAGACCTCCAGAACCAGTAGTATAAAGAACACATTATTGTCCTTATTTGAATGCTTTAAATTCCGTTGCACCATACTTCTTGTCATCCTGGTTTCAAATGTATCACTAGATGACATGTGTTCTTTTTATTCTCATGGTTTTGCACTGCTTTCTGTGCATTCTGCTTTTGCCATTAAAGTATATGCTACATGGCTGCATGGAAGGAACACACGTCCTTTGGGTTCAGAAGGATTAAAGTGAGGTCCAGTGCAACTGAAAGGTATAGAGTCCTTTAATTATGGTTAATCAATAAACTTTACTAGAGAAATGTGAGAATTGAATAGTTCACTTCAGAATTCCACGAAGCAGTTTTTTTTAAAGTAATGCTCTATGTTTAGAGCAACAAAATCAGGCTACCTTTGTAAATAAATCTATTACCTACTAACTGAAGTTTACAGTGGAAAATGAAAAAAGAAAAGGTGAGCAAGAGGGAAAAAATTGAATTTTAAGTCAAAGGACCTTGGATATTTAAATATCTTGTAGAGTCTTGGGCAAATTAATTCACCTCTATGAGCCTCAGTTTTCATACCTCTAAAATGAAGGGGTTGTACTAAATTTGTAAGGTTCCTTTAAGCCATAAACCCTTTGACCCCATGAGTCAGTTTTGAGGTCCACATTGAGCAGGAAATGTTTTTGTTTAGCCTCAAAGTCCTACAATAGAGATCATCTATAATGAGCATAGAGAAGTCTTTCTGGTTGTTTTAGGCTTATGCATTCCATTTACAGTCAAGATAATGAACTAATGGTCCTCTGTGGCCAGTGCTTACTATATAGTAAAGCACGTCTCCAGAGTCATCATTCTAGTTTTCAAATTGCTCAACATTTCTTAGGGAGACAGTTGATTCATAAAGCTATTGTCTATTGTCTAGAACACCTGTCTCAGCCTTTCTATGATAATAAATCCTATACTTACGCCTTGAAGGAAGACCACAAAAGCTGCCCTCATAATGGTCATTGCTACACAGTTTATAATATCCCCACTGCGAACTGTAATGGGGACCTTGCTTGGAATATTTTGTTCCATTTGGTGAAATATATCCAATGTATATGAATGAGATCTGTCTTCTACTGGAGATGGGAAAATGGGAGGAGGAACTAGCAATGCCTATATCTCTGTTTCCCTTTTAATAGCCTAGAGTATAATAACCTCAAGGCTGTGAAAGACAAAAATGTTCTGATAGGTAGGAGTTTTTAAAAGTCATCAGTTAAAAAATACTTTTTTATCCTTGGCAACCCTTGTATCGTATTCCCTGAAAAACTGGCTGGTCTATTTTGGGAATTCTTCAAAATGCTGAAAAGAAGTGCAAAGTAGAATCAGAAACTGCTTTATAGATGACCTTCCTTGTAATTGAAGGGTGAAAGTAAAGAACTAACTACCTAAGGAAGCGTTAACTTTTTAAATCACATCAAGATCACTTTTTAAAAAAATCATTCCTAGAATCATAGAAACTTATTAAAAGAATCAGTTTCATTCACGGGATGTTGTGTTGGGCAATATATAGTGCTGTGTATATACTGTGTTATAATCACATAGAGAGAGAGAAAATTAAACTTCACATGATTGAAAAGAAACACTTGAGAAAGAATGAATAATCAATCAATAAGTGTTTATTAAACAACTGCTATGTGTCAGATCCTAAGCACTGAGGATACAAATACAAAAATATAACAGTCCCTCTCCTCAAGGTGCTTCCATTCTATCATGGGAGGCAATATGGACAAATAAGCATATATAACAAAAATGGAAAATAACTCGTTACAAGCAGATGAGAGGATCATAAAAGGTTTCATTTAGAACATGGTGTTTAAGCTGAATTATAATGGAAAGAGGGAACTTTAGGAGGCAGAGGCAGTATATTCCAGCCACATTCCAAAGACAAGTGCAACACATAATAGGAAGGAAGCTAGGTCAGCTGAACCATAGTATTTAGGAAGAGGGTTCATTTGTCACAAAACTGGAAAAGTAGATGGGTCAGGGTTGTGAAGAAAATTAAATGATAATAGACTAGTTTATTTTTGATCTAGCGGCAAGAAGGAGCCAGTGGAATTTATTAAGTACGGTAGAGACATGGTCAAATCCTAACTCTGGAAAATCTAATTATTAGCTGTGTGAAAACTAGATCGGAGGAGGCTTGAGTCAGGAAGACTAAGTAGGAGGCAATTCCAATAGCCCAGGTGAGACATGATGAGAACCTGAATTAGAGTAGTAGCCATATAGAGAGAAGGGGATAGCTGTCAAAGATGTTTTTGAGTTGACACATGACAAGATTTGGCAGTTGATATTGAAGGATAGTGGAAAGTTAGGATGACGCTGAGGCTGTAAATCAGAATGACTGGAAGAATGTTAGTGCCCTCAAAAGAAACAAAGACGTTAAGACAGGGCTGTTCGTATATTTCAACTTTAAGAAGGAATAGGTAAGCATTATAATCACAAACCCAGCTGACTTGGTAAGGAGAGTTCTAAGCCTAGTCAATATCAAAGAGCAGCTTATTCAGTAAGGGACATTTCAGCAGATTCGCTGGTCTTCCTTTCATTAAAGGCTAGCAACTTCAATAAGAATATATGCAAATAGACATATGATCGGTTAATGAGATTAAATTCCTGAGAACAAACGGAAAAGTGTTTTCCTCAAATAGTCCCCTTTGACCATCTCATTGTTAGCTGAATCCGTCAGCATACTCACTATTACCTTGATAACTATAATCGCATTACAATTATGCATAGCTAATGAATTCATGCTGGCGTATGTGCAGTGACCTTAGTCTCATCATGGAGGGTTCATTATGTCAAACCCAACAGACCTGACTTTTTCTGAAAGGTCTGTTAATTGGAATATGCTTTGGGAATAATGGTTACTATTTAAGGATTTACGAACTGGAAGGATTTTGAATTGACTCCTACCTAAACAATTGCCTAGTGAAGGAAAAAAGGAGAGGGATCTAAGGTTCTTTCTCTTTCTGTTGAGGCCATATCCAGATATAATAGAAGTTGCTTAAATTTCCTGAACTGAGTTTTCTTATTTATTGTATCAGGCTGATGATAGGGTACTTGTATGAAATATGTTTAGGGGTGGTATAGTTTCTGTCTTGTGTGTCATCATAATGTTGATATATTTATCAATCAAGTTTTCATGGCAATTTTTGGGGACTCAGAAGATAAAGAAATTCCCTGAAAACCATTTGGTGCCACAGTATCCCTCCTTCTTTGTAGGTTTTTCTGATTTAAATAGCATTATTTAGAGCAGGTGTTTAGTGTGTTTATTTTTGGTCTGGAGCTGTTGTTTCATTGATACTGCTAGATATCACATTGGACGTCATGTTAGAAACACCTGAATTCAAATCCTGCCTTGGACACTCACCTACCTGTGTATCCCTGAGAAAGTTACTTAACCTCTGTCTGCCTTAGTTTCCTCATCTCTAAAATGGATAAATCAACTACTTTATGGATTTGTTGTGAGGATAAAAGGAGATGATATTTGTAATGCACTTTTCAAACCTTTAAGTGCCATCAAAATACCGGCTTTTATTTTTGGCTCTATGTGGTTTGTCCTTCATCCTCAAAGAGTACCATGGCATCACAGAGATGATGACATGACTTGAAGTTGAATTGGATTGTGAAGGAGGGCTGTGTAGTCACCAGCCTTACTTTCTACCCCAGAGCCATCCATATATAGATCAGGATGACTGGATATGGGCCAATGGAAAACCTTGGCCTTTCTGAGTTAAGGTTTTTTCAGGTCCTCATTTGGAGTGAGGCAACTCCCATTCATTGGATATGCCTCTTTAAGAAGTGAGTCAAAGGATGGCCTCTTTAATTTAAAAAAAAAAAAAATCAAACTGTAAGGAGAAGATCCTCAGAATTGCTGGCTAAAAGAGAAAAAGTTCCTATTTCCATTCACTCTGAGCTAGGAGACCCAAAAAAAATAATCATTAAATGGTGCTTGGGTAGAGTAAATTGAGCCATTATTTATCATTGTGGGGAATTCCAGATAAAGTAGCTCTTATTTACCATTTCAGATGAGCAGCTTCTTTACCACTTTTAATCTTAGGGAGTTTCCTGAGCCATTGAGTCATTAAGTAACTTGCCTTAGATGACACAAATAGTTGTATCAGAGGTGATTATTGAACAAGGGTGTCTTCCTGACTCTAAGACCATTTCCCTATTAAGCCACATTGCCTCTAAAAAAAAAGATTATATTTACATACAATATGATTTCTGAGCAGGGTGTGTGCATGTGTGTGTGTGTGCATGCATGATAGAAAAGCTGCATGATGTACAGGAGAGAAGATTGAAGACAAGAAGAGTTTTCTCTAACACATGCAACCTTAAGTTGCCAGTGAGTTACTACTGATCAGTCATCCGCATTAATGAAAGGAATTTCCATACTGAGAGTCCTTTGATGCACTCAAAGATATATACTTCCCAAAAAACTAAATCTAGCAAATCTTCAAAACTTTATCAGTTCTGCATCCTCAGAAATGAGTAGTCTGTTGATTAGTCATGTGTCTGCAGCATGGGTAAAATTGCCCTTTAGGGCTGATATTTTTTGCTTTCTCTGTGAGTATCAGTATCACTCATGTGGTTTCCTTTTCTGTAGGAAGTGGAAAAGGACTGAAGAAGAATTTATTCAGAAATGAATAAAGAATTTAGGAATAGAAGCAAGCAGGGGTTTTCTAGTCAATGTTTAACAACGAGCTCTCTTTTCAGATCTTTTTTTTTTTCCTAAGTGTAACGAAAATTCAGATCTTTTTTTTTTCTAAGTGTAACGAAAATTCAACACAATCAACTAGATCTCTTGAACCAGCTAACTCCAGCACAATCCTGGGTAGAAAGATTTAAAGTCGATTTTTAGGGGAACCGAAAATAAATTTATCTTGTAATATATCTACAACTACAAAGTCCTGATTGACTAAACAAAGAAAAACAAGAAATACTAGTGCCCTGAACGAACAGTTATAGAGGAAACAATTTAAGATCAAAACCAAATGATTATTTCTATTTCCCTCCCTTCAAAAGAGAGTCAATTATAATAGATAAAAACAACTCCACTTTGATGTACTCCATGTACTCTCTGTTGTTAATGGTCCAGATGGGAATGATGCACAGTAGTGTCACTAATGATGGCACAGTGCCATCCCAGAAGACAGCCTTTTATACATACAGCTTACTTGCCCATGAATGCTCCCGTTATTCTTAAACAACCTAACTGTATCATCTGCTCAGGGACATGTATTTCATTGGTGCTCATATGTCTTTAAGGTGTTTTCAGTCCTTGAGAAGTTGATGTCCTTATTTAGGAATTGTAGATACTGATTTAAGTAGCTAAGCAAAATATGTCTAACGAAGACAAGTTGCAGATATGTGATTTGGAATTTGAGGGCTATTATTCAACGTATGGGACGAAATGGGATATCTCATAAGGTGAAAATCTTCCTTTTAAAAAATTCCTTAAATTAAATCTGAGTCTTTTAGAGTCTGAAAAAAAAATTAAGTATCTCAAGTCAACATACATTCATAATCCACTTTTTATGTTTTCCTAGTAAGAGAGGTTTATTACTTTTGGCATTTATTTTAGTTTCTGATTCAAAGTAAATATTCACCCACATAATGGAAAGAACTTACAAGTACTTTATGCCCTTGCAAATTGCAGTATCTTTTTCAAGGAAATAAGCATTGACATTTCTGTAATGTCAAATCATTTTTAAGTCTTGTCTATGTGTGTACATGTATTTGTGTGTGTTCACATACACATGTTAGAGTACATAAGCATATTGCTTAAGACAATTGTAATGAAGGGCATTTGTTGGTATGACAGGTCTGTGGATCATCTCGACAACATTAAAAGGGAGCATGTTAAATTCCTTTTTATGGAGAAAGTAACCTGAAGACTATAACATTGTAGAATATATCTGTGATGGATTAGTTTTAGCTAATAATTTCTTATATTTGATCATTTATTATAGAAGAATAGAATCTGTCAAGTGAAACAATAATAAATGATTGAAAGGAATTATTGACTATAATTTTCCATTTGTTCTATAAATGAGAAGATCCAAATCAACTTTAATCATCAGTGTATGTGAAAACTGTTCATTCCCATTGGGAAAAAATATGGTCATTCTCAATTGCATATTTCTGTTAATGACCATGATAATAGGATATTTTTAAATTTCAGATCATATAAATATTTCTATTATCACCTGATTTCTTTTGGAGGTGTTTGATCTATAACTTTTGCCCCTACGTTGGAAATGACAACCTGGTATTTCAGTTCCATACTTACTTAGTTGCCTAAACCTTCTCATCTTTGACTCTTGCTTAATCTCTGCATATTTCTTTTTTATTAAAAAATCATCTATTGTGTTTAATTGCCTCTGGAAATGCAGATTGTGCTGATAATAAAATTGCTGTAATGACTAAAGTGGAGAAGGAAATGGCAAATCACTTCAGTGTCTTTGCCAAGAAAACCCCAAATGGGGTCACAAAGAATCAGACAATACTGAAATGACTCAGTAACAAAAAAAGCAACATAACAAATAAAGAACCAGCCTCTAAATCACTGAAATCCTACTTCTAATAAATGCTGCCTATGTGACACTGGGCAAAGCTTAACCTGTCAGTATGCCAGGCAATAAATTGTTGAAATTGTAGAAAAGTGCCCCCAGAGCAGGAGATTCTTTATACCATCCTGGATTCCTTCCCTCCCAAATGCTACACCAAATGCTACAACAAATGAACAGGATAATCCATGCAACTATTGTTCACTATATACTGGGTTGCATTGTGGATACAAAGTCACTGATTTGGGAATCAGGAGACCTGAGTTCTAGTCCCCTCGACTCATTTCAACTCTGTAGTTCCTAGTTTCCTTCAACCTATAAAGATTCCAGTTACATGGCCATTGGATTATAGTATCATAGATTTATATATGAAATTGACCTTAAAGACCCTTTTACCGAAGAAAAAAATAAAATCAAAGAAGGATAAAGGACTTATCCAATGTTGCACACCTAGTGTCTGAGGCAGAATTCAAATTCATATTTTCCAGAATCCATGTCCAGTGAGTCATAATAGCATTCACAGATTTGTGCCACAGCATCACAGAGGGAAGAAACCCCACAGGTCATTGGTTCAACTCTATCATTTCACAACCTGGAGCCTCATATTTGTAAAATGAGATAAACAGAGGTTCAGTAACTTGTCCAAGGCCAAAAAACTATTTGGTCTGAGGCTAGATTTGAGCTCAATTCTTACTAACTACAGATCCAGCCTTCTTTGCCCTGAGCCATCTAGCTACCTAAAAGGATGTAATGGAATACTATATGTAAAGGACTTTGAAAACCTTGAAGCTCTAAATAGATGGTAACTATTATTATCATTTTGTCTTTGCCACTATTTTAGGAAATTTGTCCCGTTTCTATTTTGTGGCACAGTGAATAGTGGTAGGCCTGGAGTCAAGAACACCTGAGTTCAAATCTGTACTCAGACACTTGCTGGCTGTGTGATCCTGAACAATTCGGTTAACATCTGTTTGTCACAGTTGCTTCATCTGTAAAATGGGAATAACATCGACTTCCCAGGATTGTTGGATCATATGAGATAATAATTGTAAATAATGATCACAGTGCTTGACACATACTAAGTGATATGTAAATATTAGTTCCTATCATCATTATTTAATTATTGTTAAGGGATAATTCATAAAGTTCTTTCCCTCCATTAATTTACTCCTTTACTCATTCAGTAAAGATTTCTTCCATTTTGATGTTTTTTAAAAACTTTTGAATACCTTTGCTTTCATTAGGTTTAAGTATTTCCTACACTAAAATATATTTCTATGTTCCCATGTCTTAATAGACTGCTTTCTTGAATTAGCATGGTCAGAAATAATGTATCACCTTCTGGTCATGCTTCTGGAGATGTTGATATCTGATTTTAGTTAGACTTGTCCTTAGGGTAAAAATAGATACCTAGTGTGCTACTGACCTCAAACACAAAACTATTTCAGCTTGGAGGTTCTCCAGAGTTCATTTTCTGATGTAATAGACTTTCAATACCATGAGTAGTCATTAAAAGAGGATTTTGAGAAGAACTGGTAGTTAAATTGCATTTATTATTTGCATTATAATTATTCTTTACATCAATCAAGGCTATTATTGTGGTGGGTTTTTTTCAAACAAGTGGTATAAATAGATTTATTAAAATTTTCCACATTGAACTTTCACTCAACATTGAAATCTCAACAGTGAAACATTTTATTGACTTCTTAACCCTACATGAATTTGAACTGCTTTGAGAACATTTACAAAGAAAGCGATCTCTATATTCAAGTAGGCATAAATAAAGATGGTGTTAGTATATTACGAAGTAATTTGAATGAATCTCTTGGTCCTTTGAGAAAGAAAATTCATTGCAAACAACATAGTGAATGCAGATTTCCATAATAAAAGTTTATAAAACTGCATCAGATTGGTAAATAGAAAGACAGAGAGACAGATAGATAGGTAAAACCCATACCTTTTGTGTGACATAGGACCTTCTGCTACAATGCATATTAGAAATTCTGCTCTAATTTTATAGTTTCAAAGAGGTACCTAGAAGAACAGAGAGTTTAAGTGATTTTTCCATGGTCACCCAAATAGTATGTCAGAGACAGAGTTGGAAATGTTTTTTTTTATCCCAAGTCTATCCATTTAGCCACAATTATAAAATTATATGTAGATATTTCTAGAAGAATTTGTGTGCTATAAAAACTGTATAATCTAAAATTAATGCCATTATCTTTTTACATAGCTACAATAAAAAATGAACTTACATGAGAATACCAAATAATCTTTGAGTACCAAGAGGCATTTTTTAAAAATCCAAATAATTCAAGTGTAAATATTTTTCTTTTTTTGAAAAGTATTGTAGATTTTAGATTATGTGTTTAGCACAGGGTATTTTAATTATGAATTTATTGTGATTTTCAGTTCACTATAATTTTTGAAAATGTACTTGTAAACTTTTAGTTATTTGGGAGATTGATATGCTAGGTGCATGTTGGGAGTCAGCAGACAGTAACATATAATCAATGGAAAATATTCAGGAGAAGGAATCTAAAAGTTGATATTAGAAAAATGTATGACCAGGAAAAATTAGGAACCTATCATGTGGCAAGAGTAAAGGACAACCCATGTCTAGACTAGGTGCTTCACTGGGATGTATGCATAACGGGAAGAGCATGGAAGAAAGGTCCTCAGAATATTGGTTAGCTTTCCTATGGTGAATGCATAAGATATGGGTGATGTTATACAAATTAGGTAGCTATTGATGGAATTCTATCCCCATTGTTAGAAGGAAGAGTTGAGATCTCTATTAAAGTATTCTACCACTGGAATTGTTTATTTTAAAGATGATAAGAAGTTTGTGAAATGTAAGTTTAATATTAGAGTTTGGTGAAGCTTTGTTTTTTGTTGGTTTTTTTTTTTACTTTGTCTTCATTAAAGATATAGTCTTGAAAAAGCTCATTTGTATGCATATATAAACATGTATGTACATATCAAATCAGCTAAGTTTTAATCTTCTAAAAATTTAAAAACCCTAGAGTATTTGATACCTTGAGATAATGTTATTTATATTTCTATTATTATTGAAGTTCTAACCCTTTTTATGTCAATAATTCAATGTTAAATAATTAATGTAGCTTACTTTTTCTTGAAAAAGTCAGGCCTTTTTCCAAATGTGATTAATATAATTTTTTTCTTTTCACAGACAAATTTAGATTAAATGCTGTAATTTTTTTTTGTCATTCTACTTGAAAGGCAGTATCATGAACTTACAATAAATTATTATTACTGTATTTGAGAATATTTCAATACATTTATGTAACTGAAGTAAAGCACTACAATAATATAAACCATTATATATATTGATATAAACCATTATGCATACTGAGTCTATGACTCAACTTTCTTTTGAAGGGTAAGCATTACAGTCTAATAAGAAAAAATTATAATATTTTGAATCTAATGAAATATTATTGTAAAATTCTTGGACATATTAAATTAGTATACACCTAAGAATAAAAACTTTGTCAATTATACTAGTTGCCATATTGATATGTATGTCCAACAGAATTGCCACCATGGCACTTTCATCACCAGTCAACAATGTCAAGTATAGCAATTTCTAACATAATCAAAATGTAGCTTTTAATGACCACACAGGAGGGAACTTTTCAAGACTAAAACAAATAGTGTGGAGAAGCTTCTCATTTTTATATATCCACAAAGGGTCTTAGATAAGATTAATGAAGCTGTACAGAGTTGAGAGATTAATTGAGACATTCAAAATTTGCAAGATAATGGAGGTAAACAAGAGATTAAAATTGAAGATCAGCAGCTGAAAGGGTGAATTTATTAGAATGTTTTGAGAAAAAGGTAAAATATTTTTAAAATGAGGAACATCCACAGTAACAAGTAAGACAAGCTCTTCCATTTTTCTGAAGAAGCTAAAATTTTTCACGATAAAGACCATTTCTATGGTCCTTCAAAAGAGGAATATATAATTTGACACGAGACAGTCCCCAAAATACCAACTTTATACTACAGCCACAATGGTCAAATAGCTAATAGGCCTAGAATTCTGATTCCACAAAAATCAGGACTAGATTTACACCATTTATGTTGCTCTTAAAGACAATATAACTATTTTCCAAGCCCTATTTTTTCTAAAAACATATAGCATAATAAATATTTATATTGTTGTATCAGTACAGATACTTGTCTTGATTTCCAAACCTTAATTCTGAAAGATGTTGCATTTGTAAACAATTCAGTATGTCTCTTCATTTTTCTGTAGTAAGATAAGCTTAATATAACTAATTTTCCATTTGATTAGTGATAATGGAATTTTTAAAAAATGATTGTTAATATATAAAGTAATGGGATTATTTTCAGTTCAATCTTTCCTTTGCTTGACAATCATTCTGTTGGGCATTATATGAGATAATAACAAAAATTTGAAGTTTATGAAGCATTTTACATATTACATTATTTGATCCTCAAAACAACCCTGAGTTAGTAGGAAATATGAATTAGATGCAAATTTCCAAAAATTTCATAATTAAAACCAGTTTCAGAGCGTGCGATTGGATTATTTAACCCAAACTGATGACAGGTGCAACTGGCTTGAGAGTCAGTAGTATACAGTAACAGAAGGGTTTGTCTAAGAGTTAAGTACATAAAACCACATCCAAGTAACCTTCCATACATGCATCTAGGAGCTATGACTTAATTAGTCTTAAAAGTTCTAAAATAAAATAATATCAGACTCTGAAAAAATAGCTTTACAAAATATTATTTAAAACTTTTCTGATCCAAGTTGAAGTGTCTGTTTTAAGTTATTTGACTGCTCTTTCCAGAGCATGTAGATATCTAGCTGAATGCCCGAGTGGCATGGTCTCCTATTTAGGGAAAAGATTTTATGGACTGTCTGTACATTTTCTTTTTGTGCATCCATGCTATGATGTTTACCTTCTCTCCTTCTCCCCTCACCCATTACTGGGATCCTCAGAATATCTATAAAGTCACATTTTCCATCCTTCATTGTCAATGCTCATAAAATTTCAGGAAATTCTAAGTGTTTTATATTATGTTAGCTATAATGAATATATTATATTAGTGAATTTATTCATCCTTCATTACGTCTTGTCATCATTAGACTTAAACAAGATTGGATCATTGCTGTAACCACTTATCAGTATTATGAAATGGACAGAGAGAAGTTGTCTAATCTACCAAAATGTGATAGTTGACTGAAAACTTTACTAATGCTTCCCCATTGAGTCAGTGCCCCAGATATGGTTAAGATTTCTATTTAATACCTATTAAATTTATGTACCTGTTGAATACTAATCCTTAACAAAACTAATCAAGGCATCACATTCTTATGCCATGCATTAATTTTGAGTTTCAGTCTCCACTTCCAGAAATGGAAGTATCCTCTGGTATACATACCTTGTGCTATTGCTATTTGACCATGAACTGGACATCTGTGAAATGATGAGATGAAGGGAGAAAAGAATACAATGAGGACAATGCTTTTGCTCCCTATTATCCTTCATCTTAAAGATGATAATGCTGATATTAAATCCTCTATCCACATGGCAAATGGGAGTCTGTGCACATGGCCCTTTGCAGGTGTGATCAGAAGAGGCAGTGTGGCATCCTTTATAGAGAGCCATTTTCAAAGTCAGGAAGCCCTGGTCCAAATTCCAACTCTGACATATATTGACTGTGTGACCCTGAGCAAGTCACTTGATTTCTCAACATTCTGGGAAGCTCTATAAGACTGTAAATTGCAGAGAAGCTGCTGACTTGCCTTAGTAGCAGAATTTCCTTACCTGAGTGTTGTATATAAGGTCCAGGACTTATTCGCATCAGAAAAATAGAGATTTAGAGCATAAAGGAATCTCAGATTATCTAGTGTAAACCAGTCACTTTATGAATAAGGAAGCAGATCTGGACAGGAAGGATAAATATTAGAATATAGGTTCATCTTACTAGATCATAAGCCATTTGAGTGCAGAGGCTATCTTTTTATATTTCTATTTCTAATACTTAACACAGTGCTTAGCACATAGTACATGTTTAATGAATGCTTTTTATTCATTCAAGTAACTCACCCAAAGTCATGCAGGTAGTAAGAGGTAGATTCAGGACTCAAGAAAAAATGATAGGCTAAATGACCACATATTGGGTATGTTATAGTAGAAATTCCTTTAATATTTGGGTTGGATAAGATGGCCTCTGGGGTCTCCTCCAACTCTCAGATTCTGTAATTCTGTGAAATTTGGTCATCTTTCAACTGGATAGATTATAAGCTTAATCTGATAGGATACTTGAGGTCATAATAATAGAATTCTTAAGAGTATTAAAACATACTTTATAGATATTATCTCATTTGAGTCTCACAACCACCCAGTGGGGGAGTTACCACAGCCACTTTTATTTCCCTTTTATGTGAGAGGAAACTGAGATTCAGAGAGGTTAAATGGCTTGCCCATGGTCACACAGCTGGTAAATGTTAAAGGTGGGCTTTGAACCTAGAATTTCCCACCTCCAAAGCTAGATTTTTGTCTTGGGTGTTGGCTGCTATGGGGTTTAACTCAGCAGTCAGTTGACCTAAATGTGATCAAAGCTTCTTTGTTATTCTGAAGTGTCTGGGTGTCTTTAAAAAAAAGGCTTCCTGTCTAGTCAGTTAATAAAATCAACAAGTGCTTTTTTTAAGTGCCTACTATATACTAGGTGCCATAGAGGATTCAAAAGAGAGCTAAAAGAGGTTTCGGCCAGAAGTAAAGTAGTCCTCAAAACTGGCATAAATTGAATCTCAGAAATATGTATAGACCTTGAACAAATGAGATATGAAGCTTCAGAAGAGTGGAATGAATATATAACCATGATTTTTCAAGTCTTCACCTTCATTTATTTAAAAAATGGAAGGAAGAGTATGTTCCTACAGTCAGCATGTTTATTGATGATTATAATGGTTGTTTTATTTTAATAGAAGAGAATATTATCTTTAAGGGGGCAACTTTTCCCCCAAATTCCAATGATTTGCTACTTTAGAAGGGAAAAAAAGGTTTAAAAAGAGTATATTTCAACACATGTAATTTAAAGAAAGATAATTTTAATTAAATTTTTCATGGCACCTGATTTGGACATAACAACCAGCTCTATAGAAAAATGAGCCTTTTAAAATTAATGATCCTATTCTCAGCAATAGTCCAAACTGATGCATATGTATGCACAGATGTGCATACAAACACACACTACTAGAAAATGGCTGAGTCACAAATAGCTGCTATGAGGATTAAATGATTTAATAAAGAATGCCTCAGAATAGTAAATGATATTTACTTGATGCAGTTTCTGGAGATAAATGATTTAGTGTATGTGTTCATGCATGTATGCATGTGCATATTTGTATGATGTGTTATTATCTAGACTTACTCTTTCTCTATAGACATCCTCTATAGTCAGCCAATTAATAGAACAATAAATTTAAAACTAAATTGCTTTCATATAATCATTTTTAATGAGCATTTAGAGTATATCCCTTCAAACAAAACTTAGGGTACTTATCTTAAGTTACTAACATGTGTGTCCAGTCCTGTGTGATTTAGATTTCATTCATTTCTAGACTGGCATTCAATAGTGTTGTAAACTCTGCATATTGTCCAACTTATTGTCATGTGAATTATTTCTATATTTCATTTAATTGGAATATCATTAACATTGAAGTCTTAATCCATTCAGTTCTTAAAAGGTGTTCTACATCTTTTAATGGACTTCCATTGTGTGTTTTTACAGCAAGCTTAGTAGTGGAGGAGCGAACAAGACAGATGAAAATGAAAGTACATCGCTATAAGCAGACAACAGGGTCTGGTTCTAGCCAAGAGCTTGATCGCGAGCAATATTCCAAGGTAAAATAGCAGTAATAAAACTGTAATTTTCCCACTTAGAACTTCATAGAGGGTGGAGGGACACATATCTGAATTTTTACAAGTAATTATGGTTTTATAAATTATCTTTTTTATATCACACTTGCTACAAACCTTTCAATGACTATTGCTTCCTTACATTTCAACAAAACACAAATGCTTTTGTGCAAAGTAAGGCCAGACATCAGGAACTGTGACCCATAATTGTACAGTATTTGAAAAAGGAACACTTAACTGTTTTAAGAATGTTTTAGGCAAATTTGTGTAGATAAGCAGTAATTGTGAAGTAGTTTACTAGCTTTTCATGTTAAAATACCAAGCAACCATATCATAAGGTACATACAGAAATTTTGAAAAGTAGGCTTTCAATATGTATGTTTACATATATATCTATATATAATGATGTTTGTTAATGACAAAATATTGCTCTTTATAGCTCAGATTTATCACTGATTTATGCCTACAGTAATACTGTTTTGAACTCAAAATAAGTTACACATTTTCTAAATTACAATAATTTGTCTTTAGCAAGTAGCATTTGTATTCTAATAATATTTTAAAGGAAAATCTAAAAAGATTTAATTATAGGGAATTGCTAATGGTTTTATTAAAAGTGTGTTTATTCAAGGCACTGTTTTCAAATTCATTTCAATCATAGAAATTGCAGTCATGGTTACAAAAACTATTTAAGGTCCAGTTATTATTATCCAAAGCAGCACATTAGAAACAGAGGAACATAAGAAACACAAGGTTCACATGACAGCCTCATCGTTAGTTTCTTTATGCTTTATAGACCAGAACTAAAAATATGACTTTTGATAGGGCAGATTTTTAGTCATGTACCTATCTATTTAGAAACTGTTACAAAGAAAATAAAGATATTTGGGAATTGTATTTGATTGAATGTACATTGGGAGACAAAGTTACTAGTTCTATTAAACAGAATAAATAATTATCTGGAATCACACTCACATCACTTCCAACCTAGTTGAAGGAGGGATATTACCATAGGTAACTGGTAATATTGCTGTGTAATGCTACCCAAATTCCTAAAAATCTGAACAACCTTTGGAAAAGGTGGAATTTGAATCAAAGGCAAGTCAATAAGCAACATTCTTTCATGCTTTAAACTACTAGACCTTGAATCTAGCTACTTGTCATAGTTCCTCTTCTCCTTCAAATCACTACCTCCTCCTGGCTTATTTGATTTCTTTGTTTTTTTCTTTCAATTGACAACATAATTTGCCCTCACTCTTACTCCAAATACATCCTAGTACAAAGCAGAAGGAAAGGCAAATTGAGATCTTTCTCATCCTTTGGAATCAAATACATCAAAGATCACAAGATCAAGGAATATGTCAAATAATAACTTTGCAGGAGGAATCTTGTTCCTTTCATGCTACTATTTTGCAGTGTTATCAATGAGAAGAGGGAAAAGAAAGTAAGGAATCAAGCAAAGAAGTGTGGTTTGGACAATGCTTTCCAGTTCATCCTGAGTTGTCTTTTCCAACAAATAAATAATCACATGAATGGTGAATCATATTCTATAACTCTAGAATATTATACTCACTGCTTTTCAAATGTATATAAAGATTAAAAAAATCAACTATCTGGCATCTCTGGGGTACTGCTCCATTAGAATAAAATATGACCAAATTTCAAAATTTAGGGATATGAAAATGTCATCTAGAACTGTAGAGTTTGGAAAGGATCAGTTAGGTCCACATTTAGTGGATAAGAAATCCAAGGTAAAGAGATTAGATAATTAGTCAAATTAATTTAGGTGATTAGTCAAAGAAATAGGAGTAGAAATATATTTTGACTAATTGATCATTTTGTTTTTCACTGCCCAGCATTAATGTATTGTTGTAGGCTGTAGGAGCCCTAGACTAGAGTCATCAAGACCTGATTTCAGATCTAGCTTCAGATACTTACTAGCTGTGTGACTATTAGTAACTTATACCAGTCTGTTTCCTCTACTGCAATGCAGGACAGATTATATCACCTACTCCCCAACTTGCTGTGAGGCTCAAATGAAATAATGTTTGTAAAAAAACACAGCACAATGCCTAGAATATACTAAATATTTAGCAAATGCTTATGTCTTCTTTTTTCTTGTATTCCCATAGATGTGCCCTAAACGAAGTATTCTAGCATGCATTAAAATTAGCATTGCCTTATTTCAGGTATACTAATTTAGCATTTTCTAATTGATTAAAAATATTTTTCAAGCTATATTACTGCCAATTATATTAATTCCACTTTTGAAAAGAAACTTTATAATATTTGGATGGAAATCGTTGTGTGATCTAGACTTGCTATTTAAATTCCCTAGGCTTGTTTTCTCCTTTGAATAACTGTAGAGGGTGTCTTGTTCCCTTTGAGCTCTAAAATTCTAAGAATTCATGACTCATTGTTTGAATATAATAAAAAACTGCCATTTCAGCATAATTTTAAAACCAATATATCTTTTAAAATTAAATTCAGTTGATTATAAATTATGTTTAGATTCCATTCCATAATAGAATCCCAGTGATGCAAGGGTCTTCACTTAAAGTTATCTGTAGTAGTGGGGAATTCACTCTTTCTCAAGACAGCTTTCTTTTTTGGACAGATCTCTTAGAAAGTTCTTTCTTATACTGTTTTGAGATCTATCTCCCCATAACTTCTACCCATTTGATCATAGTTTGCCTTCTGAAAAAAAGAATTGGTCTACTTAACTAAAGCTTATCCATATAAGAACCATTCAGAACATTTGATAACTATTATGGTGCTGCCCAAAACTTCTCTACTCCAGGCTAAATATCCCCAGGGTTTTTGCCAATTCTTAAGTGACCTGATTTCATTTAACATTCTACTCCTATTTCTTTGGATTTTTCTCCAACTTTTCAATGTGCTCCTTAAGTCTGACCTATGAAACTGAGTATCACTCTCTAACAGAATATAAGCTCTGTGAGGGCAGGGACTATTGCATTTTTGGTTTTGTATGTCTTTCCCACTACAGGACCTAGCACAAAGCTTAGGACTTAGAAAACACTTGTTGAATTGAATTGAATACTCTATGTTCCAACCAAAGTAGAGTGAACCAGTCTCTCTTTGGACACTCTTTTTTCCCATGTTATATTATTGACTGATAGTAAATTTATATTAAATGTAAATTCATAGGTTATTTTTGACAAAATTATATCTCTCCCATACTATATTTGCTTATGGAGTTTTCAAATCCAACTGTAGAATTTTTCACTTATCCATGTTAAATTCCATCTTATTGGATTCAGACTTCCCATTGTTCAAGCTTATAAAGATATTTTTTGCCAAATACTGACATCTAACATTAGCTGACACTCCTTTGTTTCTGTAATTCATAAATATGTTATTCTCTCCACTTATAACCTTGTCAGTCATGTTGAAAAGAGACTGACCAAGGAAAAAACCCTAAGACAACCTACTTGAGAAGCTAGATTAATAAATACTTTTTGATCTAGTCACTCAATCTAAAGTTTAGCTAACTATGTGATCATGTAATCCACATTATCCATCTTGTGTCCTGTAATATCAAGTATCTTACAAAAATATAGGAATAACCTTTCTTTGCCGTTCTGCAGATCTCTTAATACTTACTGTTATACTTCAATGAATTCATCCAACAGAGACCACTGTTCTCTGGTATAAAACATGTACTATTCATATTGCCTTGCCCTATGTGATTCTCATCTGTGCCCTTCCATAATTTCACCAGATGCTCCAGCCAACATGAGTGAATTGTTTTATTTTTCAATTAACATAACTGAATTCATTTCAAGAAATATCTCATGTAGTATTTGATCTGTCCATAGATCATTCCCCCTCCTACTATATGACCACCTCACATAGACTTCTTCTCATTCATAATTTTGAAGACGGTCATTTATTCACTTGTTGCATGTGAGAATGCTGAAGTCTACTTATGTCCAACGTACATCCTCTCTTTCCCCTTTGTTTACCTGCAATTTAGCTGTATCCATTTTTTACATCTTCTGATTTCATTTATAGTAAGAATGCCAGCAAAGGTATAGTGATTCTTCTACTGGGATATCAGCTCACTTGTCAAATAAGGGGTATACATTTAATGAACAGTGAAATTCCTATTTGTTGCTAATACAATGACTTTTGTCATCTTTGTAGAAGAATAAGGGAACTATGTCTGCCTGGGTGCAATTTTGTATTTTTCTTAGTTTCAAGGGTTACCAATGCCAAAGAATTTATCACTTTGTAGCCAACATGCTTAGCTTAAGCTAACATTGTCCATCACTGGAACCATACTAAAAGCCTTACCACATTATCAAAGCCTGCTTTGCTTGCATTCCGATGACAAAGCCTTTAAGAACTAAACAAGCAACTCAGCAGCACAGTGAGGCACTAGAGTAGGACCTTTGTGGAAAACTCTTTCAACAAAATTTGCTCCAGAGTTGACCCTTCTGAATTGTAGTGTTTTTGGTTAATGAAAAGAAAATGAGTTATGTAGAAATTCTTGTACAGAATAGTGATTATCGTATCTGGATATGTGCAGTAAAGATTTTTTTTTTTGGTAGTCTTACTGGTGGCATAAAGGGTTTTGGCTTACTTTTATAAATTTTTTCCATTGCACATGTTAAACCACATGGCAGCAGTTTAGATTCAAAATCTCCATTATCCAGTTTTTTAAGATTCATTGTATTGTGTAGACGACCTCCAAGTCTCCTACCCTGTCTTTTTAACAGCATAGTTTCAAGCTTTTCCCACAGTTTCAAGAGCTGTTTCATTTTTTTTATTGATCATCTAGAAATTAAGAAAATATATTTTCTCTTATTATACCAATTATTTGCATTTAATTTGCTTAAAATAAGTCTAATCTCTCCGCAGTAAGGAAGCTAAGTAGATAAAATGTTTCAAGTCAGGAAGATATCGGTTCCAAGTCCTGCCTCTGAATCAAACTTGGCTACATTTCCCTAGGCAAGTCATCTAATCTCTCAGTCTTCCAGGCAACTTTCTGTGGCTATAAATTGCAGAGAAATTGCTAAATTGCTAACACTGTGTGGCACCAATACCATATTCACAGTGCTTAAGGCTACCATGAATATGCTGTTGTAATTCTGAATCAAAACATGCAATAGATGCTCCACATGGAAGACAGTACCAAAACATTTATTCAGACATCAGAAAGCCAGATCCAACATAGTAACAAAAATCTATACACAATAACAATGCAGAGCACAACGCCATCCCCAAGTCTTCCCCCTACTAGGCTTCCCACAAACCTTAAAGAAAATCAGAAGCAAAACTCTCTTATTCAGGCTAGCCACCAGCCTGCTTGCCTGTAACCATCCTAGCTCTAGCTAGACTCCGACCAATTTCTTTCTGCTGTGCTCTAACTCAGCATCTTCCTGTTCCTCCCATCCTATTCCACCTGTTCAACAAACCTCTCCCCCCACAGGCTCCATGTGGTGACTCAGGCTTCCATGTAACTTATACAAGTCACATGGGCCTATCCATGAATGGGACAGATCTTCCTATTTAAATTACCATTGCACACTGTCTTGGTTAATTCAGATCCCTTACCTAGGATGCATCAAACCAGTGGAATGACAGGTACAGTGTTTATCCTGTGAAATATCAACGACATGGAATTGTAAAGCCCTTCAAAAGCCACCAAATGCAAACCCCTTCCTTTCACAGGTGGAAAAATAAACCCTGAGAAACAAAGAGATTAAGTGGATTGTCTGAGACTGGCTTCAAACTCAGATTTCTCTGGATCTAAACTCCATGTTTTTTTGACAAGCCACCTCTCTGTCCCTATTATTAGAACTATAACTAAGAACCAACAGAATGATAACTGTTAGATATATTGAATTTGGCCATCATCTCTTCCTTTTAGTTGCATCTTAATAACTTAATTAATATTTCTAATGGAGCAATGTCTTTTTCTAAGAAAGAATCAGAGTTTCAATGAGTTTCTTCATTTACAAAATAATAACAAGTATAAAAATAACCTAAAGGATATATTTTCTTATGGCTATTGAATATGCCACAGATTTTCTGAGGAAAATTCCAGAAATCAATGAAGATACACTGCTCCTTTAAACAGTGTTAGATTGCTCTTTTATTGTTAAGATCCAGAGATAAAAAATAGCAGCAAATTTCTCTTAAATGCTTGTACAAGTGTATTATCTTTGAACTTTGAATGCCTTCTAGTCTTTAAATCTCTTTCTCTCATTTCTTCTATTGATTTTACATCCAGGTAACAATATTTGAGATCAATTAACCATAATGCCTGGGTGCTGTGGTAAAAGTAAATGCTGCTCTAAGTGCCTTTTACTTCAGATACCTCATTTTAAAGAGTATACCTATTTCCTTTATCAAGAAAAAGGGATTCAAGCTGATTTTCACTATGCTTTTCATATATTGCTATTGTAAATTAATCATTCTTAATTATTTTTAATGAAAGACCACATATTACAGTGGAGAGAATCATAAAACCAGGCTCAAGACTCCTCTCTCCCTCTTGGAAGTTGTAGGATCCTGGGAAAGTCTTTTTACCTCAAGGGACCTAATTTTCTTCATCTATAAAATGAAAGGGTTGGATTGGATGACCTGTTCGAGTCCTTCTCATTATGAGTCCTTATGCACTTAGATATATTAGAATTCAGGCATATCTGACACCCTATGAACTCTTGGGCCTCTGAAGTAAGCAATATACAGTTCTGTTAAATAAAAATTCCCCCAAAGCAAAACATATGGTTCTAAAATTTTGATAGAACTTTATATGACTTAGAGAAAGGAAAATAATGAAACATGCACTGGTAATAGATGATAGTTTATGTGTTTTGTTTACTGAATGTACATAACAGAGTTAATAAAACTGAAGTGGAGCTAACCATAGGAGATTTTACATCAGGACATCTTTGTCCCTTTTCTCTTTCCAATTTTCATTGAAGAAGAGACATACATCTAATGAAAGACTTAAGTAGTGTTATTCATTTTACATTTTGTTATTGTCTTTTAACCAGACCTTTGAGTTCATCAGAACAGGGAACTCTTTCGTAGGAAAGCTCCTTCTAGACATGTATATTAGTAATTCTGTGACTAAGAGAACAATCTAGAAATGCTAATATGCTAATTGACTTCTCCAAGATCACATAGCTGGTATGTGTATAAGGCAGGATTTAAACTAACCTCCTAACTCTAAGACCAGCCTTCTAGGTATGATATGGTTGATTAATATCTCAAAATTATATAACTAAAATGATAAAAATGAGTTAGATGTTAATTAACATCCATTTCTCAGAATGTCATAGGCTTATCTGAGAATTTGGGAGGCTTGAGAGCTCCTTTGTTATTCAAGGAATTTTTCTCATTCTCTACCACATACCTCTTTGTATTGTCTTTTGAGTTTCAAAAGCTATACAGATTAGTGCTAGAGTAATCAAAATTAGTAAGCTGCTTCTGAATGAGACATTGCTAGAAACTATAGTAAATATTATAGGTGGATGTTCGGTCTTAGCTCCCTTTGCTGCAAAGATAGCATGTGTTGGTAAGTGAACATATTGCCTCATCACTTAAGATAATACTTAAATTTGAACTTTAAAAATACCTCCAACTCACAACTGACCAGCAACAAAGAGATTTTTTTGGAGAATGGTTGAACTCTTCACTTTTTAAAGGAAAAATGTTCTTTTTTATTGTATTTGCTTGATTTTTTGTGAGTGTTTTAGTTTTAGAAAACTAAGGTGGGGGTGAGACATACACATAATACATGGGATTGAAAAGATAATAGATAATTTGAAAATACAAGAGAAAATTATCATAGGGCAGCTCCCCATTCCAGGGATTTGACTTTCCTTAAGTTCAAGTAAATACCTTCTATGCATACGTGTGTCTTCATGGCATCTTTCCAGCACAAGGGTCTATATGATAGATTTCATCTTGGTTCCACAATAGGCAGAGATGAATTTTCATTGTGCTATGTGCAATAATCTCTAGAGGCAACTGGAGGTTGGGGAGAGGGAAGGAGTAGATATAGCAATGGACTTAGAGTGAGGAAGACCTGGGTAGAAATCTGACCTTAGGTATTCACTACCTGTGTGTCCTTGGACAAATCACTTAGGAACCTAGTCACAGTTCCTATCTGTGTTAGGGGAACATCTCCCTGAAATACTGTGAGAACAAAAGAAGACATGTGTGTTTATACATATGTGTGTGTGTATATATATATATATATATATATATATATATATACACATATGCATATACATATGCATATGTATATATATATGCTATATAAATAGTAGCTATCCTTGCTATTAATATTTTTGAAAACCCTACTATAGAGGGAGGATAGTAGCAAATGATATGCTTTTGAAAAAGAAAACTGATGAAATACACCCACATTGCCTATCCTTCTTTAGACTGAAAATCATAAATTTTCCAACTTTTGATCCAACATACATTTTTACAAACATTTCATCCATCAGATATGTGAGATGACATTTGGGCTCCTATCTCTTACATTTAGTTCATATATATATATATATATATATATATATAAAATTTCTAAAAAGGTAAAGAATTATGCTAATTGGAAAAATAGATTTAAAATGTCCACTCTAAAATATGCCTGAGACAAAAGTACATTTTTACTTGAATTATTTTATTATGCATATATAACCACAGGCTCAAATATCTGTGGTTTAATTATTAGTATAATAATTATTATATTGTGCATTAATTAAAATGTAACTATGACATGTCACTCAAATATCTTTGCCAAGAAATCCCCAAGAGG
The DNA here is from genome assembly GCA_023548195.1 of Bettongia penicillata ogilbyi. Classification (NCBI taxonomy): domain Eukaryota; kingdom Metazoa; phylum Chordata; class Mammalia; order Diprotodontia; family Potoroidae; genus Bettongia; species Bettongia penicillata. The sequence continues at coordinate 3,839,542 of JAJHZJ010000032.1, read as the reverse complement.
GGTCACAAAGTCATATACAACTGAAAAATGACTAAATATCAATATATCAGATTATTCAAAGTCAAAACTTTTTAAGTATACCTGCCTTTTAACCTGTTATTTATTATAAAGGGGTATGTTTCTAGAAGAATAAAAAGAAGAGAAGGTGATGCTTTGTTAGGAAAAGAGCTTTCAGAATTGCTGGGAGCTGAAAAATAATTTCAAAGACTGTATTTCCTTTGTGTGGGTGATGCCCTTAGCACACATCATCATTGGCATGCATGAGGTTTCTAATAGTGTAGATTAATATTATCGTGTTCCATGTTTAAAAATTTGTCAAAATTTAAAAAAATGATGGCCAGTCTTCTGGGGATGAACTTCTCTGAACTTTAGAGGGCAACCTTTGGTACGAGATCAAAAACCTTGAAGGTCTATTTCTAGGACAGAAGATAGATTTTGTAAATTGGCTGACAACAAGTCTAAATTAATTTTGAGAGACCCCCACCAGTTTGTTGCCACTAAGAGTTGAAACTTTTTCTTTTCTTTTCTTTTTTTTTGGATACATCAACTCTCAGTTCAGTCTACCATAGTGCAGAGATGCCACAATCTGCATCTTTGGAAGAAGTGTTCTAATTTGTGCAGCGAAAAGTTGTGGATTTTTTGTGGAGTCAAAGGACATGAATTTGCATTGTGGCTCTGCCTTTACTATCTATGTGACCTTGAGCAAGTCATATAACCTCTCTGATCCTCAATTTCCTCATCAAAAATATGAGAAAATTGGACAAAATCACAGGTTCTTAACATAGGAACTGTGCACTTAAAAAAAAAGTCTTTGTAACTGTATTTCAATGTAATTGGTTTGTAATCATATTTATTTTATACATTAAAAGGTGTTAATTCTGTGAAGGGGTTTGGAGACTTAACCAGATTGCCATAACAAGATCTGTCATCAACCCATGACAAAAAAGGGTGAAGAACCCCTAGATTAGGTGATTTGTAAGATGCTTGAACCTCTAAATCAGTGATTATTACCACAGACATTTTGAAACATTGGAAAATAATTGAGAAATAGTCAAGAGCAAAGAACTAGGAAAAAATGGAGAGTGAGAAAATATAACATGAGGATACGTTTAGGAGATGTCTTAGGATTGAGAATAAATATTATCTTGAAAAACCTTTAAAATCATTTCAGCAGTGTCAGTCATAGATGAGAAAAAAACCATTTTGCAGTTGTTAGAGTAAAAGTTTTGGTTTGGTTTGCTTTTTGGGGGTCCAGTGTTGGGATGGAGTAGGGAGGAGGTATCTCGAACTTCTTCAGTAAGTTACTGATTCATATTAGAGTCAGGTAAATAATTTATAGGCTTAAAGAATTGTCTGAGGTCATTTAGAAATAGGTGATACCCGTGGCCATTCAGCTAATAGGTGTCAGAGACAGAAGATGAGCCCAGCTCTTCCTGGTTATAAGGCTGGACTTTTCTATCCCCTACACTACACTGCCCTTCAGCATGTTTATGAATTATTTAATTATTTTTAATTTGATTAATGTATTTAAATTAACTCATTCAATTAATTAATTAATTTCATTATTTGATACTGATACCATGAATTTTCTACATAAGCAGTCTATTTCTGAATGCCTACCTTTTAACTTAGTCTTGACAAGTCTTTGGAAACAATTCTAAGATCCTCATGAAGCAGCCTTTTACAATAGTATTAGCCATTTGGAGATGGTAATTCTCCAGTACTTGTTGACCTATCTCTAGATTGTTTCAGTAACTTTTCTTAATTTGTCTTTCTAAAAGTACCTGTGCACATTTTGGTATTTGGCTAGCTCATCGCCTTGTATATCTGTGTTTGCCCTGAGATGTGATAATGGTGCTCATGCTTTCTTGTTTTTAATCTTTAGTATAACATACATAAAGATCAATACAGAAGCTGTGATAACGTCTCTGCCAAATCATCAGATAGTGATGTCAGTGATGTGTCAGCCATTTCCCGAACCAGCAGTGCCTCACGCCTCAGCAGCACAAGCTTTATGTCAGAGCAATCTGAGCGCCCCAGGGGTAGAATCAGGTGAGTTGGCAATCTATGCTCTTTGTATGTCCTGGATCTTTTTTTTTTTTGATCAGAAAGAAAAAATAAAAAGAACAGACTATCAAATAACTGGTCAGGACACAGACTGAGAGTTCTAATAATTCTTTACTGTCTTTAGAGAAAGTTAAATTTTATTGTTTAGTGATTCAACCTGGGACCATGAATGTTTGAGAATGTGAGCATGGATAAGCAGCAAAAAAATAAAAATAAATGTCATTCCAGTTGAAGTAATGGGATTGAGATCAGATGGCCATTAACTGTCTATATTTATTCAGGTTGAATGGTACTCTATTTGATAGTAACTTATCAGTTTGATTAACTTTGCCCATCTTAAATCCCCTCAAAGAGGGCAGAATGCTTTAATGGAGAGAAGGGACAGTCTGGGTGTTAAGATCTGAGTTCATGTCCTAGTTACTATTACTATCACCAAAACCCCATGGTCAAAAACAGGGAGAGAAGAATGAGGAACTTGAAATATAATGACACACCAATGACATATTCTATGCACCAAAATGCCACAACTTACTACAGAACAGTGTTATAGATCAAGCGACTTCATTTTGTGAATTCACCAATGGGTGGCATATTGAAAAAACACCCCTCTCTTGTTATCATTACTGCTCAATTTCCCTTTGGGGAGATAGGGAGAAAAGACTTTCAAGTTTAAGTTGCTAGGACAAAATACATGGCAGGCTAATCTTTTATGATAATAATCTATTCACTAATTATCTGCAAACATCTATTATGTACTTAGTGTGTTCAGTTTATTGTGTTGGACTCAAGAGATACAATAACCAATAGGACATGATCAATTCTTATCTGAAAGAATTTTAAACTAGTTTATAAAATACTTTTATTCTTGGTCTTTGCCAAGCATCCTGGTACAGGATGAAGTGCACTAAATTTTGATACAAAAAAATCTGGTTTCAAATCCTAACTCCTTTACCTTTTGTATGATCATGGACAAGTCACTGCAGGTCTCTGAACTTCAGTTTCCTTATCTATAAAATGAAAGGGCTGGACTCAATAATCTCTATGGACACTTCCAATCCTAGATCTCTGAGCTTGCCTTCCAGAGTAGCTATAAGAAGAGATGTGCATAAATCACAAAGTACTACATAAATTGAACTTTATTCATCTTACTCAGCAAAGCGTTTCTATTGACAATTTCCCTAATAATGTTCTAAGAAAATAAAGTTTTTGTGTTGTGCTTATTTTGACTATAATTTCTCTAATCTCTAAAAAAGAATGTTACATTACTGTGAAACATATACTTATAGGTTGTTGGACAGCTTTTAGTTGCAAATTTTAGAAAAATGATCCCAGGTAATATCCTAGACTATTCTCTCTGAACACAATGTGTGACAGCAGCCTTTATAAGTCAACCTAATACTAAACATTCAAAGTAGTGCAATACAGTCCAAAGATTTATTAAGCACTTTGATAACTTCTAGGAATAAAAAGAAAAAAACCTTATCCTCAAGGAGATTTTTAGGTATAATAATTTATATAGAGAGAGATAGATAGATATAGATATATATAGCATTTTAAAGTTTACCAAATGAATGCATTCTTCACAACAATCCTGTGGGAGATAGGGTAAGTATCATTATGTATTCTAGAAATATAGTTGATAAGATGGAAAACTCATACATTGGCAAAGATTTGCCAAGGACTAACCACAATTAATTTAGAACAAATCTGAAATTTTATTTAGATAACAAAGTTTACTCTACGTAATGGGGGCTCTTATGATTTTATCTTCTCTTTCCTAGAAAGTTTTCCTTACTATTTTTTAAAAAGTTTCTAATTTAAGTATAAATTTAAAATCATAATTAAGTCTTGTATTTAGATATTTATTTATGTTTATACTTATTTGAAACCTACACTTAATGTAATGACAAATTTTCCACATATAATATGACAACTAAGTATTAGTTATACTTTACTTACATTTATAGTTGTTTGATTCTATACTTAATATCATGGAAGATTTTCTACACAGTATTTTCAGCAAAGAATATAATACAGTAAAAATTCATTAATTACTTGATAGTTTATGAACAAGTGTCTACCAGTAAAGAGATGATTTTTTTTCTGTGCATAGACTGCTTAGATCCACCAGTTCTTATGTTAACCTCTTTTTTATCAGAACTACAATTATATTTATATAGGAAGCATCATTAATTCTTTTTTGCATTTCTTTTATTTAATACATGGTTTATATTTGAGAGAACAGATAGATTATGTTCTAGCAACAAATGTTATATGTGTCATCTAGGGAACAGTTCAGCTATGGTTAGAGAAACCTGTCTCTAGGAGCAGTCTCCAGGACTTTGATCAACAAGTAGTGAAAAGGCTTTTAGTTTTTTGTTTTCAATCACAGAAAAAGTCTACTATGGTATAGAGAGGGACATTAGTAGAGAGATTGTCTTGATGACATCATAACTCTTGTCAAGTCTGTTGTTTTTAATTTTTTGAAATAATATTTCATTTTCCCCAAGTACATGTAAAGGCAATTTTAAACATTCCTTTTTTACTTTTCTCCCTCACTCCTTTCTCTAAGATAGTAAGCAATTTGATGTAGGTTATGCAAGTGCAATGATTCAAAACATATTTCCATATTAGTTATATTGTGAAAGAAAATTTACAAAAAATACTCAATCAAAAAATAAAGTGAAAAAATACTATACTTCAATCTGCATTCAGAATCTGTTCAAACTTTTTCTGGAGGTGGATTGCATTTTTCATCATGAATCCTTGGGAACTGTCTTAGATAATTTCATTGCTGAAAATAGAGAAGTCCTTCACTGTTGATCATTGTACAATATTACTGTTACTGTGCACAATATTCTCCTGGTTCTGTTCACTTCACTTTGCATCAGTTCTTGTATGTCCAGGTTTTTCTGAAATCAACCTACTTGTCATTTCTTATATCACAACAGTATTCCATTACAGTCATATACCACAACTTGTTCAGTCACTCTCCAGTCAATGGGTGTGTACCCTCCATTTCCAATTCTTTGCCACCACAAAAAAAGAACAGCTATAAATATTTTTGTACACATAGTTCTTTTTCCCTTTTAAAAAAAAAATCTCCTTGGGATACAGACTTAGTAGTGGTATTGTTAGATCAAAAGAAATGCACGGTTTGGTTTCAAGGTCAGTTTAGCAAATCAGAGGTTTCCTTGATGGACTCTGCTATATAATCGAACTGGTTTGACAGATTTATATAACAAAAAGAGGTTCACTTAATGAGTTTATGTTTGTAAAAACTATGATAGAATAAAATTGATATTTCTGATTCTTATTTACTGGTTTAAGCCAGAGAACCACTGATTTGGATCACCTCACAATATTGCAAATATATGCCAAGTACTCTACTCTTGTGAAGAAAAGCACAGAAGTTGGAATCGGAGAGCATAGACTCAAATCTCAAAATTCTTCTGGCATTTATATCTGTTTGATCTTGGGCAAGTTACTGGATCTCTCTGAGTCTCTGTTTTCATATCTACAAAATAACATGTTTGAAGTATGTGACCTCTGACATCCGTTTCAGCTATACATCTTTGATCCTTTCATTCTATGTAGTGGAAAACAAAGAATGATCTACTATAATTTTCATGCCATTAAGTTTTTCTTTATATGAATTCAGTTTTTTTAGAGACATCAGGACTTGAGTTTAAGAATTTAAGACATTTTGAGCTTATTTTTTAAAAAAATTTTACTATTACATAAATTATAATGATTTTTTTCATTAAGGCTCCATTTGCTGACCCTAGTATTAATAAAGAAGTGTAATTATTTGCCATTCAGACAGCCTACTCTTATTTTGCTAAGGGCACTAAAGTTCAGGAAACTGTTATTTGAAACAAAACCTGTATTCTGTTAACAAAATGAAGATTTTTGTGAAGTTAAAGATTTGACCAATCATCTTTCCTAAAAATATTTTAATATCTGATTAATCTTTCAATGTGTAATAACTTTTCATCTGTCCTCAGGATAGATAAAGTGATGTTTTAGGATAAGACATTGTTATGCTTGTTCTTTGTATATTATATATAGAATATGAGATCTTCTAGTCTAGATTAAAAAATAAATACATATACTCTTGATATATATTCATTAGTCATAATTACTGATATTCAAAGCCATATTAAATTATGTATAACCTTAATATACCCCCAAAAAATCTAGAGTGAGCAGTGGTAATTTATTATCTACTGTTTGAGTTGTCTGCATTTCATTTTTCTTGACTACATAGTATGACTTCAGAAAGGTTAAGTCCTTAGTAAGCTGCAAAAATGTAAAAAGAAAGGTAGGAAATAGAGCATGGGAAGTGGAAGATCAGGAAGACAATGAGTCAGGGCACAATAAAAGAAATTGAATTTCGAATACCTGAAAATAAGACATTCATTTGCTGATGATGTGAAGTAAAAGTTAACTTCATTTTTTGTGTCTCCACTCCTTTCAGCTGCTTAATTTTTGTAGTTTAGAGTCCATTTTACCTAATACTTCCTGCAAGTCCCTTTGCAATGAGAAGAGACTACTTTTATTTTTGTCCTGTGTGATGATCATCTTCTAATTGTATATTTTAACAAGTTTCTCATGAGCCTAATATTCACTCATTTTTTAAAAAACATCATGTGGGTATATGCACAGGAAATGTGGTTTCCTAGCCATCAATTTCATTGCCCTCTTCCACCATTAAATATTTGTCTTTAGTATCATAGTTCCTACCAGTAGTTATGTGTAAGTGCTGCTAATGACTTTAGGAGACTCCCTTTAATCAACATTAAACAGAGAATTCATATGAATTCACAATTAATGAAAAGAAAAATCTTGGAAGGAAAAGGTAATGAGAAATTCATCTTTTGTCCTTAAATATAGAGGAAAGTATCCAAATAATAATACTAGCTAGCTTGTATATAGCACTTTAATGTTTTCAAAGAGCTTTACAAATGTGATCTCATTTTATTCTCACAATAACCCTGGGAGGTAGGTGCTATTATTATCCTAATTTTACAGATGAGGAAACTGAGGCTGAGAGAGGTAATGGGACTTTCCCAGGATCACACAGCTAGTAAGTGTCTGAGGTCAGATTAAAACTCAGGAATTCCTGTTTCCAGGCCCAGCACTCTATCCGCTGTGCTACCTAGCTGCCCCAATAAAGAAAAAGATAAGAAGAGAAGTAAATATGCAGTGATGGAGTAAGGAACTTTTAACTTAGCACCGCATTTTTAATCACTCAGGTTATCATATATGAAACCAAAATAAAAGCAGTTAGCCTAAAAATAAATAACTCTAGAAATGATCCATTATAATTGCCATGGAGAAATTCTTAATGACTGTAGTTTTAAAGAAATGTAGGTAGAATAATAAGTTTGATATTTGAAAATCATATTTGGTATTTCATTCATTACTGATATTCCCTATGGCCTCTATCCTACACTGACTTTTAACATCGATCAATCAGCAAATACTTACTAAGTTCTTACTATGTGCCACATACTGTGCTAGGTACTAGAATTACAAAGAAAATTAAAGTCTTCCACAAGCTTCCATTCAAAAAAAGGAGATAACAAGCATGTATAGGTATGTACAAAACAATTACAAATCTGATACAGGACAACTCTGAGGAGGGAGAGCAGTGGGGTTCTAGTACTAGTTGCATGGAAAAATCATTCAGCTACATGTAGATTATGCCATTTAACAAAATCTTGAAGTAATTCAGGGATTTCATGAGGCAGAAATGAAGAGATAATTCATTCTAGTCATAGGGGACAACTAGTAAAAAGATATGAAGATAGTATATGGAGTGTTGTGTGTACCAAACATCAACGGAAGTATAACTGAACTATAAAGTTTATTGAAGGGAATAACGTGTACCAATATTTGAAAGGTAAGAGGGGATCAGGTTGTGAAGAGCTTTTAATGCCAAACAGAGGAGTTTCTATTTGATTCTAGAAGAAATAGGAAACCACTGGAATTAGTTTATTTAAAAAAATGATGTGACAATGCTAAACCTACACTTTTAGGAAATTTATTTTGACACCTATGTGGAAGATGATTGGCATAGAGAGAGCTCAGAGGTAGATTGCAGAAGCAGCAATTAGAAAATTATTGTAGTAGTCCAGATCAGAGATAATAAGGACCTGAATGGAGTGGTAAGAGAGATATTGCATGCAAGGTGTGTTTTGGAGAAGAAATGACAAGAGTTGTCATAAACACACACATGTGTATGTATGTATGTATATAAAATTTGTTTATGACATGTTGAGCTTGAGATAGCTCCAAGACATCTAATTCAAAATGTCCAATAGAAAGTTGGTAATGTGAGACTAAAGTCAGGATCAAGATCTGGATATAGAAATTTGAGAATTATCTGCATAAAAATGTACATTAAATGGATGGGATTTGATTTAATAAGACTTGGCACAAAAAAAAAAAAAGAATAAAGAGAAGAAAAGTGAGGAGAGGTCCTTGGGAGCATCTCCTGTGAGGGAACATGATATGGATGATGAAAACACACTCTTTTTTTATTTCTTATGTCACATTTTTGAAATATTTTTTATATTCATATAAAAATATTTTTATATTATTTTTATATTTATTATATTTTTTATTATATTCATATGCTGTAATTTTTTCAGTCATCCCCAAAACTGAAAACCATCCCTTTAGTTCCCAAGTCTTGGAATAAGAATCTGTAACATTCTTTCCCAAGGTCTTCCAGCAGCTAGCAGAATGACTTTGGACAAATTATTTAGACCCTAGTTTCATAAAAATGAATACATTGGACTAGATGGTTTCTAAAGTCCCTCTCAGTACAAACAAGACAGAAACAGCATAGCAGAGGAGGTCACATAAGAAAGGAATCACATCTAGCAGAGGTTATAAAGAAAGGTTTCATTGAGGATGTAGCAGTTGTATTGAGCCAATGAAGGATCAGTAGCATTTCAACATGTGAAAATATGGGAAAGGATAAGAGTATTAGCAAAGGTATGTTTGGGAATGTTGAAATATGGCCACTTTGCCACCAAGTAATCACAAAGATCATTTAAAAGCAAAGCAAAAACCACTCAACTTTTGGAGCTGTAATTTTGATGAAATAATAGAGCTATGAATTCTCTAAGCTACTTTTAAAGGTCAGAATGTACTAGGATTAGACAGATAATTTCTATAATTAATTACTTGAGATCTTTTTGTGTAGGGGGAATTGGGGGAACTCTAGTAAATGTCATTGTATTTTTATGTAACCATAACTCTCTCAGTGCCAGAAGGAACGATAGCTTAGTTTCTGGTCCCATTTCCAGAAGAGTCTGCCAGTCGGCAATGCTTATTTAGCATTTTTTTCCTCCAATATAGTTAAGAGTGTAAAACAGACCTCAGTGTGTCTTAGCTCAACCATTTCAAGGTATGATTTTGGTTTAAGATCAAAAGCAACAGCCTACTTGTTTATACCTTCTCTCTAAAGTGGCATGATAAATGATGTGTGATTACCAAGAGAATGTACTTCTTTTCCAAGTTGACAACATCAGGAGCCTGTACTGTTGACATACTGCAGCTCACAGTGCTAACTATTTTAAGACATAATAATAATAATATTAAAATTCATATTTAAGAATGTGATGCATGCACACGTGCATACACACAAACACACACTTCTCTATATCTTTGGGAGATTCTTTGATAAGCTGGAATTTTCCATTACAAAATATTTTTGTACTATTTAAAGTCTGCCTTTTTTCCATGTATTCTCCACCAAGCATGCTTATATGGAATTATTTTTAAAAGCCTAAGCTTTTAAGTTACAGGAAAACATCTGATGCTCATTTCAAAAGAAATCATACTTGGGTATAATTAAGCAACTTTATTCAGTGTCAATGTTTTAATCAAGTACCAAATAACAAGTATTTATTGAACACCTACTCTCTGTTCAACTCCATAAATAAAAAATCATAGATTGAACTCAATGATCATATACTCTGTGCCCCAAGAAAGCAAAGATTATTTCATGTAGGTCCAGTGATCCTCTTTTCTTTAGGGTAGATACTATAAGTGCCCAGAAAGCAGTAATTTGGCAGAAAAATATGAAAAATGAAAATGTTTGCATCTGAGAGCAGAAATGTTTTCCTCCTTTTTACCTTATCCCTAATGTGCATATATATCTATCATATACATGATACATACATATAATACATATGTGTATATGTGGTGATCATAAATCTTTCTGAATATTGTTGTTAAGATCCACTAGCAATTTATATTTGATTAGGGAAAGAGCTATATGCTCCTTATGGGATTCAAAAAAAATAGTTATATATCCTTTGTCACTTATTCAATTAGAAAAAAAAAGAAAAGCTTCCTTCTCTTTTTCCATTTGTTCTCTCTAAATTATGTGCAAGTTCCAATTAGAACTCTAGTCAATTCTGAAGGTGACTGTCTTTAAATTATTGTAATTTTTACAAAAAGTGTAAAAAATACTATCCACATAAAGATTTAAAGCTATAATGTACCTTAATCATATAACTCAACTCTCTAAATTTAAAAATGAGAAAACTGAAATCCCAGGAGGTAACATGACTTGTTAAACAGGTCATGATAGATACATATTTTAAAATCAAGCTATGACTTTAAATCTATTTCCAATATACTACCTTGCCTGATGATACATTTTGTTTTATAAACATACTCCAAATGAATTTTGTTATTTTTTAAATTGAATTTATCTTCAAAAGACCTACATTTTTGTCATTATATGTTGTCATTCAATCACGTCTGACTCTTTGTGACCCCATGGATCATAGCATGCCAATATTGTCCCTGGGGTTTTTTGTTTGTTTGTTTTTTTGGAAAAGACACTGGAATGGTTTGCATTTTCTTTTCCAGTGGATTAAGGCAAACAGAGGTTATGTAACTTGCCCAGGGTCACACAGCTAATAAAAATCTGAAACCAGATTTGAACTCAGATCTTTCTGGCTCCAGGTCCAATGTTCTATTCACTGAACTATCTAGTTACTAAATGTATGTGTGTATGTGTAAATGAATGTGTTTCAGGATCTAAAGACTATTCCAAAAGAGAAATTCAAAAATATTTTGAGCAATGGTAATGTTGTTGGTATACGTATATTGCCTCCTATAGAGATAGCTTTTAAGGGATAAAACTTATTTGGATTTTAGTTCTAGTATGTTTGTTACAAAATCAGCCAAACTCTTTTATAGCCACTTATTGGGGAAATACCAATCAGAATTTAGATTGGCTGGAAAAAATACATAGATGCTCAGAAAAAGCCATTTAACTAAAAGTTGGCATGATTTTGAAACAGAATACGTTACAAATGTACAATGTTACTTGATTTTTCAAGAATTTATCTAAGCTAAAAACCTATATCAGACTAAAATTCCATTGAATGGAGAGGAAGTAAGAAATTAGACACTATAGGCAGTGAAGAAAAGTGTTGATGAGGTAGAAAGAAGCAGGAAGTTTATTCCAGATGGCAAGATCCAGAGAGCACAAGGCTGTCAAGCCAGTAGCATCCTAATTTCATGAAATAGCATATAGAATTAGTTATGGTAAGATAGTTCAGTAAGTTCATATTTATTCAGAACCACACTAATTCACAATCTTTTGACCTGGATCTGTTTGCCATTTCCCCCAAATATGGTTTTCCTCCCAGTTAACCTTTATATCTTCTAAACCTAGAATCTGTGTTATTTGCTGATTTTGAAATAAAAATGATCTCTATGTGTTAAATACACCTGCTGCTTCTTTCAAAAATGACTATACTGGCTTCCATCTCATCAACATGCAAATGATTCAGTCTGATAAGCTGAAAAAATTTCCAGCTCCAGTCCAAACCCACTATGATGAAGCCCATTAAAATGAATTTGAATTAAAGTTTATTTTTCCTCTAGAGTTATAAAGTGTCTTTTCCCCTACATTTATGTAAACCTATAGAAGAGACTTGGATAGTCAAAGGGCAGAAAAAATAAAGGGATGGATCAAGATTTTCAAAAAGGTTTTTTGAGGTGAGGCAATGGAATTTATAGAAACTTCTAGGTATTTCAGAAATGTCTAGATAAAAGAAGAAAAGGGAGGGGGGATTCCACTGTTTCATGTTGCATTCACTTATGAGAAGAGGTATTGGCATTTATATTGTGTGCAGTATTATACCTTTATAAACAGTGATAGTCACAACTTGCATTTCATCAGACTTTTCTATACTTCTTTCAGAAACATTGTTATATTTAGAACTCACCAAAGCTCTGTGAAGTTGAGCAGGTGGTATTATCCTCAGTTCACAACTGAGGAAACTGATATTGATGAAGGATAGTTGATTTGGTTCAGATGACACAATGATAAGTGCCAAAGAGAATCACTAGTCCAGATGTTATTTCTCCAAATCAGTGCTCTTTTTTACTATACTATGTTCAATCAGTTAGACTTGTCTCCCAACTATCCCTTGAACAAACTATATTTATTATCATCTCTAAGTCTTTTCTTCATTCAATTAAACATATATTTTAAAGTGATCAAAATGTGCCAGGACTCAAGCCTATGCCTCTTGGTTCCAATCCTAGTTAGCTCATTTGTCCATGTTATATGGACCTAGGATGGCCAGGGTTCTACCTTCATCATAGGCATCACTGCTCCAGTGTACACTTGAAAGAATATTGGATTTGGAATCAGAGAAAATAGATGAAAGGATTGGGAAACATACTACACTTGAAGCCTTTCTAACAAAGTAGAACTTGTCCAAATTTGTCCCTCTTGACAAAACCTTTGAGAATCCCTAGATCAATTCCATCAATGAATCCTTAAGTATTTATTAAACTCCTACTAAGCACCATGCATGGTATTAGATATTAGAGGTATAAAAATAAAAATGAAACAAACTGTATCCTAGTAAGACCTGCATTTCCTGATCATTTTCAAGCATTGCTAACCTTCATCCTCTTCCTCCCTCTGGAACTTGAGCTATTGTAAACATTATCCCATACATTAGCTATCCTCAAAGCAGGCCACCATTTCATCCCCTTGTCCATAGACCATAATCCTCTGCTTCTTTAAACCGTGACTTGGCTACCTCTGGTGTGTTTCCATTGACTAAGATTCATTAGGATCATGGCTCTGCTAAGGTTTGTCTTGTAGCTGTCTCCTCTACATACTGATCTTAAATTAATGGTGGTTCTGAAGAACAGCTCTTGAGGCATGAGTTAGCCTCCTGAGCTACATAAATCAAACTGATTAGGGCAAATAATTAATCCCACAAAGTGGTCACATTATTCAATTTGCATGTTTCTATTTCATTTGATTCAGTCACCATATTTTAAGTAATTATAACTTCAAATAGCGCAAATGTGAATAAATATGACCACTTCACAGAATTCTTTATTTGTACTAATGAGGACCTAGCTATATAGTAATCTTGTGATGTGATTGGATGTCATGAATTACAATGTGCTATTCCTCAAGCAGATGTGCCTTCTCTAGTCTCATAATCAATAGATTTTAGGAAAAGTGTTTATTGCTAACAAGGAAAAAGATGAAGCATTACAAAAATTTATGAAGTGAAAAACATTATCACACTGTTAGTGTCTACATTGGTCATTTATAAAACTCAGATATTGAACTGTTGTATTTATGTTGACTTTATCAGAAACTGTACCAGACCAATTATGTGGGATGGACCTGTCAAAGTATAATTTTAAATTCAAAAGACTTTTAGCTACTTTACTAAATCAAAATTATAAATCACATTTAGTATTTCTTTGGATTCAATTTGAAAACAAGTTTAATTCAACAAACATTTATTAAGAGCCAACTGTTTATAAAGGACTGTGTTAAATATTGAAATAGAAAGATAAACATGAATTGTTCCTGCCATTAAGGACCTTAGATTCCATTGGTGGGTTACAAGACATGCAAATGTAAATTGCTAGGAACTATGAGAGTGAGGAAGGGACATATATGAAAGATGGCACCGCAGCTGCTATATTTTGAAAGAAGTGAGGGATTCTACATGACGATTTTGACTTGTGAATACATTCTAAACATGGGATGGTCTCATGTAATGCATGCAATTGAGTGATAAAAATGGCATGTACACTTCACAGGACAGAGTGACTGGAACAGGAAGTACATTAAGAAGATTAGGAAGAAAGACTAGGAAGGTAAAAGAAAGTCAGATTGTGGTGGGCTTTAAATGTCAAGTAAGGACTTATATTTCGTACTGGAGACAAGACAAAACCATTAAAGAACTTTTAGAAGTAAATTCTCAGATTATTTGAAAATGTTCTCATCACTCATTTATATTATTTGAAAATTTTCACTCTTTGTCTGGATGTTTTTATGTATGAACAGCCTGTGTACTAGATTCTGTTTTAGATACAACCCAAAGCATATATCGAAGTGTAGAGAGGCTTTAAGTATTTTGTCTCAAACAACAAAAACAATGAAAACATCAATTTTTCCCAGGGATAAAAGGGGTGTGTTTGTGTCTGTGTGTGTGTGTGTGTGTGTGTGTGTGTGTATGTGTGTCTATGGGGGTGAGGGAGGGGAATGAATGGGTATGTGTATGTATTTATGTCAGTGAGTAGAGAGAGACTATACATGTAACTTCATTCTTATAGGGAACTCTGTGCCAACTCAGATCTGCACCTTTTCTATAACTTATATTCCTAAGAGAGCTGCCCAAGTTAAAAGAAATTAAGTATCTTGCTGAAAGTTATACAGGCAATATATATCTGAGATCAAACTTAAACCATTTCTTCCTGACTCCAGGACAGTTCTCTATCCATTATGCCTTACTGTCTCACTAATAGTAAAATATTCTACTGAAATACTTATCATTGCCTTAAAAAGTTTAATAATTACAAAGTATAGGATAATATGTATAGAAAGGCATATGTATAAAATGATTTTACACATATCTGTATCATAGATATATATGTGTGTGTGTATGTGTGTGTGTGTCTGTTTGTATTTAATGGCAGCCATCCCTAGGGTGCAGGGGTGGGGGGAGAGGAAGGAAAATGTTTACACGATAACTTTATTGTACATGTACAAGGAATAGCAAGTTGTATATAATAGATGTGCAGTTTCATGAGCAATCATCTTTTTATTATACTATGTTACAGAAATGCTTGTTTTGTTCCATAAATTAAAAAAATATATTTTTAAATGGACAAAAAATAAAGAAAAAAATACTTAAGAGTTCTATCAAAGTCTGCAATTGACTTTGGAAAGATGTAGATCCCATTTTCATAGCAATGAATTAAATGTGTAACAAAGAAAGCATTTCTTCAGCACACACCATTTTCCAGGAACTGGGAAAATAAATATAAAAGAGATAGTTCCTGCTCTCAAGAAGCTCATGTTCTAATAGGAGAAGCAATGGGGTAGCAACCAGGAAAGGGGATCTAGAGTGACAGGGATAGTGAATAGTGCCATGGGACAGTGGATTATTACACACTTTCCAGAAGCAATGGGAGTATTTGTTTGATTATTGGTTCTAGAATTTAAACAAAGTAGGGAAGAGACCTTGCCTGGGATAGCAAGGCAGATAGTAAGAGGTTTGGAATAGATGGTTGGATAAGATGGAAAGCATAGTCTGGGGCTAGATGATGCATTTGTATTCACCACCAGGATAGATCAAGGCTGGCCTTGGTAGAGTTCCAAAATAAACTATTCATAGTGGTTAGAGAAAAATTGCCTTTATTCTTAATCCAGTGCAGGTAAAATGAAAACATCCAAAAATCTGTATATACTATAGAAATGTATTAAATATTTTGTCCTGAAGTATTATGTGTTTACATATCTTTAGTTGTCTGTGATATTTTCACATCTTTGGCTGTTTTACAAATGATTCAGCTTAAAAAATGAACACCCTATACAATCTATTGTAGTATAAAGAGCGGTGAATTCAGTTAAAGGATATGGTTTATACTAACTCATCTCAGTTGGGTTCATACTTCATACTTGTATAATTTTAGAAATTGTTTTCATCACATTTGGCATCATTTTCCTCTTCTATGAAATGAGGAAGGCAAATTAGATAATCTCTAAGGTCCCTTCGAGCTCTGAGATTTAGGATAATACAGTCTTATACTGACAAAATTACTAACCACTAATGATCCTTACTAAGTTAAAAATTAATAATGTAATTCAAAAAATAAAATATCTTACCTAAACACTTTTGATTGCCCCCAAAAAGAGAAATAAATATTCAACTTGTCTGATGCACTAAAAATAGAGCAATAGGTATTTGATGTTAAACAGCATATATATTTCTGCTGTGATTAAAATGTCTTTGAAAAGATGTCCTGACTCTCTCTAGTTCTATTTTTGTAATTGCAATAACTCTTGATAAACTCTCAAGGTAAAACATGTCATTTATTTCACCACTATTTTATTATTTAAGAATATTTTTCAACCCTACAGAAAAATGCTATAACTAACTGAAATTGATTACTACTCACTTAATATATGAAAAAGCCTTTCAGTTGAAATATTGCATCACATACTGCAGTTGATTCCATAATGTCTATGGTGAGAAATGAGTTGAATTACTGTCAAGTTTAATATGAACTATTTATTCTTATTCTTTGAAAATATGGTGAAATGAACATCTCCTTTTTTAGTATAGAAAAACTAAACCAGAGGAAAGTGTTTTACTCTGTCCTTTAAAACTTTAGCATTCAAGATTTAGATTGGTGAATATCAAATAGAAGCGAATATCTCTGCTTTCACTGAAAAAAAAGATTAAATTCAAATTAACCTTCACAAAGCAAAATGGCTTGGCTGAGGGAGTAGGAGCAGGATTCTTGGCATCAGTAACTCCAGAACATTCTTGCTACCTCAACTCATTTCTAGAGTATCCTTTTTCTCCTTTCAAATACCTAGACTGACTATAAAATTCTATGGTTTTGAAATCTTTTCAAATGAATATCTATTGACATATATTTTTACCTAACCTAAATTTTCCAATGTATCTATCCTGTCCCAGAGAGTAATCTTTGATGACAAAGAATGAAAAGAAGAGGAAAAACAGTTCAGAAAACTAAATGTTTTTCTTTCCATAATTGTATATATTCACATAGGTCTTCCCATGTGGTACTGACATTTTTAAGGCATAAATGTCACATTAAAAGTTATTTCATAATAACAAGTTTATCAAGAAAAGAAAATAAGAAACCATGTAAATTTAAGTTGCTGTTAAAGAATCTACAAGTTTACATTCAAGCCAAAACATAGTCTTAAAGACTATGCAATTCATGTGACATGAAATTGATTTGAGAAGGTTTTTGGCAGTCATGGAAGGAGGAGGGAGAGAGGAAAACAGAGGATGACAGTATATTACTATTTACGTTGGTCAGCTATGTGGTACACTAGATAACAGAGGATTTGGAGTCAAGAAGATCCGTTTGTGGTAGTGACCTTGGGCAAATGACTTAAGCTCGTCATGCCACAGTTTCCTTGTCTGCTAAATGAAGATAAAAATAGCACCTGTCTCACAGGGTTGTTTTGAGGATAAAATGAGTTAACATTCATAAATTACTATATAAATGTTCATTATAATTATGTGGGAATTCATGTTCCTTAAGATAATATTTATTTTTGTACACATAAAGGTTATATTTCCTTAAAGATAAAAACAATTTGAAATTTTTTTAGCAAACTCTTTTGTTGAGTGTACAAGAAACCATGCCTAATTTTTTAAACATGTATACATTTGAAATTATGTAACAATCCATTCAGATTATTGAATGAATCCTAGGATGAAAGGATTATGATATTTGAGAATTGTAATAACCTTAGAGATCACTTTTACAAATGAAGAAACTGAGATTGAAAAAAAGTTAAAAGACTTGCTAAAGATTATTCCACTAATAAGCAGCAGAATCAGAATTTGAACTCTGATCTTCTGAGTTTGCTTAGAGTGTTCTTTTCTTTTCTAGCAGGAACATCAGAAATATTTCATATTTTATTCTATTTATTTTTACATTTATAATATATATATATATATATATATATATATATATAATCTTTGGAATATATTTAAGAGCAAGCACATAGTTATGTTCTTGTATAGTCGAACTAAGATTTCCAATGTTGCTCTTTCCTCACCATGACCACCACACACATACACAAACAAACACACGCACACACACACACACACACACACATTTATCATTCTCCTTCTGGCAACACTGACTTTCTTTCCTACCCTAAGATCTTTTCTTACCATTTCCCATGGGGAAATGCTGCTGCTGCTGCTGGTGATGATGATGATGATGATGATGATGATGATGATGATGATGATGATGATGTCTATACCACTTTTTAAGATTTGCAAAGTGCTTTACAACTATTATCTCATTTTATCCTCACAACAGCCCTGAAAGGTAAATGCTATTATTATTTCCAATTTACATATGAAGAAACTGAGGAAGATAAATGTTAAGTGACTTACCCAGAGTCACACAACTAGTAAGTGTCTGAGTCTGGATTTTAATTCCTGTCTTTCTGACTCCAGGTCTATTGCTTGATCCATTCAATCAAATAGCTGCCCAGTCTCACACTCTGGAATTTTTCATTTTTCTCCTATGCAGATATCCATCTCAGCATCACTTCCACAACCATCAATATTTCTTTTTTTAAAAAATTTATTTATTTAACTTTTTACATTCATTTTCACAAAATTTTGGGTTCCAAATTTTCTCCCCATTTGTCCCCTCCCCTCACCCCAATACACCGAGCATTCTAATTTCCCCCATCACCAATCTGCCCTTTCTTCTATCCTCCCTCCCTTCTCTTGTCCCCATCTTCTCTTTTGTCCTGTAGGGTCAGATGACTTTCTATTCCCCATTAACTGTATTTCTTATTTCCTAGTAGCAACAACAATACTCGACAGTTGTTCCTAAAACTTTGAGTTCCAAATTCTCACCATCCCTCCCTCCCCACCTTCCCTTTGGGAAGGCAGGCAATTCAATATAGGCCCTATTTGTGTAGTTTTGCAAATGACTTTGATAGTAGTCGTATTGTGTAAGACTAATTGTATTTCCCTCCATCCTATCCTGCCCCCCATTATTTCTATCCTGTCTTTTGATCCTGTCCCTCCCTGAGTGTTGACTTCAAATTGCTCCCTCCTCCCATTGCCCTCCCTTCCATCATCCCCCCCACCCTGCTTATCTCCTTCTCCCCCACTTTCCTGTATTGTAAGGTAGGTTTTCACACCAAAATGAGTGTGCATTTTATTCCTTCCTTTAGTCGAATGTGGTGAGGGTAAACTTCATGTTTTTTTCCTCAGCTCTCCTCTTTTTCCTTCCGCTAAAAAGTCTCCTGCTTGCCTCTTGAATGAGAGATAATTTACTCCATTACATTTCACCCTCTGTCCTCCCACTACATTTCTCTCTCACCGTTTACCTTAACTTCTTTTAAGATATGGTCCCATCCTATTCAATTTACTCTGTGCTCTCTGTCTCTGTATGTGTGTGCGCATGTGTGTGTGTGTGTGTGTGTGTGTGTGTGTGTGTGTGTGTGTGTGTGGTCCCACCAACTACCCAGATACTGAAAAGTTTTAAGAGTTACAAATATTGTCTTTCCATGTAGGAATGTAAACAGTTCACCTTTGGTAAGTCCTTTATGGCTTCTCTTTGCTGTTTACTTTTTCATGCTTCTTCTCATTCTTGTGTTTGAAAATCAAATTTTCTTTTCAGCTCTGGTCTTTTCATCAAGAATGCTTGAAAGTCCTCTGTTTCATTGAAACACCATATTTTCCCCTGAAGTATTATACTCAATTTTTCTGGGTAGGTGATTCTTGGTTTGAGTCCTAGTTCCTTTGACTTCTGGAATATCCTATTCCATGCCCTTTAATCCCTTAATGTAGAAGCTGCTAGATCTTGAGTTATCCTGATTGTATTTCCACAATACTGGAATTGTTTCTTTCTAACTGCTTGCAATATTTTCTCCTTGAGCTGGGAATTCTGGAATTTGGCCACAATGTTCCTAGGAGTTTCTCTTTTTGGATTTCTTTCAGGCAATGATCACTGGATTCCTTCAATACTGATTTTGCCCTCTGGTTGTAGAATCTCAGGGCAGTTTTCCTTGATAATTTCATGAAAGATGATGTCTAGGCTCTTTTTTTGATCATGGATTTCAGGTAGTCCCATAATTTTAAAATTGTGTCTCCTGGATCTATTTTCCAGGTCAGTTGTTTTTCCCATGAGATATTTCGCATTCTCTTCCATTTTTTTCATTCTTTTGATTTTGTTTGGTGGTTTCTTGGTTTCTCAGAAAGTCATTAGCCTCCATCTGTTCCGTTCTAATCTTGAGAGAACTATTTTCTTCAATGAGCTTTAGAACCTCTTTTTCCATTTGGCTAATTCTGCTTTTGAAAGCATTCTTCTCCTCATTTCCTTTTTGAACCTCTTTTGCCAATTGAGTTAGCCTATTTTTCAGGGTGTTATTTTCTTCAGCATTTTTTTGGGTCTCCTTTACCAAGGTATTGACCCATTTTTCATGCTTTTCTTGCATCTCTCTCATTTCTCTTCCCAGTTTTTCCTCCATCTGTCTAACTTGATTTTCAAAATCCTTTTTGAGCTCTTCCATGGCCTGAGCCCACCAGACATCCACCTGGGATGTCTGGGATACAGAGGCCCCGACCTCCACATCTTTCCCTGATGGTAAGAATTGTTCCTCGTCCTCAGAAATGAAAGGCAGAAACATCTGTCCCCCAAGAAAGTAACTTTCTATGATCTTATTTTTCTTCCCTTTTCTGGGCATTTTCCCAGCCAGTTACTTGACTTCTGAGATTCCTGTCCACCCCCTCTTAGATCTGCCCAGCTAGTGCTTGGGATCTGAGATTCAAATGGGCTTTCAGGGGTGGGTGTGGCTGCTATTCAATGTGAGCTTAAGTTCTGGTGCTTGGGTGGGGGCAGGGCTGCCTCCCAGGCTCAGTTCCCTCAGGGGGTTTATGCAGAGACCTTCGGTAATGGCCCTGAGCTCCTGTCTGCTTGGGGAGTTCCAGGCCACTGCTGCCTCTGCGCTGCCTCTGCTGCTCCCTCCTCTGCTGCCTCCCAAGGGGGCCCGAGCCATGGAGACACCCTGCTCCCCTCTTGGCCAGCCCAGAAGTCTCTCTCACTGACCTGGAGTGCCTTTGGGTGGAGGGACCTTCACGGCCGCTGGAGATTCCGTCCCTGAAGCCTGCTCGGATCTGCTTCTCTGGGGCTTGCGGCCAGGGCGGCACAGGGCTGGGCTCCATGTCTGGAGTGCGATGGACCCCTGGGGATGGCTTTCCAGGGCTCTCTGGAATGGAAATCTCTGCCACTGTGTTTCTATGTGGCTTGCAGTACTCCAGAATTTGTGGGGAGTTCTTTTTACAGAAAATTTCTGGGCTATGGATTCGGAGCTAGCATACGTGAGTCTTTCTACTCTGCCATCTTGGCTCCTCCCTCCAATATTTCTAAAATAACTCATCTTTCCATCCAAAATTTTTTTCCTTTCCCAACTACATCATTTTTCCTCAGTGCTAATGTTCATCTAGCCTCCTCGGCAAAGATCTTATATTTTTTCTTGTCTCTCATGCCGTATATATAGCCATCAAATTTTGTCATTTCTTTTCTCAGAATTTCTCTTGGGTTAGACCTTTGTTCTCCATCTTATCTCTTACTATGCTAGATTTTTGCAGTAGTAAATTTTTGAGTCTTCCTAATTCTAATACCTTCTTTTCTAATTCCTTCCCACTGATAAACTAACTTTTTAAAGCCTGATGCCCATCATTCTACTCCCTCTTTCCATAACCTATAGTAGTTCCTGACCATTTCTAACGCAAACATGACTTTCATAATCTGGGTCTACATCACATATAAATTCAATGTAGACTTCTACTCTATTTAGTCAGGCATATTTTCTGTATCTCATATGCATCACCCTCATTTCTACCTTGAAGCTTTAGTTCATGTTATCCTCCTAAATTAGAATACCATGCCTTCCTCACTTTATGTAATTTAATTATACCTACTTTCCCTCTCCATGAAACCTTTTTTGACTTGCCCAACCCATGCTAATGTCTCTCATTTCTTAACTGCTATTTTATTTAAGATTAGCATCAAGTTATTAAGAGCTTAATTATTTGAGATTATTTCAAAGATGTCCATTTTGACTCTCCTAATATACTAATAACTTGGAGATCCAGAATGTTGTTAGTACTTCCTATCTCCTTCAAAGCATTGCAACATATGATCTCTTATTTTGATGATTTTGCACAAACTGCTCCCTATGTACTTCCTCCTCATCTCCAGCTTTTAGAATTCCTAGTTCTCTATGGTTAGTTAGTTCAAGCATCATGTCTTATACAAAACTTTTGCTCATCCTTCCAGTTACAAGTTCCTCAAACCAATTACATTATACTTATTTTTATAGACAAACATGTGGACCTATTGCTATTTCCTCTGGTAGAATGTAACCGCTTAGAGGGAAGAAATTATTTTATTTTCTTCTTTATGCCACCAGAACCTAATGCAGTGAGTGGAATATAGTAGGGAGAGGGTGATGGGTTAGACCTGTTGTTTGATTGGCCCAGGAACTCTTGTTACTGATACTGCCTAAGATGAGTGCTTTATCTTGCACTTACACACTCTTGTAATTGTCATTGACCAGAGCACTGAGAGGCTGTGACTTGGCCAGGCTCACAAAATTAATGTATACCCAAAGCCAGTACCTAAACCCAAGTCTTCCTGGCTGAAGAGGCCAGATACTTAAGTGCTTAATAAATAAAATCATAAATTGCTTATTTATCGCTTATTTGGAGATATAGGAGGTGCTTAGGAACTCTGTTTGACCAAAGCTCCTTCCCTATCCTCTCCCCACAATTGTGGCAGCTAGGTGGTATGGTGGGTAGTTTTGTAGATCTGGAGACAGAAAGAACTGGCGTTAAATATTAATTCAGATACTTGGGCAAGTCAATTAACATCTATCTACCTCAGTTTCTTCATCGATAAAATGGGAATAATAATAGCACTTACCTCACAGGATTGTTGTAACAGTGAGATATTTGCAAAGTACATTATAAACTTCAAAGTGTTATATAAAATGCTAGTTATGGTTATCATTATTAAAAGCACATCTCAGTGGTCTCAAGTTCTTTGCTCTATTGTCAAATCCATTTCTTTCTATTTCTTTCCACTATTTCCATCCTAGTTCATTTAAATAATTGGATGCTTGATTGGATTTGATTGATTGGGTTGGAGGATGGACAAAAAGACTAGAATTTTCCCATCTAAAAGGAACTTTTTAGTTTGAAATGGAATTTTTTCTAATGATGAAAGACATGCAGCAAGATAACATCTAATATTTTTTCAAATTCTAAAATACTGGGGAATGATAACAGTTTGAAACCTTAATGAGATAGCTTTTGGGAAATTAAAGAGGCATTTCTTTACAGGTAGTAATTCAATTTAATAGCTAATTAATTTGAAGGTAAGCACCTTGAGAAGAACTGATTATTCTTTGTGATTACGTCCCAAGCACCTAATACAATGCCTGACATATAGCAGACACTTAATAAATATTTCTGATTAATCACCACTATTTACAATAGTGATGGGTAGATGGAACAGTGGGTAGAATGTCAGGCCTGGAACCAGGAAGATTCTTCTTAAATTCCAATCTGACCTCAAACACTAGCTGTGTGACCCTGGTTAAACCAATTATTTCTGTTTGACTCAGTTTCCTCATCTGTAAAATGAGCTAGCGAAGGACATGACAAACCACTCCAGTACCTTTGCCAAGAAAACCTTAAGTAAGGTCATGAAGAATCAGACATAACTGAAAAACAACTTGCAATATATTGTGCTAGGTATTCCGTTGAGACATAAAGGGAAAACAAAAATATAGCTCTCTTCTCAAGGAATTCAATAAAAGTGTGGCACTCCCGATTCCCAAGAAATAGCACAAATGAGGAATTGTAATGAATTAGACAATGACATTAACAAAGTTTTAAATGGCAGAGCCATAGGCTTTTGCAAAGAGAAGTTGGAATTCACCTTGCCTTCAAGGTTGACATCAAGGAACCAGTGCACATGCCTTGGCATTTCTGTTGACAAAGGTTTAGTGGGCTAATTAAACCATATCCATTCATATATCCTTGTATACCAAATTCCTTTATGTAATTTTGGCCTTCACTATGCCTGGATCTTAGACTAGAAAATCTCTAAGATCATTCCCAACTCTAACATTTTATGAATATATGATCTGAATGAAAACTGACAAATATAATCAGATATACTCAATATATGATATAACTGATAGAAAAAATAGTTGCCCCCCCAAAAAAGTCTGGGAAATTAACTGACACTTTTAGGTATTAAGCATTAAATAAATACTGTGAAACTACATTTTGTGCAGCTTCAAGTTAATTGTATTGGACCAACTTTAGTGATTGAATAGTTTGGACAGTAAGGTTTCATATTAGCACACACATGCTTACACAATATAGTCTCTCAGGATGACCACATTTCAGAAAATTTTTACTTATAATCTCTGACTATAAAATCCCACATAAACACACACACACACACACAGCTACACAATGATTACTTTAGTCACTTGTCATATCAATTCACGATCATTAAGATATTTCAAGTTATCTACTTATTCACTGAATTTTTCACTGGCCATCAGGATATTTGACAGTATATTGACACAGCAAAATAATGCATGTATGAGTTGTTGTCAGGAAGTGCTTTTTATATAGTTATTTTAAGTGGTTACTCAGAAAAACTATTTTCTTAAACCTACTTAACAAATATCCAATTTTACAAAAGCAACTTCCCACCGATATGTAACACACTATATTATGTGGTAGAAATGCAAAAATAAATCAAAACTAAAGACAGTTACTACCCTCAAGGAGCAGACATTCTATTACAGGAACAAGACATTTAAACATATAAGGAAATATAATTTGGGGAGGAAAATAACACTGACCACTGTGGGAGAGGGTTCAAAGGTTTCAGATTAATCATTTGGTATACATAATCATAGCAAGTTGTATAGCTCCAGTGAAAAGCGCTTCATCTCATAGAAACTCTTGAGTAATATAAAAATTATATTTGGTCTTACAAATTATAAGAGTCTTAATATATCACAAGAAAAATAGGGATTGAGGTCTTTGAACTTAAATTCACAGGCAAAATATAATCAACGAATAAAGACCATGGTCTACTTACAAAAACATTGACCTTCTCCAGGCAAGACACAGCACATGTAAGGATATCAAAAAGAATGCTAAGGCTGAGTAGATTAAGAGATGGATTAGCGACTTAATAAGAAAAAAAATATGTAGAGTAGTTAATTTATTCAAAATAAGTCTTAATAGATGATCTTCATACAATAAAATGCAGGAGAGTGGATCTAGAAAGTGTCTAAACAAAAATGTATACATCGTTAATTATAGAAGTGTCTCATCATCCCAGGTCAACCATCAAAGCCATAATAATTCCTCATCAAAAGGACAAAGAATATTGAGGGAGTTCTCAGGGCATGCAGTAAAGAAGTTAAATATTATAAAAGTGCTTTTGGAATAAATATACCTCACTACACAAAGCAAAATATTAAAAGGTGACACTAGATTTGTCTAATGTAACCAAAATGTTTATCTCTGGACAAAGTCAATGAAAAATAACAATAATATTTAACATTTCTTCAGCACTTAATTGTTTCGAATGGTTAACATTCACTAAGAGAATCAAAATGCCCTCAAAGGGCAACATCCACATGAACTCAACCAACAATATATAAAAAATGAAACATTAAGCCAATTACTGAATCACAGATTGGTTTGTAGAAACAAGGGTTTATGGTAGTGAGTCAGGAGTAGTTTACTGAGATCAGGAATACACACACACACGCACATACAAAACAACCTTAAGGAGCCAAAACTAATTGAACAATGCAGATTATACAATGAAATTATGGGAATTTTACATTTCATTGGTGATTTGGTTGTGGTAACAAAATTTTAGAATCTATTACAGTAACCTGCTAAATCTTAAATATACAGGAATAATGGGGTAATAACTTCTTCTTGGATCACTTCTATCTGAATCTCATTATAAGAGATAAGAAGATAACAGTGATGATAATCATTCACAGTCACAGAATGTGTTCCCCAGAACACATTCAAAGTAGTATGTTGGTCTACACTCCTAATCCTAACATAAACCCTGACTGATTCAATTTTGGTTTTGGAAATGAAGGCATTTATGATCACAACTCAGGTTCAGGTCATTGCCATCAGAAATTATGAAAGCTTATCTTTAAGGATTCTGGAGCTAGTCAACAAAGTAGATTATGCAAGAAAGTCTTGGAAACCATGTAACACATCACTATAGGCTGTAAACATTTAGTACCTACTAAATAAAATGTAGAGGGTAAAAGTTTACTGTCTTTCATAGACAGACAAACCCTATAAACAAAATTTTAATGTATTATAAGGAATTCAACCAACAAAATGTGTTAGAACTATTATCATATAATGAACTATTGCCCACAAGCAATATCATTGATACATAAAAATATTTTTTGTCACTCAGACCAAATATTCATAATTTCTGTGCTACATGGAATAAAAAACTGTCAAAATCTAGAGATCTAGCACAAAGAAAATAAGATTTGTGGGAACTGTTTTCCCTGATTTCCCTAATTTTCCAGATTGCTACTTGAATTTTACCAAGAGTATTCTGTGAACCTACAGAAAATGAACTTACATGATCAAACTTTTACTCAATTAGATAAAGCAACTATTTTATAGCAGTATTGTGGCTTGTTCCAGGACCATTTCCACCTTCAATTAATTTTTAAAAGATGAAAAGAATGAGGTAATAATAAGAACCATGATAACAGTTTACCTTGTAATAGTCCATAGGACATCCAATATACAAGAAAATGGCAGGATACAGCTTGCCTGAGGATCATTTCTATCTAAAATCCATCAAAAGCAAGGATAAGGAAAAGATGGTGATGAGAATAAGAATGAGGATGATATGGATGGTGATTATGATAAACATAAGAATGGGGATGATGAATGACATTTTTAATGCAGGAATTTTCCATAGTGGTTAAACTTTACATTCTTTGAAATTATGGGAGATGTTTTCAAATCCCAATGGCTATCCTATCTATCTATAGATAGCTTTCATGTGAGAAAGTGAAATAGCATGGTGTAGCATCTAGAGAGCCTATCTCAAAGCCAGGGAAACCTAGGCTGAAATCTTACCTTTGACACATACTGTCTCTGTGACCTTGTGCAAGTCTCAATTTCCAGGCAACTCTAAGATGCACAGATACCAATCTGCACGGTCAAGAGTTTCCTCAGCTGGAAAAAATCCCTATAATAGTGACATCACAAGTATAGTATTTATAATGTAATATGGAATAACAACTAGACTTCCTCCACACCCAAAAGCAAAATTCAAAACAATGAGTAGAAGCTATACAAGTGAATATGTGAACTTAGCATAAGGGGAGAAATACCAAGTAGAGTTGTCCAAAAGTAGAATTTATTTCCTTGAGAAGTCAGTTCTCCTTCTCTGGAGGACTTTGCAGATAGGTAGAAAAATTATTTGGCAAGTGGGATATGGAGGACGTTCCTGTACAGGTACTAGATGATCTTTGAAGTTCCTTCTGTGAGATTATATGAGCTCCCTTTGATTTGTGATTTAAGGATGAACTTAAAGGTCAAACTTTCCTATAAAAAGGCCCTTCGACCTAAAATTCCCACCATCAAAGTCTTTCTTTTGTTTGCATAAATTCTATTTCAGGAAGACTCTACTTAAATTATAAATGCACAACTAAAAATGAATGCTATAAAGCTCTGTATTGTGGCAGTGTTAATAACCTGGGTCCTAATACAGAACAAAACTCCTGAGGGAATGAAAGTATGAAACATAAGTATCGGTTGACTACTAGAAGTAAAATAGTATGGAGCAAATGCAGCTCTGGAGACTAGCCTAGAGAATTGTGATGGGGAGTGAGGAAGTGTATTCAAATAAATGGACATAGCAACATTAGAAAGATAGCTGAAAGTGTGATTTTTCTGAAAGGAGCGAAGAAGGTACAAGCCAAAAGAAAGAAATCCATGTCCCCATTTAATTCTAATATATTCAGTGGATGTTAATTATTGTCATATTTTTGAACAGGATTTTTTTTGTAAATCTGTCTTTCTGTATATCTATTTTATTATTAAATTGCATAGCCATAATGTTTTAATTTGCCATCCTTTTGTCATACTTAGTATATTTTACTGATTTCTTTTGTTACTGCAAAATATTTAAAGATGGCTACATGATAGTAAGAAATGATATAATTTTAAATTAAATATAATAAATATTTGTAGATAAATTGGTTTAATCTAACAATATTTACAGTTACAGGAAAAGCAAGAAGATGAAAACAGTAGGTGACTGAAAAAATGCTTATTGACTTGAAATTGTTTCTCTATCAAATTGATTAATTTATTTGAAAATAATGTAAGTTGGGCTGAGAGAGTCTTTTTGCCATGTGCACTTAATTTATATGTGCATATATGTTTTTACTTTGTAAATATAGTTCATTTACCCCTAAAATGCAAGGCAGACGGATGGGAACTTCAGGGAGAACCATCACAAAGAGCACAAGTGTGAGTGGAGAGATGTACAAACTGGAGCATAATGATGGAAGCCAGTCAGACACAGCTGTTGGCACAGTTGGAACAGGTGGAAAGAAAAGGAGGTCCAGCCTTAGTGCCAAAGTGGTGGCCATAGTATCGCGGAGAAGTAGAAGCACATCTCAACTTAGCCAAACAGGTGAGTGAATTCAGCTTCAACCTGTATCATTTTGTGCACGTGATGGTAAGACATTACTCATGTCCCATGCTTGTGAAGGGACTACTGAGTATCCTTGGATACTAAAAGAAAAAGGTTCTAGATCTCTGAAAAATTGTTTTAGGATTTTTGTTACTATTGTTCTCATATATTCATAAAGTATTTCTCTTGTGTTTTAAGTGCATTAACACTCTCTTCTCTGAATGCTAATTGAAAAAACAAAGACTTGTTTACAAATGTGCAAGGAAATGCAAAGAAATATAGATCTAAATTGACTCATGAGAAAAGCAACAGGATTCTCAGGAAAACCATATATCCATTGGATAGTGACCATTTTTTAATAAATAGTAATCAATTTCTTATATATGTATATATATACATATGTATTGAATTAAAAACCTCTCTAAAAAGTTTTCACTTCTAATTTACTGTTCATATTCTATAGTACATATAAGCATATATGTCTGCATATATAGTTATATGTCCTAAGGAAAGGTGAGTTCTTAACCCTCCAAAGGAGTTTGAAGGTATTGTGTCAAAATAATCTTTGAATATGGATTCTCAATTCTGCTTTCTTCTTTGTAACTGAAAATCTAGTAGATATTTTTAATCTGAGCAAAATGGGTCAGTAGATTCAGTAAAAGCACCATGCTTCAGGATAGAATTGTTTCAACTTTACTGTTTCTAAATCTTAAAAGCTTCATGTTTGTGTGTCCTCGAGGTAAAACAAGTTTCTGATAGAATGAAGCAAAGACAAGAAAAAAAGGTAGCGGGTTTTTATGTCCGAAAAAATGTTTCTGCCTCTAAATGATATATGAACAGATTGACTAACTCAATATTAGGTAATAGTAAAGGTAAGTGGTACATAGGACTGTTTGACATTACTAAGCTCTTTTTCTATACTGATTACCTCCAGTCCCTGATTCTTTCAAACAGAAGCAAAAGCCTTATTTTCATAAGTTTCATTTATAGCAGACAACTTCTGGCATAAAAAGGTTTTTTTTCCTACCCACCCATGAGTTTCAAAAAAATCTCATGTTTTACATGATGGATATAGTCACTGATAAGTTCAAATGGAATTATTTGTAGCAGTGGATTGTTAATCTTTTAATATAGAATTATGTAGTTCAGAAATTTAACAATGTCAGTAGTATGCATTGTCATTAATTTTAAAAAAAGGCACCTTCCTTCTTTCATTCTTTCCTTCCTTCTTTTCTTCTTTCCTTTCTGGATTATTTGTTAAAAAGTTAAAATTTTGAAATTACAAACTCACAAGATTATAATGGACCTTGAGAAATCACTTAATCCTTTCACCATCCCCAACATCAAAATCATCCCTGTGAGGAGATAGATAGAGATATGTATATATGTATGTAGGTATATATACACATATACATATACATACATATATACACACATATAAATACATAGACACATACTGTGTGTGTGTATTTGTGTATGAACCAACCAGTCTGTTAGGTAGTAATCAGGGTTTGAGATAAAGGGAAGAAAAATTTATACGCTGGATTTTTTTATGAACGTGGCAATATTTACAATCCAAGGACCTTAGAATAACTTCACAATTTACTGCCTACTTGATACTGGATAAATTATTTGGTACATCTGAACCTTAGTTTCTACTTCTTTTAAGACCTATTTCATCAATAAATCCTATCCGGTGAATTCTACCTTTTTGATGAAAACTGCTTTCATGTAACTCAAGGCACTACACAAAATTGCTTAGGTGACCATCTTCTGACTTAGTGTTTTCTTTCTATTGTAACCCAACTTATATGGCCTCTTTTTTCTATTTTAGCATAAAATGTTGCCAAAACTTTGTGTAGGACTTACATGTATATTCAAAAAGCAACAGATTCATATAAAACCCTGTTTAACCATTCTATCCTCCCTTACTTTACTAGAAAAATTTGTATTTCTCTCATATTTAAATATTTTTAAGTTCTATGGTTTTTGTCAACGACTTGATGTTGTGATGTTTTCTCAGTCTTCATTTGACTTGTTATCCCCTTAGCACTTGAGACTCTCCACTCACTGTTTTCTTTGAGTGCCAGCTGTCCAAATTCTTGGGTACTTCTTTGTCTTTTTCAGTGTCTTCTCTTCTTACCCCTCTAAATGTTCATTCTCCCAAATTATTTCATCTTTTTTCAAGCTCACTCATTGGAAGAACTAAACTTTTAGTGGATAGTTACAGCTATCATTTCCATGAATAACATTGTTAAATCTCAAAGTAACTGATGTATATTTTGACTTGGAAGTCCTATTACTTTAAAATCAACCAGTCTAAAGTCTATCTCATTTTCCCTTTTCTTACTTCCTTTATTCTTTTGCTGCCAAAACTTTCAAAATTTGAAAAATCTTAGAGATTTTTTAACTTCTCTCTAGCTGTCAATCTTCACAAGGATCACTTACTGTTTTATACTTTTGGTCCTTAAAAGTTCCTCTCCTTTCTCTCCTTTCCTTAATTTTTCCTTTCCTCACCTACAATTATGCTACAAATCCTAATACACACATCAGGATTACTGAAATAGCTCCCAGTGCTTTCAGTTAATCCTACACATTACAGTCAGATTAATCTTGCTAAAACTCTCCTTTCATTTGTGGGAATTTTCCATTACCCACAGAAGAATTCCATAACTAAGATATATTACACAGCCCTCCATCCCTCTTTGCCTCCTTTTCTTTCTCTTTCTCCCCTTTCTCATTTCTCCCCCTTTTCCCTTTCCTTCCACTTCCTCCTTCTCTCCTTGTCTCTGTCTTTCCTTGTTATTTCCCTTTGTTATATCTCTATTTCTCCCTTTCTTTGTCTCTGCACATCTATCCTCTCTTGGGCTTGTTTTTCTCAGTCTCCCTCTCCCTGCCCCGCTCCTTTTGTCTCCTCTGTTTCTCTTCTGTGTTTATTTCAGTTTCTATCTCTCTACTTCTGTCTGTTCTCTCTCTGTATCTAACACAATGCTTGGTATATAGTATATACAATGCTTAATAAATGCATGTTGAATTAAAAGGAATTGAAAGATTTTTTTTTTGGTTTTTGTTTTTCTTTTTAGTAAAGGATTATTTCTTAGATATACCTACTAAAACTTCTCCATTTTATGAAGACATGAGACACTTTGAATTCCTCAGGGTGTTTCTGAACCTTTTCACCCTTATTTTGTTTTTCTATTCTCTTCAATGGAAGCATTGTAGTGCAGAAGGGGAGGTAGGTGGTGCAGTGGATAGGGCATGAGATAGAATCAAGACTTGAGTCAAATTCAGCCTCAGACACTTATTAGCTGTGTGACCCTGGGCAAATCACTTAACCCTGTTTGCCCCAGTTTCCTCTTCTGTAAAATGTACTGGAAAAGGAAATGAAACTACTCCAATATCTTTGCCAAGAAAACCCCAGTCACAAAGAGTTGGACATGCCTGAAACAATTGAACAATAATAAGTTGTTGCGTTTGTCCTTTGTTGCCGAAGAAGACCATGCCATCGGAGAAATAATGACATGACTTGCACATGACTTTGTTTTGAGTGAGGGAGGGCTGTGCAGGTCACCAGCCTCACTTCTCCTGCAGAGCCATCTGAATCCAGTGACCAGATATTCCTCAGGATGACTGGAGATGACCCAGGATGCATTGGGAGACCTTGGGCTCTTTAAATCAAGATCTTTGCAGGTACTCACTTAGGGTGAGATAACACCTGTTCATTGAATAGGCCTATTTATAAGTAGTGTAGAAGATAAGAGAGCTAATTTCAAAACTAGAAAGATGTGGGCCTAAGTATCACTTTTGACAAATATGAGCTCTGTGACCCTGAGTACGTCATTTAATCTTTCATTAGTCTAGACATATATGAGTATATATATATATGAGTATAATTTATGAGTATAATTTTGAAAGAAGTGTCCAACCTGAACTGGATTTGAACTCAGATACTCCTGACTCATCTTCCTTAATTCAAATGTGGCCTCAGACACTTGCTAGCAGTGTGACCCTATGCAAGTCATCTAACCCTGTTTGCCTTAGCACCTCATCTGTAGAATGAGCTGGAGAAGTAAAATGGCAAAGCACTCCAGTATCTTTGCCAAGAAAGCCCCAAACAAAGTCATGAAGAGTTAAACATGACTGAAACAACTGAACAACAAGAGTCACTCTAATAAGCATTTATTTTTTTAACACACTTTTTGGATATACATGTAATCATTGCATTCAGTTTCTTAAAGTCAGAGTTTGGTTGCTTTTTGTGGTGTCCTAAATATGTAACAAAATGTCTTGCATGCAGTAGGCATTCAGTAAGTGTTCACTGAGTGAAATGGGTTATTTTCTTTCTCCAGATCCAATTTATGATATTCCAAATAGGAGAACTGTCATTTATTAGATTAATATGTATGGGCAACTCCATGGCACAATGGATGGAGTGCGAGCTTAGACTCAGGAAGACTCATCTTGTTGAATTTAAATCTGGCCTCAGACTAGCTATATGAACCTGGAAAATCACTTAACCCTGTTTGCCTCAGTTTCCTCATCTGTAAAATGAGCTGAAGAAGGAAATAACAAAAGGCATCATTATCTTTGCCAAGAAAAATCCCCAGATGTGTTTTTGTTGAGTTAGACATGACTGAATAACAAACATTAATGTAAATTCAAGTCTGCGATGAGCTATCTTTGCTACGACGCCAAGTGGTAGGCTTCGTAATCATTAAAAAATCCTCTCATCTATCACTTGGGTTGTAAATGCCATCTGCCTAATATGTAATTCTTTTCTCATGTTGTTTTTCTCACCTTAAATGCCCTCCTGGCAGCCTAAAAGCGTTTCCCTTATTTAAAGAATCAGACTTTGCAGTTTGGTTCTTCTCTTAAAAGCATCCCTCTGTTGTTCCAGCCCATTTTCATTATTTTCTTATCTGACTTCCTATGTTCTTGACAGACTGTATTAGTCATAGTTGTAATAATAATATAACAATATCTAGCATTTACATAGTGTTTTAAAATTTGAAAAGTACTTCATAAATACTATTCCAGTTTAATGCCACAAAAATACTGGGAGGTTGGCACAATTATTATTTCCATTTTATAACTCAGGAAACTGAGGTAGACAAAGGTCAAGTGTCTTATTCAGGGTCACACAGCTGATAAATGTCTTCAGCCAGATTAGAAATTAAGTCTTCCCCTACTATAATGCCCTTCTAAGGCAGTTCCTAGCTGACTAATTATTAACATAGTTCAGCAATTATTCCGTACTCTTTTGTATTATACTCCATTTAATGAATGAATATTTGTATTCCCCAGTGATATAATCTCCCCAGAGCAAAGACCTTGCATTTATAATTCGTTCATGGCACCCACAGCCCGTTGGAGAATACCAAGCCTGTAACAGAGCCTCAGACTTGATAAATTAATGAACTTCAAAGACAATACAGGTGTTCCCATAAAGCTACTCTACATCCTCCAGGAATGTTGTATATAACAATTGAACACAGTGGGCATGATCAAATAAAACAAAGCATGTAAAACTCTTTTCAAACAAATGGCTTTATAAATATGATCCATTGCGACTGTTCCTACCTTTGTTCTCATCTTTTTTGATGATCCTCAAATAGAAATGGTCCAAGAAATCAGTCAATAAACACTTATTAAATGCCTACTATGTGCCAGGCACTACACTAAATCAGAGTTTACAATCTAATAAGGGAAGAGAATACACAAAAGAGAGCTGAAAAGGAGAGGAGGGCAAAGCAGTCACCAGGTAGCAGGGGAAGGAGGGTAGGAGAATGAGGTTTGTGCAGTAGAAACCAAGGAGAACCACTGATAGAAATATGAAGAGTTATTTGTCAAGCTAAAAGGTCTTTTTCCTGTTATCAGAGTATTATACTTACAATTTATGAATTGTTGTGTATGTGGATAAAAACAAGTGTTCTTCATAGCTGAATAAAAGTATTGGTATATAAGTGTATCCTCTGTAGTTTCACAGAAAATGACACTGACAAGCTGTGGGATACTGGGCAAGTCACTTGGTCTCTTTGACGTGCCATTTATTCATCAATAAAACTGAGATCTTCATTTATAAAAGCAGAGAATTAGACTCAATGGTCTCTAGGTCCCTTTTAGTTCTAAATCTAGAATATTATGATAATGTGATTCAGTATCAGTCAGAACAACAGAAATTATATGTACCTCATAGCGTTCCACCATGATTATGATCTTTGCTACAATTTCTTGGTGTTTTACAAGCTTTTCATTCCATAGAGTTTGACAAAATCTATTAAATTTGTTCTTCAGTTTTGACAAGTGTGAGCAATAATTTAGTCTATGACCAAGGTATGATTTCAGAGTGGTTTATTGGTTGATTTCTCCAGGATGTTTGGAGATTTGCATTATGAGGATTTGTCATCTTTTAGTCCCCCCCCGCAAAGATAGCAATCTTCTGATGTA
Source organism: Bettongia penicillata ogilbyi (assembly GCA_023548195.1). Taxonomy (NCBI): domain Eukaryota; kingdom Metazoa; phylum Chordata; class Mammalia; order Diprotodontia; family Potoroidae; genus Bettongia; species Bettongia penicillata. Next base: position 3,804,172 of record JAJHZJ010000032.1, on the reverse strand, counting down.
TAATTCTAGCTACTAGGTCATGCCTTGATAGGTATTCAATAGGAGAAAAGTGTGCATAATCCGCTGTAATATTTTGTCTTTTTCACTCATCATCAAAATCATTATCATTTTATCCCTAACAGGTACTAAATATAACCTTTTCATTTCCCTTATTTTTTCACTAGTTTATCCAGGTTTAAATTTTAGAGAATCTTACAGCCTCTGTTGGTGAGACTTCATGTTGTCATTTAGTCAGTTTGGTTGTGTCCATCTCTTTGTGACGCTATTTGGGGTTTTCTTGGCAAAGATATTGAAGTAGTTTACCATTTCTTTCTCCAGCTCATTTCACAGGTGAGAAACTGAGCCAAACAGGGCAACTTACCCAGGGTCACATAGCTGATAAACATCTGAGGGTGCCTTTGAACCCCAGTAGATGAATCTTCCTGACTTCAGTCACTCTATCCACTGCACCATCTAGCTGCTTAACACTTGCATTGGAGATCTAGATTTAGAGATGGAAGAGATCTATAGTATATTAAGTGAAACTTCTTCATTTTACAGATGAGGAAACTGAGAACGAGTGGTGAAGTGACTTGCATGAAAATCAACTATTAGTAAGTGGAAAAGATAGTTAGAATTTATGTAGACAATACAAACCCAACAATATTTAAATGGTATAATTTGGAGAAGGGTATTATCGTTCACAGCTTGAAGGTGCTTTAGGATAATGAATAGATCATGGGACTTGCAGTCAGGAAGACATGAGTTGGAATATTGCCTCAGATGCATCCTAGGTGTGTGACCTTGGGCAAATGACTTAACCTCTCTGTCTCAGTTTTTTTATCTGTAAAAATAAGGATAATAATAACATCTACCTCTTAAGTTATTGAGACTCTACCTCATTAATTATTAGGATCAGATAATATAGCATATGTAAAACATTTTAAAAATCTTAAAATCATATGTAAATGATAGCTATTATTACCATTACTACTACTATCACTACTGCTGATACGGCTACTATTACTACCACTACCGCTATTACTACACTACTACTACTACCACAGCTATAATATCTTGGGTTATTTGAGAAGCAGAATTCTTGCTTGGGTGGTCTCTGGTATCTCTGTCAGTTTGAGCTGGAGCTATGCATAATTTCAACTATTTATATACTAGGGAGAAGATTCCCCTTCTGTGAATAGAAATTCATGGAAGATTTTTAATAACCTTAGAATAACCCGTTCTCCTACTCCTTTCTGCCCCAAGTATTGAGTCAGATTCAATCTGCAAAATATAATTTGTTACTTCTGATGCATCATTTCTTTCTTTTTTGTTTCATAACCATGTGTTAAGTGTTGTCATCTTTAGCATCTGTTTATTTGTCTTTTCCTGACAGACTTGAAACATTATTTTAGTGTCAACTTGTTAATATTTAGCCTTCAGTCATTTATTTCCTTCGGAGAGAAATATTAATAAAGTAGCAATTATTACTGGGTAAGAATCCTCATCTACATAACTCATAGTTCATGGCACACAAATTCCCATTCCACGTCTGATATTAAACTATCCACTTATTTATAAAATGAGATTAATCCTTTTTGTTTGACCCTGAAGTATAGTGGAAAGAATATTGAACTGTGGGTGATATGAATTTGTGACCTTAGGAAACACAAACCTGCCTGGTCTCTGATCAAATCTAGACAATAAGATTGCCGCACTAGATGTTTGCAATTTTTCAACTTTTAAAATTTATCCTATGAAATAATTTTAGTTTCTGAATTTTAGATAGATATTAATTCTATGTTTTTACAATTGTAACCGAGTAAGTGCCCGTTATCCTAGTTTTGGATTAGAATGCTTTGATGGTTTTCATTTAAAGTGTTCCCTTTAGAGCTAGTTTCAGGATTGAGAAAATACTGACTTCTTATTGTATGAATGCAGAATCATTGCACATTGATTTTTGACTCTTCATTTTAAGGAGATGAAATAGGTGGAAGTTGAGAGAAGCCAAAAGTTCAAATGTCACATTAAATTGGAAATTCTCTGAGGACAGAAACTCTATAGAATGCTGAAGCTTGAAAAGATCTTAGAAATCATCTTATTCATCCTTATCCCCCTCCACCCCAAAAAGTATCCTCTTCAAATATATAATATGTTGCCTGGAACATAGTTTTGTGGTTGCTTAGTTGTCTCAGTTGTGTCTAACTCTTTGTGATCCCATTTGGGGTTTTCTTGGCAAAGATACTGGGGTGATTTGCCATTTCCTTCTCTAGCTCATTTTACTGAGGAAACTGAGACAAACAAGATTAAGTGACTTGTCCAGGGTCACACAGCTAGTAAGCATCTGAAACAATATTTGAACTCAGATCTTCCTGACTCCAAGCCCAGCACTCTATCCACTATGCCACCTAGTTGTTGCTGGATAAATTAGTATACCAATGAATCACTCAGAGTGTGACACTATAGCAACTCGCTTCCTTCCCTTCTGTGAGATTCAGGATATTTATCAATACCTTAAATGAAGACATAGATGGCATGCTGTCTGAGACAAAATGCTAAGAGGCATAGCTAACGCACTAGATAACAGTCAAGTCCAAATAATCTGAACAAGTTAGAGTAATAGACTAAATTTAAAAGATGAGTTTATTAAGAATAATGTAAAGTCCTGTGCTTGTGTTCAAGAGACCAGATCTACAAATAGAAGCCAGAGTAAGCTGGTAAATGTTTAATAACTGGCTTTGTCAAAAAAAAAAAATGAACAACACATTTTTAGGTTTAATGAGCATCATTAGATTTTCCTCCATCACCTTCTTAAGTCTAGGAATCAACAAAGCAAAATCAAACCCTAATCTGTAGTATTTGTTGATTTCTAAAATGTAAATGCTCACGCTAAAATTTTAGCAATTAATCAGGTCTTCTGAGCCAGTTTGAGTTGGGTTAAGCACAACCCTGGCTAGAGAATAGATCATGTAAAAGAGGTCTGGGGAAAATTCAGAGGTGGAAAAAGTTGAAAAGACACAAATAAGCAGGGGAGCTTTAAAACTAACTGTAGACTTTTAATATATGTATTTCACACACAGTCTTCTTTTTCTGTTCTGCATATGTGAAATGCTCAATTTTTATGTTTTATTCAAATTGACAGTAATTTTAAATTTTAACTTAAAAATAAAGAAGACTGGAGATCAGCATGAATTTCAAGCTCAACATGAGTCAGGCATGTTCCCTAGCAGTGGGAAAAGCTAATGTAGACTTAGCTTCATTAACAGAATTATAGGAGTGGTGGGGACATCGGTGGCTTTGGATCGACAAGACAGACAGGAAAGGCTACATTACCTTGACTCGGGACCCTCTGGACCATCTTTTCTTCCATGCCCTACTGTTGATCATTTGATTTTGTAACCTTCCCATCTAGTTCCCTATCCTTGTTTTGTGTCCAACTTTGTAATTGTAACCTTACCCCCAGCTCCCATTAAATGCTATTGTTGAGAGAGAGAGAGAGAGAGAGAGAGAGAGAGAGAGAGAGAGAGAGACAGAGACAGAGACAGAGACAGAGACAGAGACAGAGACAGAGACAGAGACAGAGAGAGAGAATTATAGTGTCTGTGATGAAGTCATAGTGCTACTTTACACTATCCTGGACATGTCTGGATTACTATGTTCAGTCGTAAGTAACACATTTTAGGATATACATTGACCAGTTGGGAAACACACAGAGGAAGTTGACAAACATCCTTAGAGGGATGGAGATAACATGACCTGGGAAAGTTTAGACTGATTAGAAAACTCTGAAGAAACATGATATTTATGTTAAAGTATTTGAAGGAAGAGACATTAGGATTGTTCTGCTTCAGAGAGCAGAATTTAGGCCAGAATTTAGGTTAATAGATGGAAATGTCTCTTATGTTGTAGGTGCTTAAAAATATTTACTTAATTTTTAAAAACAGTGTCAGAGGGGCAGATTAGAGTTTCATGTAAGTAAACATTCCTGTCTGAAGGAACAATAGGTTGTGCCAAGTGGTAAGTTAACCTTCTCAGGAAGTCTTCAAACAAAGTTGAGATGACCTTTGTTGGAGGTTTCTGGTCATTCATGGGTTGGGTCATATGACCTCTCAAGCCCCTTCCAATTTGAAAACCCTGTATTTCATTGAATCTGCGATCCCTCCTTCATTATGAAAGAAGGATTCTGTTCACCCACTAACATCCATGCTACCTACCTACTGTACCTATTATTCATGAATTTATATATTTATTCATTCAAGAAACATTTATTATAACAACAGAAGTCAGAGATATATTAGTACAAAGGACTAAAGTCTAGAAGCAGTTCATATTAAGAGTAGATGGGTTTCTAACAAGTTGTGCATAAATTGAACTGCATTTTAAGTGTACTAGTGAAAGTATTTCAAAAAACTATGATGTGAATTTATCTCCCTAATAAATAAATTATTTAAATGAAAAAACTATACCCTAGATAACAATAAGAAAGGAATCAGAAGCAAACAGAACATATTTACTTTTGAATAAAACCACATTGTGTCTACATTTGAATAATACATTGTAGCTCTAGGTGCTAATTCTTAGTAAGTATATAACAAAAACAAACACTGATAAACATCCCCACTTTCTTCAACTATTCCTTATAGTTTTAGCGCCTCACTGAACTAGCCACAGCACTTTAGATGAGAGTAAATCTGTAAAAATTCCTTATAAATCATGTTGTCCAGATATGATTATATCAGAATATGGTAAAGCGAAACTATTTCTTTTTAGTGATAGAAATATTGGACTACTATTAATACAGGCACAGTTGGAATTAACATTTTTTAGCTGCCATGCTATACTTTTGGCTTGTATTAAGTTTGTAGGTAACTAGTAGTTAAAAAATAGTTTTTATATAACTGTGTCTCCAAGTTCTTTTTTCACACTGAATTTGTCTCATTGTGCAATATTTTACATTTATCCTTGTTAAATTTTATAATGATAATAACTGGTAAATTTGGTGGATTGGAAAAATACTATAATACTGTCATCATAACAGTATTTCATTAGCTTATATTCCAACATGTTGAACCCTAAAGTGTAACTGTGGAGGACAACATTGGTAAACAGTTGCCTCCTTCCCTTCTTGGAAGAGGGATGAGCTGAAGCCTCTCAGACCACACCTATAGATTTTCACAGGACAGAACAGAGAGATTTCCCTCTGGTAACAATCTTTTCTCTCTCTCCCCTCTGGTAAGGGAATGAAGTTCTAGCTTAAAGGGCCTCAGGTATGATTTTCATTCCTGTCGTCTCCTGGAGTCAAGGTTGGAAATTTTATCAGCCACATGTTAATATGATAATGGTATCATATTTATTCTAAAAACTAAAGAAAAGTTCCATATTTGGTTCTGCTACTTGTAATTTTTATCCAAGTGTATGAATAATTCTGCAGCTAGATGATACTTTGGACAGAGTGTTAGGAAAACCTGAGTTCAAACCTGGCTTCAGATACTTACCAGCTGTGTGACCCTTGGCATATCTCTTAACCCTCCTTGCCTCACTTCCCTCATGTATAAATGAGGTGGAGAAGGAAATGATAAACTACTCCAGTTTCTTTGCTAAGAAAACCCCCAATGGGGTCATAAAAATTTGAAAGACACTGAAACAATTGAACAAGAAAAAACAAGATAAATTGTTAGCAAAAAACTCCAACATTATATTTCATCAGTCCCTAGGTGATTTCCATGGTACTAGGTCAAAAGAAAACTTCCCAGCAGGTAGTCAAAGCAACCAAAGGCTTCGCTCTGAACACAACCAAGGCACATGCAGGCAATTCAGAGCATGCTGCACTCCACTCCATACCCACCCCCCACCTGCACCTCTACTTTTCACAGAGCTACCCATATTTACAAAATCTCACCATGCATCCTCCTTGTCATCCAGCTTCTGAGAGTTTCTTGTCATCTCCTCTAGAGCTAAGAAAAGGTAACAAACTCTGAGTTCCAGGATTCTTAACAAGTGTTTAAATCATTTCCTCTGTTAAGTATTCAAGTCCAAATACCTCATTATATTCAGTGAAGAGTTTGTTAAATATATTGATTAAATTAATATGTACCAGTAATAATAGCAATCATATTGATGATGATGACGATGATGAAAAAAGAAAAATGAATTTAAATTTACCTATTTTATAGTGTTCCCACTTTGATTCCTAGTCATAAATTCTGGAATTTTGCCAGGGATTCTTTCTAGCGTCTCTAATCTCCTGCTTATTTTGGGGGCTTGAGGGGTGAGTCAGGATATCTTACATTACTATGTTTTTTTATTCCTCCCATTTTAAAATTATAGATAAAAATATATATTTCTCAAAGATAGCAGACAGATAATATATCAGAGAACACATCTTGAAAGTACATAAAACCTTGAGATTAAATTCATTTTGGCCTGGATATTTTAAGTCATTAAAATGTCCCTATTTACATGGGTGGTGGCACACATTCTAGTTTAAAGATCATTTCCTTCCTTATATAAGATAGCATTAAGGTAGGAGTTGAGTAGCTCCTTCTTATCTCTGTCATTTTTTAATCATCATATCATCTTTCACAAGTAGCACTATATTATTTCCTTGTTCTTATCGTTCCACATATAACCAAGTTTTTTATTTGTTGTTTTTAGTTATTAAAATTAAAGGATTATATATATATACATATATATATCAAAAGAGTAAAAACATGAAGTATATAGGCAAAAGGTAAGTACACAATTCTGTTACTCCCAAGAAATTATTATTGTCGTTACTGTTCAGTTATGTCCAATTCATCATGACCATGGACCATACAGCTCTAATGCTGCCCATGGGATTTTCTTGGCAAAGATACATGAGTGGTTTGCCTTTACCATCTTCAATAGATTAAGGCAAATAGAGCTTAAATGACTTGTCCAGGATCATAAATTTAGTAAGCGTCAGAGGCCAGATTTGAGCTTGGGTCTTCCTGTCTCCATGACCAGCACTCTATCCACTGAACTAACTAACTGCCTTACCCCAAGAAATAGCATACACAATATATAAGATCACTAAGAAATATTTAGGGAAAGTGCTAGGTTATAAGCCCGTCATAAGGAATTTAACAACTGTTAACAGTTAATTTAATTTAATTAATTTAATAATTATCATGTTTCGCCTCTGACCTTTCATGACCACATCATAAAGGAAAATTACCTTAACAACATTCCCTTCTCCATGCCAAAAAGTAACCCATAGTTCCACATGCAAAGAAAGATTGTTACAGTAAATAACAGACCATTGTTATTTCTTTTTAAAATACTGTCAGTTACCTCCAAACCTGTAGTACTAAAAATAGTTAAAGGACACCATTTGTCCCAGACAAATTTTAGAACCAATATTTCTTTTGGACATAATTATTTCAATGAAACACCAAAACTACTTTATTTCTGAATGGTCATATTTTATTGCTTGTTCTTCCAAAACTTTTGCCCTCAGGTATGGCAGAAGTGATGCAGGTAACAAAATAAGTCAAATGAATATATCCTCAGAGAAGAAACTGTATCAGCTTTGTGTCAGTGGCTATTTTGAAGACTGCATAATGTTACAGTTAGTGTCGAGTGTGTCCTTGAACATAATTTATTATTTCCCCTCCCAGACTAATACTTCTACTATCCCAAACCAATGTGGACATTTTAAAACAAGCACTGTTGTCCAAAGGATTTTAGTGTGTTTGTTTGTAAGAAATTAACATATAGCAATAGGGAAGGCATGTTAATAGAGCCTCTTTGATCATTCTGAGAAAAATTCTTGGCTCAACTGGTTACCAAAAATAAGAGATTCCTTTTCTTCCTAAGGATAAGAACCTGGAAAAGACTTGGAGAAACTGAAGTCTCTAGTGGATCAAAGGCTTTGTGGACAATCGAATACCCCTCTCCTGTTTTATTTATTTGAATCAAATTTAACAGTAGAAGGAACATTACTAAGTACCTGGATATTTCAAGACCCCTGGTTTCCTTATGTCAAAATTATGGTGCCAGATATAGTTACTGAGTCTTCAAAACCATCAAATAAATGTAAGCAAGTATTCCTATATTTACTGTGGCTGTCTAGTGCTGGAGTTCACTACTCTGAAGAGAACATCAATTCAGCTCTAGTACACATGTTCAGAAGAGATTTCCTAATAAGGATTAGGATTTTCAAACAAATGCCAGCCTGCTCTACTTTGGCTCTTTTTTTCCCCCTGACCTACAAATTTTGAGTTTAGCTGAAATGTAAATAAGTTAGTTTGGCAGCCAGAATTATTGATGAATAGCAGTGTTAATTTGAACAGCTATTTCAGGATTTATGGGGGACTTTGTTAATTGCATGCACCTGAGACACTATCATTCATCTTAATATGATGATTTATTTTAGCACAAGATCCATTCTAGAATTATTAAATTACTACAGAATGTTTAGGTATCATTTTTCCTCTATAATCATAATTAAGGAATTAAATAAGAAGCAATAGCATGATGATCAGCATGTGTAAATATATGTGTGTGTATATATATATATATGTGTGTGTGTGTATTTTAAATGAAAATGTTATAGCCAGTTACTCATTTAAAATCAATCCCATTTAATTTAATATGTTTTAAGTGGGGCAGCTTCTAAATGGACAATAGTATATGAGTAAAACAACTTTCAAGTAAACCCAGGAATTAAATTAATTTTCTCATTGAGAAAGAGGAACCAGAATGTATTCTGACTGCTGATTTTGTTACACAATGAATTATGTACAAGACACAAATTTCATTTTTCTATGTTGCTCATAAATGTTTTGGTGTTCCTTCAAGTTGAATTGTATATGGCCATTCTATGTAAATTTTATTGATTGTTTTTGTTAACATTACCTACATTTCCTTCTGCAAAAAGGAATGGCCCAAATGGACATCCCTTATATTGAAAAATGAAAAAAAATCAGTATAACTAAACAACACATAAAAAAAAAGTCTGACATTATATAAAACATTCCATAGTCATAATCCCCCCAACTCACACACACGCACACACACACTCACACACTTCTGCTAAGAAGAAATAGCCCTGTCTTCTCTTATCAGTTCATTGATAACAATCTTGATCATAATAATTTTACAATATTCAGCTTAAATTGTTTGACTGTGATTGTTCGTTCCATTTACATTCTTGAAGTGTCTGTCTCTTCCTATATCTATTTCTCTGTCTCTGTCTCTATAGGAGTGCATAAGGGTATATGTGTATGTGTGTATTATATAGTTTTCCTAGATCTGCTTACTTTACTTTCTCTTTAGTTCATGTAAGTCTTCTAATGATTTTGGGTACTTTTTTGTATTTATTGTTTCTTAGAATGCAATAATATTTTATCACATTTTCATGAAACATTTTGTGTAGCTGATCGTTAATTAATTGAAGTGTATCTCTTTATTTTTTGTTCTTTTCTACTACCAAAAATAGTAATAATACTTCTCTAGTCAGTATGCTTTATATGGAAGGTTTTTTATTATTAACTTTCTTTGAATATATGTTTAATAGGGAATCTCTCAATTCAAGGGTATGAAATTGTCATAACTTTTCTTGCCCAATTCTAAATTGCTTTCAAGAATGACTAGATCAATAGTTCTGCCAACAGCTCATGAATCTGTCTGTCTGTCCACAATCCCTTAAACATTGGCAATTCTCATTTTTTGCTATCTTTGACAAATTTTTGGATGTGAGATCAAACTTTGAGGTTTTGATTTAAATTTCTCTTATTATGAATGATTTGGATAATTATTTCATATGGTTATTAATAGCTTAAAATTCTTTTGGGGGTACTGTTCATAATATCCCATCACTATTCTCCTGAGGAGTAACTTTTGATCATTTGTTTCTTTCCATTATATGTAAAAATATATAACAATCTTATCAAAAATACTTTATGAATTTTTCTCTTTGTTCACTATTTCTTTTCCTAGTCACATTAATTTTGATCATTTGGAAGCTTTTCATTTTCATGAAATCTGAATGATTGTATCTCTTGCAATTATCTCTATCCCTTTTTTGGGTATTGAGTTCAAAGATTTCTGATTCTTCCTTGTGTGCTATGTCTTATTAATCTCTTTTTTTAGTTTTAACCGGTATGCAGTAGTTGAGATTGCAGCTTTTTATGAGAGTTTCGTAGCTGAAAGCACTATTCTCATTTCATTGGCAGCTTTTCCACCATTTCCCTTGATATTCTACATATTTTATTCTTCCAGATGAATTGTGTTATTTTTGCCTAGCTCTACAAAATCTGTTAGTTTGATTAATATGGTACTAAATATTTAAATTAATTTTGCAGGATTATTGTTTTTATTGTATTGACATGGTCCAACCATGACCACTGAATAGCTTTCTCATTACTTAAATTTTTTCTTTTCTGTTTTTCTTTAATGATCATTTTCTATTGGTATTTAGTATGCTTTGCCAGATAGACCCTCAAGTATTATATGCATTGTATTCATATTTTAATCTGGACTTTCCTTTCTGGCATTCCCTCCTGGATTTTGTAATTGTTATATGAAATGCTTTGGGTTTTATTTTGTTAAGTAATTGAATTGAGGAATGCATGTTGTATATTTTGTTTTAATTAATGCTATTTCCTAGGACTTCATGTCACAGGTAAACTGATTTGAATAGATAGGAGTATAATAACTATTAACAATAGAAAGATGACATAGTTTTTTACATCTCTGTTGTTGCCTCTTCTCTCAGTCTCATGTTTGAGGCAGCATGGGGCAGCTAAATTTAGAATCAAAGAAGCAGAGTTTGAATCGTGCTTCTGACATTTCTTACCTGGGTGACTGTGACCAAGTCACTTAACATCTCTGGACCTTAGTTTCCTCATGTGTGAAATGAGGGGGTTAGACCAGATGACCATTCAAATTCCTGAAAGCTTTAGTTATTGTTGCCAGTTGTATCTGTCATGTCCAAATATTTGTGACCCCATTTGAGGTTGTCTTGGAAGAGATACTGGAGGAGTTTGCCATTTCTTTCTCTAGCAAATTTTTCAGATAAGGAAACTGAGGTAAACAGGGTTAAATATCTTGCCCAGGTCACACAGCTAATATCTGAGGCAGAATTTTAAATCAGGAAAATGTCTTCCTGACTTCAAGAACAACACTCTATCCACTCTGCCACCTAGCTGTCTTTTAATGTATATGTCATACATGTATATTAAATTAGCATCAGTAGAAACTTTTGTATATTAACTTAGTTTGTTTATGAAATAAGAATTAGCCTTAGGAAAAAAGTCACAAATAATAGAACAATATTGCTCTTCTACATTCAGAAAGCATTATTTAAAAGTGATGATGATCTTTAAAAATTGACCCAAAAAAATTGCAGGTAGTGTCAGAGGTATAATTCAAACCCAGATCCTCTGACTCCAAATCTAGCAGTTCCATGCTTAAAGCATGAGGTAGCTAAGTGGTTCAGTCAACAGAATATCAGACCTGGCATTAGGAAGACCTGAGTTCAAATCCTGCCTCAGACACTTACTAGCTGTATAGCCTTAGGCAAATCACTTCATATCTATTTGCCTGTTTTTTTCAGTTGTAAAATCGAGATAATAATAACAACTTCTTAACAGGTTGTTGTGAGGATGGAATGAGATACTATTTTTAAAGTATTTAAAGCATTACACACTAGTTTGCCCCCTAAATTTTTGTCATCATTCCCCCAACTCAATTAAGTACTTATTATAAAACAATAAGGGGCAACCATGTAGAACCATAAATAGAGTGTTGGGACTGGAGTCAGGAAGACATAGGTTGAGATCTGATCTCACACACTTAATAGCTGTGTGACCCTGGGTAAGTCACTTAACCCTGTTTGACTCAGTTTCCTTCTCTATCAAAAGTTGGAGAAGGATATGGCAAACTATTCTGGTATCTTTGAGTAGTACCAATGTGTTGTCCACAGTGCAACAGTGACTAAAAAATGACTGAGCAACAGCAACCACATGGGAATACAGAGACAAAATAGAAACAGTCCCTACTCTCAACAATCTAATAATCAATAATCAGGGAGAGATACCACATATACAGATATGTAATTATGAAAGATATTTATAGTAAATACAATTTAATCTAGAATGAGGAGGCTTTAGCAATTAGGGAGATCTGGAAAGCCTCACTTAGGAGATGATATGACTAAATATTGGAATAAGGTAGGGATTTTAAGAGGCAAAGGTGAATGGTGACTTCATTGAAGGCATAAAAGACAACAGACTGTATAAGGAATGGGGTTCATGGATGTAAAGGAGGGAGTACAAGTATATTTTGAAAAACTGAATAAATGCAAAGGTCTACCTCAAGTTCTTTTCCCATCTCAGGGGGCAACATTTTAGCATTTAGGATATGTACTTGGGTTCTTTCATTTTCATTACATAGCCTAATGTAAGTAGTAAGCACCTGGACATACACAGAGGGCTAACTATCACAGGTTCTTTGATCTACTTCTCTAAAAGGAAAGGCAATGTTTGAAGGGTTAACAATCAATTTAATCAAGCACATGTATCATTCAGTTAGTTCAGGGGAAAAAAATGAGCACCTTGAACTTCAGAGAAAATGCAGAGAAATCTAAATCAGCAGACAGCACTTCCAAACTGCCTAACAGTAAGCAATACATACAATAGAATTCAACAGACAAGTCCAACTGTCTAACCATAGTTACCAAAGAGAGAAGCACCAACATCTGGGTTTTCAAAGCTGAGGGACTGGTTAGTGGCTTCCCAGAGTCTCATTTGGCATACAAACCTTCTTCCAAAAACTAAGCCCCAAGGTAAAACTTCATCTCAGAGTCTTTATACACTTTTTTAGAGCTAGAAGGCATCACATCCCTTGAGAACCAGTGTCTCATTAACAAAAGGTGTGGATCTTCCCACAAATCTTCCCAGGCCCATCAATGGATGGAAAAGATCTTTTTTAATCAGATTCAAATAGAGGCATTGTACTTCTTGATTATACTAAAACAAAAACAGCAAAAGATCCTACTTTGCTTGACTTCATAAACCTGTCCTCTCTTTTTCTCATCATGCATGTTCTTGATCATGTCTCTAATACCATTCATGTTATACTTCAACGACAATCATATACGCTTCACATCACACTTACATTTGTACTATCAACTTCCTCAGGGCAGGTACCCTGCATACTCAACAGCAGGAATGTGGTTCAAGGGAAAAAGCAATGGTAGCTTCTTAGAGCTTCACAACCTACCTCCGAAGAGAATAATCTGTGTGACCTTGAGCACTTAACCTCGCTGGGTCTCAATTTCTCCATTTCTAAAATGAGGAGTCTGAACTTAGGATGGCCTATAAGGTACGCTTTAACTCCAGATTTTTGACAATGATAGAGATTGAGAAGCCTCGAGATGGAAATATAATAATGATAGAGATAAAATGAGAGCTGACTTTTATATAACACTTTAAATTTTGCAGACCACTTTACATACAGGATATCATTTGATTCTCATAAAAATCCTATAAGGAAAGTACAATTATTATATCCATCTTATAGCTGAGGAAACTGAGGATCAGAAAAGTTAAGTGATTAGCCCAGAAGTAAATAGCTGGTAAACATGATATGTAACTTTATGTCCCCTACAACACAACACATTGCTCCCAACAGATCCATAATAATTTAAACAATAGTAGATTGTTTAATGAATTCTCTGTTCCCTTTCAAGGCATAGTTTCATGCTTTGAGAATAAAGCTTACTATCAATCAATCACTTTGTATTTTTTAAAAGTTTAAATTATTATATATTACTGTCTACTTAGGTATAGCAAATTATATTTTTTTCTTCCCTTTAGGTTTCAAAAATCATTCCCCATAAATATCTGTATTAGCAACCACATGCCAGTTAAAAGAAATTATGTATTTTCCAAAAATCTCCCCTTTTTGCTATTTGTTTCCACGTAATTCATTGTGGCAATTAACTAGAATATGCTAAGCAATTTATTGTATAAAAGGCATTATGCTAAAACAGTTTCTTTACCTTTTTAGTGTCCTGGACCCCTTTCAGCAGGCTAGTGAAACCCATGGACCCTTTCTTAGAATAATGTTCCTAAAATAATTTCATGGAAAGCTAAATTTCAGTTAGAGGTTTGTAAAAATAAAGATATAATTTTTGCCTGCCTGTGTTCTCTCTCTCTCTCTCTCTCTCTCCCCTCTCTCTCTCTCTCTCTCTCTCTCTCTCTCTCTCTCTCTCTCTCTCTCTCTCTCTCTCGCACACACACACATACACACACACACGCACACACACGCACCTGAAATTTATTCATAATTCCCTTGGGAAGCCATGAACTCCACATTTAAAAGTCTTGGTCTAAAAAAGCTTACATGGATGTTTTCTATATCTTTTCACATGTTTTTACTTTGTAAGTTTTCATTTGTGTAAGAAGCTTATGGATTAAGGGTGGACAGCTACCACTGAGAGACATTTTCATTAAGCTCCTTGAAAACAGGATAATTTTGTCCTTTTCCATTGTATCCCAGTATTATAAGGCCCAGTACATAGTAGGCACTTAATAAATAGTTGGTGATTAATTGATAAACAGATGATTAATATTCCATTTTGAAATAAAAAACGTAAATTAAAAAATTTTAAAAAGAACCTAGCTAGTGATCAGCATAGTTTCTTATATTCTCAGGAGGTGACGGATCACAGTCATATAGCAGGAAATAGCAAACTAAATGTGCTACTATTCTTATACAATTGTTTATGTTAAAATATAAAATTACCCAGCTTTGTTTAACTTTTTTTCTTCTTCTGTGTTTGAAGGAAAACTTGTCCTTGTACATGGAAGCATTCTCTGCCAGGGCAGTAGCTTATAAATAGGTCAGTGACTTTTATTATTTGGGGAATTAGCTTTTGTTGATATGCCAGTACATTGTGGTTCCTGTTACAAAACCATTTACATTATCAGGATTCTTTTTCTGTGGCTGGAGAATGTTGAATGTGCAATGGTTATTCATATTTTTAGTGAGCCATAGCAGACTTGATGTTCCATAACTAGTGAGACAGAATGGTATTGTTCAAAAAGACTACGTTCCAAACCCCAGGGCACTGGGACTTTAGTATAATGGAATGTCATATTTCATAGCTACTAGGCCATTAAATTTAATAGCTTCTAATATTTAATAATGCACAGCAGACACATTCTTATTCTCTTTAGCGAGGCTTCAGATGTGAGGGGAAAGAAAAGCAAATGCTACTGACTTAAAGGTTTGTGAGAAATAAATATAAGTATTTAAGTATTAAATTAAGTATATGAGTACAAGTGCCAGGTGCTTGCCACAGTGCCTTATACACAGTAAGCATTTAATAAATGCTTATTGACTTGACAGAGTAGGGGCAAGGGGGATTCTTTGTCCACATCATCATTTTTTGAACATTTTCAGGATCTGCAATTTTGTCCATGAGGTATCTCCTTCCCTCTGCTGATGCAGATCTCAACCCTTTTATTACTTCATAGATTGTCTTTGAGAGTTACTGTGGTCTAAAAATTCATCACTCTATGATAAACACGGTAATGAACTTCCCTGAACTCTGATGAGATGCCCATACAATCAAACAATCCATCAACAGTTATTCATTAAGCACTATTATGTGTCAGGTGACGTGTTAAGCACTAAGGATACAAGCAAGTGTCTGTCCTCAAAGAGCTTGCATTTTCTAAGAGAGATACAAATCCATAAAACAAAGGGAGAAAGAATGGAAAAAAAAAAACATTTATTAAGCATCTACTGTGTTCCAGGAACTGTGCTGAAAGCTTTAAAATATTTATTTGATTTATCCTTATTTATTTATATGATCCTCATAACAATCCTATAAGGTGGTCAAGAAAAAGTATCTTAGGACAAAGCACTTCCCCCTTGTCTCTGTGGTTGTTTTCAGTTGTGACCAGCTCTTTGTGGCCCCATTTGGATTTCTCTTGGCAAAGATACTGGAGTGGTTTGCCATTTCCTTCTCCATCTCATTTTACATGTGAAGAGATGGAGGCAAACAGGGTTAAGTGATTTGCCCAGGGTCACACAGGAATAAGTGTATGCAGCTGTCCTCCTAACATCATCCTCAGCCTACAGCAATAGAATAATCCTGGATAGGAAAGGGGGTGCCAATTCTGTAGTAAAAACATCTAACTTTTAATCCCATCCCTTCAAACAAAAACCTGATTGATAAATCATGTGACATTAGCTAACCAAGGTAGCAGAAAATCAGGATTAACTGGAAAATACCATTAATTAACTTAATATATGAATTGATTGCCTTTGTTTCAATGGAGACAAAAGTTATGAATCCAGCTAAGCGTGCTAAAGTTCTGAGGCATATTTAATTTCCTACCATTACCATAGCAATTCACAATACCATGGACTTTGAGCTAGTAGAGAACAGTAGGGTCCATCTAGTCTAACCATTCATTTTGCAGATGTGGAAATTGAGACCCAAAGAAGAAATGTAACCTGTTTGAGGCCATGTAGGTGCCAAATGGCCATGCCAAGACTGACACATCAGTCCTCTGACTCCCAATTAAGATTCTGAAAGTAGAAGTTTCAGAATTTGACACTTGGGCAATTTTTCCCCCATTCCATCATACTTTTATTGACTACAAAGTTAGTAACAAGAATTATTTTGCATGTGTAACATAGGCATCTCCTGTAGTTACTGATGCCTGACTTTGGGAGGAAAGAAAAAATTGGCTTCTTTAAGGATGGTGAAGCACAAGCTTTGACATCTTCAACTAAGCTGGAAGGGCTTTCAGCAAAGGTCTAATGAAAAAGTAGCTAGCAGTCATATAATAAGGTTATAAATGAAAGCCAGTAAAGGGCCTTGAGGCCACTGTGTTCCATTTGATGCCAACCCCTCCCCACCAATTTTGTAGATGAATAACTGAGAGCCAACCCAGCTACATCTGAGGGGTTTGCCACCAGTCTGACCACAGTGACGACTTTCCTCCAGCCACCCACCATCTTGAAGTCAAAGAAGCTCTCTAAGTACTTTCACTAAGTTACTGGCATTAAAATGTATACCAGATGAAAGAAAATAACAGCTAAGGGCAAAAGTAATTGGAATAACAATAATAGCTAGCATTTGTATAATACCATTTCAAGGTTTGCAGAGTGCTTTGCAGAAAGGATCTCTTCTGATCCTCACAAGGACCTTGTGAGGTAGGTATTATTCTCGCCATTTTACAGATGAGGCTGAGAGAATTTAAGTGAATTGCTCAGAATAACACAATAAGTATAAGTATTCTAATTCGGGTTTTTCTGACTCCAGGTCTAACCCTCTATCTACTTACACCACTTCACTTCCTTGCCTCAGACACTTGACACTCACTAGCTGTGTGACCTTGGGCAAGTCACTTAACCCCAGTTGCCTCATCCTGGGTCATCTCCAGTCATCCTGAGGAATATCTGGTCAATGGATTCAGATGGCTCTGGAGGAGAAGTGAGGCTGGTGACCTGCACAGCCCTCCCTCACTCAAAACAAAGTCAAGTGCAAGTCATGGCATTATTTCTCTGATGGCATGTTCTTCTTTGGCAAGGAAGGATGAACACACACACAAAGTCCTTAAGGGCAGAGGTTCCATGAAACTATAGGATCATAGGAACTTTAAAATTCGTAGAATCCAATTTCTTCATTTTACATATGAAGAAACTGAAGCCTGAGGGAGTAGGTGACTTGCCCAAGGCTGTGCAGCTAGTAACTGAGACAGAATTCAAATCCCAAGAATCCTGATGCCAATTTTAAAACTCTACTATTCCACACTACTTCTCTAAAATCTCAAGGTACTAGAGTATAACCAGTCAGGCAACAAATATTTATGATTTCCTATTTGTCAGGCATTGTACTAGGTGCTGAAAATGCAAAGTAAAGATGAAAGTCTACTCTCAATGAGGCTTACCTTCTAGAAGAAGAGATAAGATATACACATGGGGGGAGGGATGGCAGTTCATATACATATATGCTGTATGAATTTTCCTAGTGTAGTCTATGTAATAATAATAGTATTTATAGAGTCACTTCAAAAAAATAGTGTCAACCCTAGGAAGTAGGTGCTTTTAGTATTCCCATTCCACCAATGAGGAAGAAAACACAGATACAGATTGAGCTGACCAGGGTCATAAGGAAATAAGTATGAGGTA
The DNA here is from genome assembly GCA_023548195.1 of Bettongia penicillata ogilbyi. Classification (NCBI taxonomy): domain Eukaryota; kingdom Metazoa; phylum Chordata; class Mammalia; order Diprotodontia; family Potoroidae; genus Bettongia; species Bettongia penicillata. The sequence goes on along the minus strand of JAJHZJ010000032.1, from coordinate 3,786,013 downwards.
GAATTTGAACTCAAGTCTCTACTCACTCAGTCCTACAGTAGCCTGTTTCTAATCAGCTCAGCATTTCATAAAAATTTACTTTTGAAATTGACATTTACTCAGGCAGGCTTTTTTTTTAAACTCACTAAGCTATTCCTCCCCCTGTGATAAGGTATCCAGTGAATACTAAACCACCCTTTTATTCTCCCTCCTAAGATTCATTTAAGTGGAATATACAATTTCAAAAGAATTAATTTTGTGCAATATGAGTTAAATAAATTTAGTTTTTATCATATCATCCTTTGTTCTGCCTATTGCCATTGTGATAAGATGAGATGATGTATTCAAAAGTTCCCCACAACAGTAGACTGTATAATTGCAAGCTGTTGTGATTGTTATTGCTATTTTTCAACTGAATGTTTTAATTCCCCATAGTATGATAAAGAAGAAGAAGAAATTTAAACTAAGTTCAAAACATTTCAAAGTACTATACAGATATGGGCTAGATAAACTGTACTTTCCCATTGACTCTTTAATTGGGTAGAAGTGCAATTTAAAAGGATTAGTTTTAATTCCAAGTGTGTGATGGCTTGAACTTCAATGTCTTCAGTGGCCAAGTCAATATCTAAATATCCTTATGAGAAATGAGTTTGGCTGGAGTAGATCTTGATTATGCTATTGAAAGCATTGCAGTTTAACACAATGGCTTTTCACTGGGCCTTTTTCTTAATAGTTAACATGTCCTAGTTTTTTTCTGGCTCGGGCAACAGCCTGCAAGAGAAAGCTAAATATTAAAGACAGTCACATTATCGTAGGCTCCGTTGGCCTACTTTTCCTGTTTTGGGGGAGGTTTTTCCCCTTATTTTTGTTTTTTGTAGTTTACATAAAAGAAATTGTTGCACTGGAAAGCCTCTTGTGTGCAGTGAAACACTTCTAGGGAACCAAAAATGTACAGAACCATGTACTTGGTACTATTATGGCAGAGGGAGACATGATTCCTGCCTCTCGAGTTGCTTAAAGTCTAATTTATAAGGCAGATAAGCATGTGCCAATTTGTGTACATTTTTAGTACAACATGAAAGAAAAGTATGAATAGACTACAGGCAAATGAGCCAAAGGAGAGTTTGCAAGAGAAGATGACTTTGTAAAGTTGATTATATTAGGATGAGAAACTGAATGACATAGTAGACAAATGGTTAACCTTAAAGTCAACAGAACCTAAGTCCCGATTCTCCCTCTGACACATAACCTTGGGCAAGTTATTTAAACTCTAGGTTCCAAAGTCATGATCTATGATTGTAAGTTATGGAAGTGTTGCTGATAAGCATTTTTAAAGGGGATTGCCACCCTGGAAACTCTCGACATGAATTAAACAATCAATCTGAATTAAAATGATAATAACAATGACAGTAAATAAACGTTTGTATGTTTCTCCCTTAATATGACGTCCTCAAAGAGAGCTGCATAATTTAATATGACTTTAAATAGAAGCATTCATTAGTTACTTAGTTTTCATTTCCTCCAAAAATAGTTTTGGAAAATTAAAAAATAAGGAAATATTAACCGAACATGGGGATAAAAAACTTAATTTTTAAAAGTAGAAACATATTAAATGGAATATTGAACCCTTTCCCCCAAATAATAGTCCCCTGCTTGTATATGTGTGTATATATACACATAACTATATACTCACATATGTATACATACATATAGCCATATATAAACAAATTCATATATATTCATATATGTCCACATATTTGATTTTGTACCTTGTTGATATATTTTGAAATGAACCTCAAGTTGTATACTTTTCTCCCCAATACTTGAAACTGATAGCCAATTATACATTCAATGCATTTATTATATGGTCTTGACAGTCTCATAGATTCTATAAAGCATTTGCAGCAAATATTATTAGCCAAGTTTTACTGAGGGGAGAAACTGAGAGATGTTAATAAAAATAACAACATAATACTATGTATATATTATACATATATATATATATATGTGTGTGTGTGTGTGTGTATTATGCATATGTGAAATGTAAGGCAGCTAAAAGATATTGTAGAATCAAGAAGACTTATCTTCATGAGCTCAAATTCAGCCTCAAATACTTACCTAGCTGTGTGACCCTGGGTAAGTCACTTAGCCCTTTTTTGCCTCAGTTTCCTTATCAATAAAATGAGCTGGAGAAAGAAATGGCAAACCACTCTGCCAAGAAAACACCAAATAAATTCATAAAGAGTTAGACGCAAGTGAACAACACAAACAGAGTGATTTTTGAAGTCCTATCCTCATCTCTGAGTGCTATAGACTTTGTCTTTCTCCTTAATATCCTCCTGGGAAACCAGAAACTAGTAATTATTCTCCATCACACTTTAGCTATTGTAGCTCTTTTTGTGCATGACGCCCAGAATCTGAAAATCTAAGAAATGGAAGGGACCTCAGAGACTTTCTAGTTCAAAGTCTGCCTAAAATATTAATTCCTTCTAAAACTTCTTGAGAAAAGTTATGAATTGGGGCAGGGACTATTTCACTTTTGTCTTTGTATCCCCAGTGTCATATAGGATGCACTTAGTAAATGCTTATTGATTGACTCATTCATAAGATGTATGATTCTGTTTTGAGATATCCCTCATAGTAAAGGAGGTCTTCTCAAAGAACAGAAAATTAGCTCCTTTTAACTTGTACCCATTAGTCATGTCAGCATAAAGGTGATTGTTCTTCTACATAGTAGCCCTCCAAATATTTTAAAACAGAGGATCCCTTCTCCCCATGTACCCCAATCCAACCCAGTCTTTTCTCCATATTATCATTTCTTTCCATAAATCTTCATATAAGACAAGGCTTCACAAATCCTATCAATGACCCATATCTTTTGATTAGAACTCATACCCTCTTTCACATCCATTGGCCATTTTTTTATTCTCCTTTCCAGCACCCTATATGATGAAGTCATTATCTGTTGCCAGGACTATTATGATGGCATTCCAAATGGTTTTCCCACCTTCATTTTTTGATCCATCCTGTACAGTATAGTAGCAAGCACCTTAGCACACCAAGGATGGACTCCTAGCATAGGTTCTTTGATCTGCTTTAATAAAAGAAAGACAGCTTTAAAGGGCTCAACAATCTTACTTTAATTACAAAAAAAAGTGAGTATAGAAAATACAAGCAGAGAATAGCAAAAAGACCAACAGACGGCTCCAGCTGTCTGAACATAGCAATATTGCTATATATTTACAAACATCACTAGATTGAGGGAGCACAGACATCTGGTAGTTGGGAGTGGGGACTCTGAACATACGGCTACTCAGAGTCTCAAGGAAGAAATCTAAAGATTCTTCTCATGAGAGAAACCCCCCCCCCAAAGGAAAATACCAGCTGAGAGTATATATACACTTCTCAGAGCCAGAAGGCATCACAGCCCTCTTGACTCAGTGCCTAGTCAACTTAGTACCAAAAGGAACGGAAGCCTTCCTGTAAGTAAGCCTCCCCCTCAGCAAGCTCCTCCTTAGGCAAGTCCTTCCCCCAATGGGCTCCAAATGAGGACCACTAATGGATAGGAAGATCTTATTACACCATTAACATTACATACAGCCAGATTAATTTGATCATTGAATGGGAATAAATATTATTTTTCTTATCTATACCATCTAATGGACCCATGTTATTTGCAAATCCAATCCAACCTCCTTAACTTATTATTTAGGGTCTTCAGAACTCTGTCCCAAATATTAACAAATAGAATGTTAGTTCTTTGATGATAGTACTGCTTGTTCTGATTTTGTCTTTGTATCTACAAACCTGGCATAGGATTTTGCAGTCTAATATGCTTAGTAGATACTACTTAATAGATACTGAATAGTGCCACTGGGCTCTGCATTTACAAGAAACAAAACATTTTATTCATTCTTGCAGCAAATATTTAATATTTAAATTTTTAAATTAAAATTAATTTAAATTTAATATTTAAATATTTAAAATTTTTAAATTTTGATATTGTGTAGATTATTTGAAACTGATTTTTTACCAGAATTTTTATTTTTAAATGTTTATGGCAATATCTCTTCTTTTCCATCCTATAGAAAAGAAACTGACATTTTGTATTACATGTGAAAAGGTCTTATTAGACCCCTATTTTTATTCACAAATAGGAAGACCCTCCTTATTCATTTTATAATTTGGCACTTTGTGATTAGGATTAAAAAACATTTTTCCCTCTACCCTTTTTATGATGGTTTTCAATTTTAGTTCCCAATTTGTAAAAGCAAGTGCCCCAACATACACAGGAGGGCCTATTCTCACAGGTTCTTTGATCTACTTTTCTAAAAGTGAAGGCAACTTTTGGTGGTAGGAGGGGTCAATAATCACTTTAATCAAGCACATGTATCATTCACTTAGTTCAGGGGGAAAAGTCAACACCTCAAACTTTAGAGAAAATACAGAGGAATCAAGGTCCACAAATAGTGCTTCCATCTGCCTGACATAAGCAATACATACATCATAGATCAACAGACAGATGCAACTGTCTGACCATACATATATAGTTACCAGAGAGAGAAGTACCAACTTCTGGATTTTCAAAGCTGGTGTGTGTGGGGTGGGGGGGAGGGGGTCCTTAGCAGCTACCCAGAGTCTTGTCTGACCAAACAAACACTTCCAATGGGTAAAGCCCTCAGAGTACTTATACATTTTTCAGAGCCAGAGGGCATCACAACCTAGAGAAGCAGTGCCTCATTAAGAAAAGGGATAGGCCTTCCTATCAAATCTCCCTAGGCCCGTTAATGAGTGGGGTTGATCTTCCCATGATGAAGCAAAATTATATTAACAATAAGCAAAAATGAATTATAAATACACAAGTCAAAGCAGTAAAATTAATCATTAGAATAACTGGTCATCTATTTGTTCTCTGTGATGACACTTTAGGTGCCTTGTTATTTTTCAAAATGACAGCTTGGAGTGTGTACCTTTCACCCAATAGTTGAAGGTGATATCCAATTGTACCTTTCTTCCAATAGTTTAAAGTGATGATCAACTGGACCCTCATTATATGAGCTTAATAGTCTCACAGTTTGTATAAGGCATTTATAGCAAATATTACTAACCAAATGTTAGTGCTGAAACTAAAGAATACTAGTAAAACAATGACAATGATAATAATATAACTAAAATGTACATACAGATTTCATCTTTGCAAAGGAATTTATGCATATTATCTCCTTTTATCGTCATAACCACCCTCTTTCAAGTCAGCATCAGTCCTTATTGTAAGTAATAATAGTAGCTTTTGTTTAGTCAATATTGTTGTAATAGACTGGAATGAAGAGAGTGTGATCAATCTGTGAAGCCACTGGGAAGTTCAAAAATCAGTAAGATCCCTTTAAAGATCCCTTTAAAGGCCTTCCTATTGTTTGGGATTTGTATTGGATCTATGATTTCTTTGATCTAGAGAATTCCCAGTAGCGAAATTCTGTCTCTCAGTGAAAAATCAATGCCTGATTCTGCAATTTATATTATTAAACATTGAGGGAGGGGAGCACTGAGGACTAAAATGACTTGCCCAGGGTCATACAGTGCATATGTGACAAGGAGCAGAGCTTGAACTCAAGTTTTTCTGACTCAAAGCTGGATCTCTATCCAGCATGCCATGCTGCCTCTCTTTGCTAGCCTAGTTAATAGTATGGACAAGAAACTAAGCTCCAGATAGTTCAAACAACTTGTATACATTTACACTACTAATGAATGGCAGTGGGGGTGAGGGGAAGACAACATCAGTAGCCCAGGTTTCTTCCCTTCAGTGTCTGCCATCTATACAGTACGCTCCTTCGTAGTCAATGTGAGAAGGGATTGGTATGTTGTTGGTCTTTTCAGCAATGCTAAACATATGGATCTAACAAGATCGTCTGAAAACAAGAACATTTTTTCTTCTAAAGTGTTATAATGTGGTCACTGGTTTCTAGATTAATGCATAAAAGACAATTTCATACTTAATGTAGCTGAAATAACATTTCTTTGCAATATCCTATAGCAGAAAATGAGGGGGAAAAGATAGTAAATCATCACGATAGTGCTCAGCCTGGCTAACAAAGAAACACAAATTAAAACAACCCTAACACAGACATTAATCAAGGTAGCTGCACATAGCCCCCTCCCCCATTTAAATCCAATTTTGTAAGTTGTGGCATCACCTTTATGATGCCATGGTCCTCTTTGAGAATGAAGGAAAAACAAAAACAACTTATACACAAAATATCATAATGTTTTCAAGGTCAAAGGAAAACAGGTACACATACATTTTTACTGCTATAGCAAAATAACCCAATATCTAACCTTGCATTTCAATTCTGATAATTTCTCCTAAGAATATACATGTTATATAGGTAATTTAATTTTTAAGGGGATTTCCAGATAAAGACTTTTATTAACGTAAGCACCTTCTTTGCACATCCCACAGCCACTATACAAAGTCCTCTTCTTGTCATTCAAAGCCCTTCATAACCTAGTCCCTTCCTATTTTTCCAGTTTTCTTTTACCTTACTCCCAGTACATGATTTTTGATCCAGTGACGCTGGACTCAGCCTGTTCCTCAAACAACACACTCCATTTCTTAGCTTTGGGCATTTTTTTCCAGCAGTTCCCCATTCCTGGAATGTGTTCCCTCCTTACCTCTGTCTACTTGCTTTCTCGGCTTCCTTTAAGTCCCAACTGAAATTTCATTTTCTACAGGAAGCTCTTGTCATGTTAATTGTGTTCCTGAGAGTTAAAGATCTTCTCCACCCATTAATGAACCCGCCTATTAAGGGAATATACTCTGAGGTGAAGTTTTGTTTTGGGGCTTACTCAGTGGAAGGGTTTGTTTGGCCAGATGAGACTCTGGGTAGTACTAAGGAGCCCCCCCCCCCATTCCCATTGAAAATCCAGATGTTGGTGCTTCTCTCTTTGGTAACTATGTAAATATGTAATGATCAGACAGTTGGATTTGTCTGTTCATCTGTGATGTATGTATTGATTATGGTCAGACAGTTGGAAGTTTTGTAGATATTGATTGATTGCTTGATGTGTCAGAAAATAGAATTGAGTCTAGGTCTGCCTGGTCAGTTCTCTTTTACCATTATAAGCTATCTCTCATACTGAGACAGATAAATATGTACATATACTTACATACACATACATACATACACAATTTATTAAGTACTTAGTATGTGCCAGTCATTGTGCTAAGCACTAGAGATACAAATACAAGTAAGAAAAAGGAATCCCTGACCTCAGGGACCTTACATTCTAGTGAGGAAAGACAGGATATAAAAGGGAGCTTGAAAGAAGTTGAAGAGGTAACATGGAAATTCTAAAGCTGATAAGAAATGTCTAAATTTTTCTGTTGAAATCTATGAAGAGGAAACAGGGTAGGATGAAGATGGATGGTTTTATGGAGATTCTGTGGTTGGATTTTTAGGAGTATTCTGTCTTTGACATTAATTTATTATCAGAATCATCATCTTCCTATAGATGATCATCAATATTATGTCACAGTGTTTTAGCCTCAAAAATGGAACAGAGGAAGGTTGAGGTAGATTTTCACGAAATAACTAGCAAAAACTTAGAAGAGGAAGAGTAAGGTAAAAGAGAACTGAGGAAAACGTGTGGATATGTGTGAAAGAGTTTGATTGGGTTGTAATGAAATAAACTTCGTGGGATGATGAAATGCAGACAAAGGTACTAGCCACATGGTAAAGAAGACAAAGGTAGGGAAGGATGCCTTACCTCAAGCAAATCTCTTTGATAGCCAGCAGGTGGGGCTCTGGATCAAAAACGATTAAGTTGCTCTAGCACAGAGTGAGAGAGGGAAGGTATACAGCATTAAAATAAAGGAAGGCTATTTTTATTTCTGTACATACATTTCAAGAAAAAAAAATGATTCATTTCTGTATTATCTTCCTTGAGAAGTCTAAGCTCTAAGTCTAAGCTGGACTTTTTCACTTAGCTGATGAGTTTATGCTTCTCAAAAAATTGCAGGTATTAAAACCATTTGAGGTTACACATTATTTTAAAATGAATTTGTAAAGGCATAAAATTATATATACTTTCAGGGAGAAATAATATGTCACTGTAAAATTCCACCGCTGACAGTTTGCTATTTTTATAATTCATCAGTCTCTTAGTACCTAGAGCAGTTAAGCAGTTAAAATAGTCTTAGCAATGACTACATAGCACATTTAGTATTTTAACACAAAAATGTGTTGGACAAGCTAACCTAAGATCTTACTTGCACTTTGTAATCTGAGAAGCTCCATAAATTGTACAGAATGTGACTTCCTATTTACAGAATGTGAGTTATCTTTATTGTTTTGAAATCCCAGTGCATTGCATTTATACTTTTTTGTTCTTCCTCTACTTTTAGAGGAAAATGGGTAGAAGGGGGGGAAAAAGAAAAATATGAAACAAATGTTAGCCAATGGTCTTCTGGTTTAGCAATTTTGTCTCTGAGAGAGCATGAAATAGTCTACTGAGAAAGTTCAAGCATGTCACTTAACCTCTCAGTGCCCCCAGGCAACTCTGTAAGAGTGCTGAGTCTGGTGCTGACCTGCATTGGAAGAGGGTCTTTGCTATCTGTAATCTCCTATATCAATGAGATCACAAGCTTATTTTTTTTTAAAGGTAGAGATTTTTTGCTCTGCAGTCATGGACTGATCTTCTTAAAGGTCCAACTAACTCTAGCTGCATTGTTCTCATTCCAGCATTTTTGGAATGAAATAAGTCTGTTCTGTCTAGCTATTTCAGGCTTTGCTGAGGGGCTCCCCAAGTCAGTGTTTGTACCATAGATTCAGTATTCCAGTTTTCTAAGGGAACATGCTGAATTATTAACACATAGCTCATTCAATATATGTTCTCAGATGGAATCACAGATATACTGATGAGCAGTGTTGTTTCAACAATAGACTTGAGGAATACAACAGTTTTTATCCTATCTTCAATAATTTACACAGTGTACTGAGTCAATGACTACAGAGCAAAATGGTATCCAGAAGACATTCTCTGCTGCTTGTACCATTAAAACAAAACACACTGCTTACAAGAGCTAACATGGCATTCTTATTAACATGGCAGCCCAGTTTCATGGCCTGCCTCTGATTTATATTACTTATGTGACCATAGCCAAATCTTAACCTCTCAAAGTCCTGGGTAACCTTCCAAGATTCAGTTACAAATGAGTTGTTGATCTGAATCAGAGTAAGGAGTTTCAATATTTGGATTTCTAGGGAACATTGATATAATCACAGTCTCAGATTTATTTTTTTTTAGTGTGCATATTTCTATTCTAATATTTGTAACAAAATTTTCAGAATTCAAATACCAAAGGAGCCAGCTATTACGAATTTAATGTGCCTCAAATTATCTCTTTTTTGTCATCATTTGCTATGCCAATTCATTTAACTGGAGACCACAAACAGTATCCGAATGCTAATGTATCACCTTACTACCATTTTATTCTAGATAAAGACTCTACTATGGTCTCTAAGTATAGATGAGTTTTCTTCCCCCAAGGAATCTAGCCATCAATCAATAAGCATTTATTAGATGCCTACTATTTGCCCTTAAGCACTCTGGTTACAGAAGCACAAATTAAATATTCCTGTGTGAGCTTAAATACCCTATTAGAGCTTTAAAATCTACTCAGGTAACACAATATGAACATTTATTCAAAAGCACATCTGTGAGCTTACTGATTTGTGAGTTCCTTCTAGTGATGCAGGTAGCTAATTACCCATCTTTATGTGGCTATGTGGTGTCACTCTTGTCTGTGTTCTCCAAAAGTTTGTCACAGGTGGTCCACCCAAGGGCTGGTAGCCTCTCTTATTTTCCACTTACATTGTGAAAGTGCTAGTGGAATATTTGGGCTATCAGTCTATAATCCCTCATTCTTGTCATTGAAACAGCCCATCTTTTCTTCCTATCATACAACTCCTTGACCAGTTATTTCATTCTTAGAAATTCCTCATAGGTTATATTTATTTTATCACTTTCAAGTGACAAAAATCTATTTTCTCTGTCTCCCACCTCTCCCTCCATGTAAAAAGGGGAAAAAAAGTTTTGTAACAAATATGTATAATTAAGAAATATTTTTCTACGTTGGCCATGTCCAAATAACATACATCTGAATCTTTGCTCTGTGTTCAGTAGTTGACTGTACAATGCTGGCTACTCAGACCCATCACATAGTTCTCCATTACATTCTGTGGGATTTGTTGTTCTTCAATTGTTTCAATTGTGTCTGACTCTTTGTGATCTCATCTGGGGTTTTCTTGCTAGACATACTGAAGTTGTTTGCCATTTCCTTCTCTAGCTCATTTTACAGATAAGGAAACTGAAGCAAACTTGGTTAAGTGGCTTGCCCAGGTCACAAAGCTAGTAAGTGTCCAAGTCTGGTGTTCCATCCACTGTACCACCTAGCTGCTCATATACAAAATATATACACTATAGATGCCGGACAATTTTCAGGAGAAAGCATTTGTAGTAGGGAGAATCTAGAAAGACTCCATTCAGAAGGTGACACTTGAGCTGAGCCTTAAAGGAAACTAAGGAATTCTAAGAGACAGAAATGAAGAGACGATGCATTCTAGGCATGAAGGACAACCAATGCTAAAGTATAGAGGTGAGCAATTGAGTGTCATATCTGAGAAAAAGCAAGAACAATTGAGCCAGATCACAGTATGCAGAAAGAAGAGTAGTAAAGTAAAGGAGACTGTGGCCCAAAAGAGGACATTATAATTGATCCTAAAAACAATGGAAAGGCACTGTAGCTTATTGAACAGGACTTACATTTTCAAACCTGTGTTTTAGGAAAAATAACTTTTTTGTGATTGCATTGGAGTAGGGAGAGATTTGAGGCAGAGAAACCATTTGTTGCATAATTACAGGGGAGAGTTCAGGGGAGAGATGACGAAAGACTGAACTAGGTTGATAGTGGACATAAAGAGATGTGTCGATAGATATGACAAAATTTAGTAACTAAATATGTGGAGTAAGAGTGAGATGTTGAAAATGACACTGAGGTTACAAACCTATTTATTTGAAAGTTTGGTGGTGCCCTTGATAAAAATAAGGAAATTTTGAAGAGATATGCATTTGGAATAAAAAAAATGAGTTCTATTTGGGACATGGTGAATTTGAGGTATCCATAGGAAATAAATAGTTTCAAATGACCAATAGAATACAATAGAAGTAGTATTGGAGACTGGGAGAGAGACTTTATCTCCATAGCTGGGGTTCATCAGCAGAGAGAAAATAATAAAAGACATTGGAGTTGATGAGAGAAGGTATATAAAGGAGAGACAGAACTCTGGGATATACCTGCAGTAAAAGGACAAAATATGAGTAGAGAACAAGCCAAGAAGATTTAAGCTTAGTCAGATACATAGAGAGAAAGCCAAGAATGAAGAATATCATGTAACTTCAGTAGAAGATACTCATCATGTCAAATGCTTCAGACTCTTAAAGAAGGGTAAGGATTGAGAAAACATCATTAGATTCTAAATTAAAAGATGATTGTTGACTTTGATGAGGGCTGTTTCAGTTGTGTGATGGAACCAAAAATTAGACTGAGAAGGGTTATTGAGTTTAAAAAAAAGAGGGGGAGGTATAGATACAATGACTACTGACCCAGCCCCCATTGTTTGAGTGAAAGAAGGAGGAAAGATATATTGATGATAAATGATAAATGAAGGGAATTTCAGGGACAGGTAAGGTTTGGTTTGTTATTGTAGTTCTAAGACTACCAGAAACTTGAGGGTGTTTACAGGCAGCTGAAAAGGAGTCAGTATAGCAAAGTATATTGAAGATAAGATAGACAAAGAGGGCAGCCTGCCAAACAAAATAGGACGTGTGGGGATTTCTGGCAAATATAGAGGGAATGGGATTATTGAGAAGGACTATATCTTTATGAGAGAGATAAAGAAGTAAAGATTGGAAGATGATGTCAAGGAGTGGTGAGAAATAAAGAGAAGGAAAAAAGACAATCAACGGATCAGTGAATAGGTTCTATTTTCTCAGCAAAGAATGGGTTAAGGACCACAGCTGAAATAGTGGATGGAGGAATAACAAGTAAGATTTTCATATAGAAGAGGAGATTTGGAATATCCACTGTATGAAGTGGTTTAGAGAATCTATTAATTTGGAATTTAAAAAAATGCCAGAGTGTATTGAGAAATCTGTTGAGATTAGACAATATAAATTTGTAGTAGACACACACTGCATGATCAGATGATTTCCTCCAAACCCATTCATCAGTAAGCAGAGAAGGCAGGTATTAAGGGTTGGGGTTTTGTAAGATGCAATGATATGAACTGATGGACAAGAACTGCTTGAATGAAGGAGATCATAGAGTTGACCTGGTTAACCAAAGAATGAAGACTAGGAAGTGAAAAGAGGGAAATTAGATTATTGGTCTGGGGAAAAAATGAGTAGAAAAAGGGTGGGCATCAAAGTGATGATGAAAAAAATAGATGAAGGAAGCTTAGCATAGGAAGAGATGGAATAATCAGATGTTATCAAATAAAGAAATTCGGGAGTTCTTGATTATGGAAATGGAACAATCAGGGATGATAGCAAGGTTGAGGACATCCCTGTGTGTGCCTGAGAAGTGGAGGGATATGGCATGGGCTTTGAATAGACTGAGGAACTAAGAGTTTAAGGTGATAGAGAAAATATCAATAAATGTTTAAAAATCCCTTGCTTTATGGACAGGAGTTATATTGAAGACAGACTGTACAATTAGGAATTGAACTCCCTTAGAAAGGAGAGATGATATCGTGGGGACTGGCAGATAACAGGAAATACATTTGATAATAATTAGTGTAAATTTACTATCAAAGAAGGAGAGGTACCTGGTTGGTAGAGGTGGAGAGAGAGGCTGGAAATTATAACAAAGAGCAGGGTGTATTCTAATAGTCTGACAAATGTTAATGACTGATGAAGAGTTCCTTCAATTTGCAGTTAGTCGACTCCAAGAAATTTCTTCAAAGATTTGTAAATTACATATAAATACACCTAGTAATATTCGAAATCCAAGCACTAATCTTCGGTCAAGTGTTGATCTTACTCTAAGGCACATGTCAAATGCATATCCACAAAACTGTGTGCAGCCAAAGAGATTAAAGTGTAATTGGGAATTATTTAACAAAATAAAAATACAATAAAAACAGAGATAACATAACATTTCAAAGCTAAGTCAATATGTGACCTTCAAGGTATCTTAATGTATGGTTTAGTGGCCCCATGTCTACTTGAGTTTGCCACCAGGGATCTAGGGTGTAAACTTTTCCAAAAATGAAAATAAGAACTGTAACAGCAACTATGTAAGAAGAGTTTTGTTTGCAAGTTCCTCAATCCCATTTCAATTCAGAGACAAAAGAAATTGTGAGGGTTTATTTTTTGACTTGGAGTATTTTCGTTAGGGTGATGTTGGGCTTTTTTTGGGGGGAGGTTATTGTGTGTGTGTGTGTGTGTGTGTGTGTGTGTGTGTGTGTGTGTTTAGCATGCTTTTATCAGACTTGCCAGCACTCACAGGGAAGGAAAATACTTTGGTAAACAGAAAGTTGCATGCCTAGCTGTGGCTTTGGGTCTCTGTTTATTACAGACTGACTCTCTGAATTTAGGCAAGCCATTTAACCTTGCTAACCCTTTGTTCCTTCCCCATTTGATTAGGGCTTGTGAGGAAACTGGAGCCAACGGCTTTGGCAGGGAAGTCATACAAGCCAAACCTAGACACCCATCAGAGAGTGAAATCCCTCTTCTCATTAGCTTTTCCTCTAATTCCTATAACAAAAGCTGAAACTCCAGGACATATGGAGCTGGATTTTCTCTTCCTCTGGGTATTCAAATTCTCTCAGTCACTAAATAGCTTCATTTTGTATTTGCCTCACATTTGCCTTCTAAATCCACTCAGGTCTAAAGGAGACTTTCAATATTTTATTGGCTTACAAAAGAAATAGAAAAAAAAAATGTATGTTTGTGTATGTATGTATGTGTGTGTATATATACACACAGAATTCTGAGAACCTTATTCAAAGATCCCCTTTGACTAAGTAATATAAACTATTGATACCTATTTGAAATAGGTTCCATTTTATACCTTTTGCTCGGATGTAATATCTGCCATCTTACTTGCAGGAGTCACGCTCCCATGTCCATATTTCTTGAATGGTTCAGAATCTAAATGTTCTTTTCGGTCCTTCACAATCTGATCCCCATATCTTTCCAGCCTGATTACAGATTATCCCATCTCCCACACTTGGCAATATGACCAAACTAGCCTTCTCTCTTTTACTTACATCTCATCTCTCCATGCCATTGTGTTGACTGTTCCAAAGTCCTTGAATAGAGTCTCTTTCCTCACTTCCATTTCACAGAGTCTCTCTCTTATTTAAAGATGTTACTTAAGCACTATATTCTATAGGAAGTCTTTCCTGGACTGCTAGTGCCTTCTTTCTCAATCTACTTTGGACTTACTCATTTGTATTTGATTATATTTACTCTGTATGTACTTGTACATATATTTACTTTCTGCCCCAATACCATGTAAGCTATTGGAGAGTAGGAACATTCATATTTTGTATTTCTATCTCCAGTACTTATCAAAACATCTAACACATTGTTGGTGCTTAATAAATACTTGTCGATTGATTGCAACATCAGAATTGATTGATCCCTTAAAGTTTTGCTTGTTCCCTGTTCTATTCACATCTCCATGACTTATATAGGTTGGAGTGTTTCAGAACTTTATGAAGTGCTTTGCAAGTATCTCATGTTCTGCTCATAACAACTCTGGGAAGTAGGTTCTTTGTTATTCCCACTGACAAAATTGAGTCAGGACAGAAGTCAAATTACTTGCCTTGGATCACACAGCTAGTAGGAGTCTGAGGTCAGATTTGAACTCTATCTTTCTGACTGCAGGCCCAACATTCTATGCTCTGCACTACCTAGCTGCCCCCTTTTGACAGTTATATTAAGTGTATCATTGAAGCACCTCCCACCAACATCAGAAGGCAAGTAAGTTCTTTCTTTTGAATGATAGTGTTGAGACTTCCTTACAAAATGAGGAATAATATCTCAAATGCTATGACACCTTCAATGCTGGCTATTGAGATGACTAGATGGAAAAATTAATTAGTCAAGCTCCAGATGGGAACCAAAATTGATCTGTCTACTTTTCTGCTGAAGATTCCTTCTCCTTTACAAGAACAAACTCTGCTATTCAAAGGACCCTGTTAAGAACATAATATAATAATGCATGTGAAAAAACTTTAATGTCTTCAGAGGAAATCAACTTACAAAATTAAGAGCATTATTTATCTTAAAGTCATGACCTTTGATTTTTCTCCCTTATTTCCATGCTGATATGTTTGATGAGCCTGTCCTCTACACATGCCTGAAAACAGTGTGTAAGGCAAGTTCTTTCCCTAAGTTAATAGGGAATCGTATAGTTGTAAGATATCTCAAAGCATACCCAGACCAATGCCAAATTGAAATATGGATCCCCAACTATTGGTCCAGCAACCTTTCCTTGGATACCTTCAGGGATGGAGAAGACATTACGTATTGGGGAAGCCTATTTTACTTTTGAAAGGTTTAATAATAAATTTTTCTATACTGAAATTTATCTCATGTTAACATTTACTCATAAGTCCTGGTTTTTCCTGGTGCAAGCATATAGAAAAGACCTAATTCATTGTTCTCCAAATAAACAGTGATACTGTCCTCTCTTTTTTTGATTAGAACTGCTCTTCTGCCTCATTGCCCCCAAAAGCCTCATGATATTTTTGCTTCCAAAAGATGAATTACTTCTGATGTATTTTGATGGCTAAGTGCTTGAACTTAGCTTTCATGTCTATAAAACAAGATTATAGAGAGAATTCATGACTGAGGAGAAGACTGGACCCAGCAACCTCAGAAGTCATTTTCAGATCTGGAGTTCTAGGATGCAAGAGAGTAATTTGAAAGAGTCACCTTGAACATTTAGAGGTTAAGTGACTTGTTTAGGGTCACAGAGCTTGCATCAGAGACAAGAATTAAACCCATGTCTTCCTAGATTTGAGGATGGTTTTCTATCCACTGAGTGCAACTGCCCCAATAGATAATTAGATAATTAATAAACATATAATAAATATAAACAAAGTCATAAATAACCAACTGGTATATTATTGTTACCTAAGTATATTTGACAGGCATACTATGAGTCATGTTGTTATGATTAAAGTATTGAGAAGTAGAAGGAATATTCCAGGGAAGGGGAACCTGCAACCTCGAGGTCACATGTGGCCCTCCAAGTTCTCAATTTTAACTGAATCCAAACCTTACAAATCCTATTTGTTCTGTAAAGTTTGTATTCAGTCAAAGGACCACACTTGAGGACCTAGAGAGGCATATATAGCCTTAAGGCTGCAGGTTGCCTTTCTTGTGATATTCCAATCTAATACCATTATTTTGCAAATCAGGAAACTGAAGTCTTAGGAAGGGAAGTGTTGTGACCAAAGACTGTCAGGTAATATGTATCAGATTCTGGATTAGATCTAAATTCTTTTGACTCCAAATCTAATTCTTTTTCCACCTTTGTCCATCTATAGTAACTACTGAAATGTCTGTAATTTAGACTTTCCACAAGTCTGGAAACAACTGTATTTGTCATATACTTGATTCATTCTTCCTTTTACTTTTCTGAGGTCAATAAGTGACATTTATTCTTATGCCAGTCACATCATTATGATTTATTTTCCCCACTTTTGTCTTTACAAGTTGAAGGTCAAAAGTGATTGTATTGAGTGAATTCTTTGCATATTTTTGCAAACCAAGAAGATTTTTTTTAAAAAAATATATTCCTCTATTGTTTTTGACACAACAGAATCTTCTCCCCCCAAAGTTCAAATAAACCCTTTTACAAAGTATATTTTCCAAAATAGCTATTGTTTGAGTTACTAACAGAAAGAGAAAAGATATACATACACATATACATGTACATGTATTCTACCCTTGGCTACATCCACCTAACAATGGCTCCCTTTATTTGACAATAAAGGTTGGGTTCTTCCTATTGACAAAAGGCATGTTTTATGCAAACATTGAAGAAATGGACTTAGTTTATGTATATATCCTATCATCCTCATTGTCAGTGAACAATTAATTAATAATAGTACTAGGATAATAATACTAATAATAATAATACTAGGATATTGTTTACCTATTAAAAGAGTACTCAGAGAGGCAGAAATATTGCTTATATTTAGTGCTTTCATTGATGTGGGGGCTTCCTTCAAACAATTTTGTAAGGTAGACACAGGTGGTCATTTTACAAATGAGAAACCAAGACTCAAGATTACAGTTTTTTAAAACAGATTGATTCTCACGTAAGTCTCTAGCTATATGGCCCTGACCAAGACATTTAACTGCTGAAAAATTCAGTTTCTTCCTCTATGTAAGAGGGATAAGAACAGCATTTACTTCACAGGATTATTGTAGAGACCAAATGAGATGATATGTATAAAACACTTTGCAAAACTTAAAATGCTTTATAAATATTGAGAATTCTTATTAATTCTACCTCCACTTCTAAAATTCTATTCCAATGAGTCATCCTGACATAGAAGTCAAAGGATCATGTAGACCTGATAGTGCAAAGGAACTGGTCCACTCTCCTCCACAATTTCACAAATGAGGAAACTAAGGGCAAAAGGCATGGCCATAGTTTCTTGAAAGTTACACCAGCAGTGAATATAAACCTATCAGAGGTAGAACCAGGTGGAAAACCTTTCAGGATTCAATGAGGAACACACAATTTCCCTTTATCTAAAGACTAGCCTAGTTAAATTTAAAGAGGTTCATCATAGGAAGGAAGGTCTCTAGGTTATGTTGCTTTGACCTTAACAATTAATTTGGTAGACGTGCAGAGAAAGTACATTCTGGTAACAGTCTATGCTAAGGCAAAGAGGTAGGAAGAGTGTTATATGTGAAGAACATCTAGGAGAACTGTATGGCTGGACTGTAGAGTGCAGGAAGGATAACATTTATAAACTGTTTTGAGTTATTAAAGCTTAAAATTTCATTAATACTTTTGGAGCATTCTGTATAATGAGACTGAAAAAGTAGATCAGGACCAGATTGAGAAGAGTTTTAGAGGCAAAACAATAGCACTCAGATTGGATTCCCTAGGCCAGCGCCTCTCAGACACCCCATTTTCGGTTCCCCACATCTTTAATTGTTGGCCAAATCTTCTCTCCTTTTGCTCACAGCATTTTTCCCAGCAGTCACTTCATCTCAACTCACACATCCACTCCCATCTAGACTATTGTAATTGTTCCCTAACAGGTTTTACTGTTTCAAGTCTCTCCTCCTTCCATTCTATCCTTCATAAATCTGCCAAAGTGATTTTTCACTTGAAAGTGTCTAGAGATCCCTGAGGGTCCTTAAGGTCAAAAATATTCTCATAATAACACAAGGATATTGTTTACCTATTAAAATACTCTTCACTTTTCTAGCTACATGTGTGTGAGATCAGATTTTCTATATCTACTTTCAGTAAAACAACATATTACAACAGGCAGAATGCAGAAGCAGATATGGGAATCCAGTTGATTTCTATTAAGCCAGACATTAAAGATATCCACAGATACATAAAACCATGACATTCTTCTTGCTTTTTGTGTTTTGGGAAATATATTTTCATCAAAATGTTGTTATGTTAACACATAATGGATTCATTTTTTAAATGAATTAAGATTTTTTTAAATGTACCACTTTCAACTTCTAATATAGTAAACATCGATAGATACAATCCACATAAACAAAAACTCTTTGGGTTCTTATATTAGTTTTAAGAGTGTAAATGGGTTCAAAAAGTTCTAGAATCATTGGTCTAGAGAATACAGAACCACTAGATTTCATTGAGTAGAGGGTATCAAGGTCAGACCTGTGCTTTAGAAAAATCATATTGGCAGCATGGGAAGGAGAGTTTGAAAAGAGGGCAGATCTGGGAAAATAGAAACCAGTGAAGATATGGAAATAATTTAGGTGAAAGATGATAAATTTCTGAATTACAATAGTGGCTGTGTAAGTTGAGACAAAAAGGGAGCTGGGAAAGATGTTTGGAGGAACATAAGGCAAGATTTGGCAAAGTGAAGAGTAAGATCTGAAATCAAGGTTGTGGCTGACTGAAAGGGTTGTGGTACCCTTGATAGAAATAGGGCAGCTTGGAAGAGGGGTAGATGTAAGGGAAAAGGCCCTGGTTTGAGCACAGTGAGAGAGCACATGTTGGAAATTATGGTGGCAGCCATGAAAAATGTGATTATATAAAGACTTGCCCAATGATCTAGGGTATCTCTTCTAACAACTAATCCTGTAAAGTGGCAAATGGTTTGATTTACAATAGATTTTGCAAATTTTTTTAAACCAAAAAAGATATTGAATTTCTGTTGCAAGTTATATTTCAGTTAATTGGGATGACTCAGAGCTAAGGGCAAAGACATTGTTTTAAAATACAGCATTTGACAGGGGAGTGAGTACCAAGCAGAATTCTCTTTCAGAGGTTTATTTGTGTGAAGGGGTACAAAACTGGACCCAAATAGTTTGTAAGCAGCTTGACTAGAACCTAGAGTATATGAAAAGGCTTAGTATGAAATAAGACTGGAAAGGTACTTTTTAGTCAGATTGGGCAGGGGGGAGAAGTCAAATTGCCAGCTATGAAGTTTGTAATTTATCCTATGCATAATCATTGGATCCTAAGATCCCAGACCTACACCCAGAAGAGACATCAGAGACCATTTAGTCCAAGCCTTTTATTTTACAACTGAGGCCCATGATTGGCCAAAGTCACACAAGAAGAGTCAAAAATGGTATCAGAACACAGATCCTCTGATTCCAGAGCCAGTTTTCTTTTGATTATGTCATACTGCCATTGAAAGTTACAATCACAGTTTTAAATAATAAATAAATAAATATGGCATCCTCAAAGCTTTGATGCAGTTCTAAGCTTTGATAATGCAAAACCGCACCAAGACTTTAGGAATACCCTATGTAACTGTGGAGGAAAGATTGCCACCCTAGTTGAAAGAATTTCGTAAGTCAGAAAAATCAACAGGCAGTTAATAAGATATATTTGTTGGACTCAGAAGTTCCTAGGAGCTCACCGCCCCAGAAAGTAAACTTGACTTAGTACTATTAGGGTAGGGTGATTTGGGAATGGGCTGAAGCATGGTCAATACATTCTCTTTTAATATTGCCCTTCTCCCCTTGGGAAAATAGCTGAGTTTGTTGGCAGCCTAATTTTGTAACCACTGGGGAGGAAAAAGACTTGGTCCCTTCATGATTGGCTGTCGTCTTCTCTGGATTTGTAGTCCATCATTAAATTCTATCTGTCAATGGGACTTAGGTAATTTAATTGGTTTCTATAGAGAAAGAAAAGGAAATAAGGAAGGAAGGAAAGTATGACAGAAGGAAGAAAATGAAGGGAGGTAGGGAGAAGGATTGATGGGAGGAAGGGGTAAAGGGTAGGAAAGAAGGAAAAAGGAAGGTGAGAAGGACAGAAAGGAGGAAGAAAAGGAGAAAAGAAAAAATGGAAGGGGAAAGGAGATAAAGAAGAAAGGAAGGAGGAGAAGGAGGGAAGGAAGGTAATGAAGAGAGGAGGGAAGAGAGGAGAGAAGGAATGAGAGAGGAAAGGAGAAAAGGAAGAAAGGAAGGGAGTGACAGCAAGGAAGGAAAGAAGAGAGGGAGGAGGAATGAAAAGAGGGAAGGAAGTGAGAGAGGAAAGGAGGAAGGAAGGAAGGAAGGAAGGAAGGAAGGAAGGAAGGAAGGAAGGAAGGAAGGAAGGAAAGGAACAGTTCAATAATCTTGCTTGGTTGGTCACTTTTGTTTATTTTGGAAAAGATCAAATCTGTAATTTCAATGTTATAAAGAATTCTCTGTAAGAAAACTTTCTCTACTAATTCACTGAGAGGTTAAATTACTTGACCAAGGTCATACTACTAGTAATTGTCAGAGGAAAGATTTGCATCCACAACCCTTGAACTCCAAAGCCAGCTCTCTAGACACTACCAAACTGTCTTTCATTTCATTTTGTTTTCAGAATTTTTTCATATTTCAATAAATCTTTTATCTTTGCCCCTTTATTTCAGCTGTGTAGTCATTTCTCAGTGCCTTTTACTCTACCATAGAGCCCCCTTGTAAGAAAGAAGTAAATTTAAGTAAAACAATATACACGCACATACATATATACATCTACATACACACATCACAGAACATGGACATTTCCTCTGTCTTTGAACTCATATGCCTACTATGACTGAGTGCCTAATGCCTAATGATATGGCTGAGTCAAAGGCTATGTACAGTTTAGTAGTCTTTCATATGTCGTTTCAAAATACTTTCCCAAAGGTTGAACAATCCATGAACAACTCTTCCAGAAGTACATGTATATCTTTCCTTCTCACAGCCCCTACAACAATTATCATGCTACTTGTATTTGGAAAAGGAGATAATTCCTTCACTAAAAGGAGCAAACATCCATTGAGAGAATTACAGTCATGAATAGGCTTGTATGGGAGCTATATTGAAGCTAATGATTTTCCAGCACCTCCTTCAAATCCTACCATAAAAGCTAACACCTTCTTAAAAGGATAACCCCATAGCTAACTTTTTCTGCATTTTATATTTTCAAATTGAATCTTTCATAAAGCCATTTGATTGCACTTTTGCAATTCATTGTCTTCTAATTTGTAGTTTTAGCTTTTTTTTTTTCAATTAACAAGCAAATATTTTCTCTCTTTCCCATTCATTGCCCTTTCCCCAGAGGGAAAAAGCCCTTTATAATAAACATACATAGTAATGCAAAAACAAATTATTATATAAATCATGTCCATAAATGTGTGTCTCATTCTGAATATTTAGTCTGTAACCTTTCTGTAAAGAGATGGGTAGAATTCTTCATCATTAATCCTTGGGAGTAATTAGGGATTACTGCAATATTCAGCATTATATCTTTTGAATTTGATTTTTAGTGTTGTATCATATCATAAAATGTGTTCCTGGATCTTCTCATTTCTCTCTGTATCAGTGCATACAAGTCTTCCTATGTTTCTTTGAAACTTCTCCCTTATCATTTCTTACTTTGCACTTGGTATTTCATCATATTTCTATACCATAATTTGTTTATCCATTTCCCAATTGATGGGTGCCCTCCCTCATCCTTGCTTAGTTTCAAGTTCAACTGGGTCCTTCATTGCCAAACAAGCCCATGCTATAAGAGAAATGATGATGACTTGTACTTGACTTTGTTTGAGTGAAGGAGGAAGGAGGGCCGTACAGGTCACCAGCCTCACTTCTCCTCCAGAGTCATCTGAATCCAGTGACCTTGGAGATGACCCAGGATGAGGCAATTGTGGTTAAGTGACTTGCCCAAAGCCACACAGCTAGTGAGTGTCAAGTGTCTGAGGTGAGATTTGAACTCAGGTCCTCCTGATTCCTGCACTGGTGCTCTATGCATTGCACCACCTAGATTCCCCTTCAAGTTCCACACAAAAAGAGAAATGGTACATATAGGACCTTTTCTTCTTTCTTTTACCTCTTTGGGATATCATTGAGTCAAAGGGTATGCACAGATTTTTTAACTTAAGAGGCAGGGCTTCAAATTGGTTTCAAAATGCTTTTATGAATTCATACTTCCCCCAAAAGTTCATCAATATTTTTATTTTCCCTCAAACATTTGGCAATGGTTAAAAATAGGTTGATAAGTGGAATAGATTAGGTACATAGCATAAAGAAACAAAAAAATTCTGC
Organism: Bettongia penicillata ogilbyi; assembly: GCA_023548195.1. NCBI lineage: Eukaryota > Metazoa > Chordata > Mammalia > Diprotodontia > Potoroidae > Bettongia > Bettongia penicillata. Next base: position 3,763,216 of record JAJHZJ010000032.1, on the reverse strand, counting down.
TAGCCTAGTGTTCAATAATCTCCAGGCACTATGGTAAAGATTCACTATTTGACAAAACTGCTATGAGAAATAGACAAAAGTTTGGCAGAAATTAAGTTTAAACCAATACAGCATTTGCCATTGTTGGTGTTTTTCTTTGGTTTTGTCATGTTTGCCAATGGTATTGATATGAGATGAAAGCTCAGACTTGCTTTAATTTGATTTACCTAATTATATAGCATTTAGAGCAATTCTTCATATGACTTCAAAGTTTTTATTTCTTCCCTTGAAAATTACTTACTCATATCATGTGATCATTTATTCCTTGGGGAATTCTTATGAAATAGCCCTTAAAACTGTGAACCCATTCCCTATCTATCTGAGAAAAGAGACCTTTATCAGAGAAACTTGCAACAGTTTTTCTCTTTTTTAATGTTTCGTTCTGAATAAATTTGTTTATACAAAAACATTTTGTAATCAGAATTATCCATTTTGTTTTCTATGATCCTCTCTATCTCTTATTTAGTTATCAACTCTTCCCCAAAGATCCCAAAGGAAATTCCTTCCTTGTTCTAATTTGTTCATGGTATCACCATTGGTATCTGGGTAATGTATCTATTTGCCTGAAGTATTTATTAGTTTAAAGCTAGTTTCCACCAAACATCTATCCATTTCTCTTAGCAGTTTTGTCAAATAGTGAATCTTTACTCTAATATCTGGAGATTATCGAATGTTAGACTACTAGAATTTTTTTACTTGTATCTTTGCACTGATTATGTAATCTATTCCACTTATTAACTCCCTATTTTGAAACAATTTTGATGATGAATACTTTGTAGTGTAGTTTGAGATTTGTTACTGTTAGGTTGTCTTTCCTCCCACTTTTTTTTCATTAATTTCCATAGAGGCTCTTGGCCTTTTTTTCATCAAGATAAATATTATTATTTTTCCTCATTATACAAAATAATCCTTTGGTCACTTGATTGGTATGGAATTAATAAGTCGATTTAGGTAGATGTCATTTTTGTTATATCTGCTTGGTGTTACCATAAGCAATTCAGTTTTCCCCAGTTTTTAGGTCTTTTTCAAGGATTGCCTTGTATACATATATATATATATATATATATATATACACACACACATATATATATATACATATATGCATATGTATATGTATATATACATGCCTGTGTGTATATATATGTGTATGTGTATATGTGTATGAAGCCTATATGTGCATTTATGTGTTTGTGTATATATGTGTGCATGTATGTATGTATACATATATGTGTGGACTACTAATGTTTATATATATTATATATATTCTATAGTTAATTTTAATGAAACATTTTTCTTTTCCTTTTCAGTTTTATTGGTAGTATACAGAGAAACTGATGATTTATGTAAATTGGTTTTAGATTTTGCTAAAGTAATTTCAGTTAATTTTAGCTAGCTCTAGCTTTCTCTAGGTCCATCATTGCATCATCTGCAATAATTGACATTTTGGTTCTTCTTTGCCTATGATTACTCTTTCTTTTACTTGCTCTTTACTTATTCCTATAACTGGAATATTTGGCACCATCCAATAGTAATGATGACAATATATAGCCATCATCATTATCATTGTTACAGTATGTATATAGAGCTTTACAGATGTTTGTTACATCTTCAAAACAATTCTGGGAGGTAGGTTATTATTCCTATCTTATAGATATGAAATCAGAGGTAAACAAAGGTTAAGTGACTTACCCAGGGTCAAACAGTAAGTGTCTGGAGCCAGATTTGAGTTCAGGTCTTCTTAACTCCAAGTCTGGAATTCCAGCTACTGCATTAAAGTACTTTGCATCTAATCTTATCTCTGTTACTGATAATGCTGGTTATTGATTTTAGATATATAATAACAATCGTAGGAAGAAGAAGTCAATTTATTCTTATATTTTCTATTATTATTTTAACAGAAATGGGTGTTTTATTCTGTCAGAAGATTTTGGGGGACATCTATTGATATAATCATAATTTTTGTTCTCATTATTAATATGGTCAATTCCGTTTATATTTTCCTAATACTAAAATGAACCTGCATTCCTGTTATAAATCCAGTCAGATGATTGAGTATAATCTTTTGATATGTTGCTATACCTTCTTGACTAATGATATTTAATATAATACTATAATATTATATTTTACAATTTTATACCAATGTTAATTAGGGATTCTATAGTTTTCTTTCTTTGTTGTGACTCTATATGGTTTAGGTATAAAAGCACATCAATATCACAATAGGAATTTGGTAGGACCCTTCCTTTTCCTATTTTTAAAAAATAATGTATATAATATTGAAAATAACTGTTCTTTGAATGTTTAGTAGAATTTGTTTGTAAATACACCTGATTCTAGAGGGTTTTTTTTAAAATTCACTTATGATTTGTTCCATTTTTTGGAATATTGGTTTAAATTCTTCTTTTATTTATTAATCCAGATATTTTATATTTCTGTGAATATTCATCCACTTCATTTGTCAGTTTTATCCAATTCATTGTTATATAAGATCATAATACTGCCTTTTAAAATATAGTCTTGTAATTCCTAAAGATGGAAAGGACTTTACAAGTCATCTATTCTAATCCCCTTATTTTACAAATGAGGAAAGTGAGACCCGTAAAGATGAGAAATAACTATTTCTTATCATTATTTACATAAGTAGCAGAATCTAGAATAAAATCCAAGTCTTCAGATGATAAATCTAATACTCTATCCACCAAATAGTGATTGCTCACAACATTATGTGGTTGGATGAACTAAAGAATCAATTTATTAATGGTCATAATCCTTGTCATGTTGTGTGCCTGTAATAGTTGCTCCTTTAATTGACATGAAACTATTTGAGGTTCTATAGCTTTGCTTCCTTTGTAAAAAAAAAAAAAAAAAAGGTGGGGGGCCCAACCCATGTATTTCTGAGGCTTCCACTCTAAAACCATGCTTCCTGGAATTGTGCTTTCATATATCCTCTTTCATATCTTTGCCCTCTACTTGAGTTTGGTTAAGGCACCTTTGCTTTATTCATATGACCTCTGGTTATTCCCCATCAAGGAAAATAGCATTTCTCTAAGCCTTTTAGGAATGCTAATAGACTGGTTGGGTTCCAAGCACTTTTTAGCAATGATGTTCTTAATAATTATATTACCTGATATAGTCATGATACTTCATACTTTACGAAAGGCTTTACACAAATCTCTCATTTAATTCTCATCACAACTCTGTGAGATAGATTTGTTGTTACTGTCGCTCAGTCATTTTTCAGTTGTTTGAGTCTTCAAGACCCCATTTAGAGATTTCTTAGAAGATACTGAAAAAGCCATTTCCTTCCCTCCAGTTCATTTAACAGATGAGGAAACTGAGACAAACAGTGTTTGCTAAGTGACTTGCCCAGGGTCAAACAACTGGTTATTGTCTGAGGCCAGATTAGAAGTTGGAAAGATGAATCTTGCTGACTCCAGGCCCAGCACTCAATATACTGAGTCTCCTACCTATCCAACTCAAGTAGATACTATAAGTATTTTTACATTTATTTTACACATAAGGAAATTGAGACTTACAGACAGAGCTTAAATGATTCAGCCAAGGTAAATAAGTTATATTAAAAGAGAAAAAAAAGAAAGTGTTCCATCTAAACATTAATAACTGTAAACCAGATTCCATCTTGAATTGTCTGCTCTGATGTAGAAATCTAAGGATTTCTTACAGTTTGTGGTCAAGCTGGCATCACAGGTTAAGAATTTTGGGCAGTAAAGGCCATGGCACCCTACCAATACAGGTCAGGTTATAGTGTCAGGTTAGCCATAGTCACTAAAGTTTCAAACTAGAAGGGAAAACTCAAGTCAGAGCAGTTCTAGCAAAGAAAAAGTAGTCCAGAGTATTATTACAATCAATTTTCCTTTCAAAATAATTTTTTTTTATCCTGGATTGTTCAGTGATACCAGGAAGATCCAAAATTGGGGAAGAAACCCTATATTGCCTTAAAAGCCTTGACTAGGTAAAAGAAGTAAGCCCTACAAGTTGTGATAATGGGCAACGTTCTGAGCTCAGTTTCTTATCTGCATCATATAAATAATACTTGTGCCCTTTTCGCAGAATCATTGAGGGTCAGATGAGACTAGCACTTTGAAAGCCTTAAAAATTTATAAAAATTACATTATCATTGTTATTAATTAATATTATCATTGGGAGTTGGGCTTTCTTCACATTTACCTAAAAACCTATGGACCCTATGCTAAGAAGGATAGTCAAACTTTTAGGAAGATTTGGAGTTCTTCCAGGAGCTATGGGATCTGGTGGATATAAATCTTGTGTAGATATAGTCTACTTGTGAGAAATGGAGAATTGATTCTTTTTGCCTTATTTTATACCTGCACTGTTTCTGAGAAGAAGACTCTGAAAGTACCAGTAAGGATGGGCTAGTCAAAGTTATTTAAACTTTAATGCTGTTTTTAAATGTGTCCATTCTAGATTCCCTATATTTATGCAGTCCTTAGATTTCTACATCAGAGCAAATAATTCAAGATGGAATCTGGTTTACAGTTATTAATGTTTAGCTAGAACACTTTCTTTTTTTCACTTTTAATATAACTTATTCATTTTCAGTTTTCAACATTCACTTCCACAAGATATTGAATTCCAAATTTTTTCCCTATCTCTCCCCTTCCCCTACCCGAGGAAAACATGCCTTCCCAATCATCCCAATCTACCATCCCTTCTATCACCTCACTCTTCTCCCATCTCCCTCCTCTCTATTTTCTTATAGGGTAAGATAGATTTCTACACCCCATTGCCTATACAACTTATTTCCCAGTTGCACGGAAAAACAATTTTTAACATACATTTTTAAAGCTTTGAATTCTATACTCTCTCCCTTCCTCCCTCCCCACTCACCCTCATTGAGAAAGCAAGCAATTCAATATAGGTCATACATATGTAGCCATGCAAAACACTTCCATAACAGTCATGTTGTGAAAGACTAACCACATTTCCCTCTATCCTGTCCTGCCCTCCATTTATTCCATTCTCTCCCTTGACCTGTCCCCCTACAATAGTGTTTGCTTCTGGTTGCCCCTTCTCCCAATGTGCAGTCCCTTCTATTTTCCTCTCTCTCCTATCCTATTCCCCCCTGACTTCCTGCAGAGTAAGATAGATTTCCATAACCAATTGAATGTTTGTTATTCCCTCTGTGTATAGATATAGATATAAATAAATAGATATAGATATATATACACACATATGTATACATATATACATATAAATACACACATATCTACACATATGTAATATATATGCATATACAAATATATTACATATGTAGAAATGTATATTATATGTAGAAATATATACTATATATAGCCATATATGAAATATATATTATCATATATATATATATATATATATATATATTTCCTTTAACTATCCTAATACTGACAAAAGTCTCATGAGTTACAAATATCATCTTTCCATTTAGGAATGTAAGCAGTTCAACTTTAATGAGTCCCTTTTGGCTTCTCTTTCCTGTTTACCTTTTCATGTTTCTCTTGATTCTTGTATTTGAAAGCTCGGAAGAACTTTATTTCATTGAAATTCCATTTTTTTTCCTGTGATGTATTGTACTCAGTTTTGCTGGGTAGGTGATTCTTGATTTTAATCCTACCTCCTTTGACCTCTGAAGTATCATATTCCAAGTCCTTCTATCCCTCAATATAGAAGTTGCCCAATCTTGTGGTATCTTGTCTGTGTTTCCACAATACTTGAATTGTTTCTTTCTGGGTGCTTATAATATTCTCTCCTTGAGCTAGGAACTCTGGAGTTTGGCTACAATATTCCTAGGACTTTTTCTTTTGGGATATCATTCACAAGGTGATCTGTTAATTTTTTCCATTTCTATTTTACCCTCTGGTTCTAGAATATCAGGGCAGTTTTCCTTGGTAATTTCTTGGAAGATGATGTGTAGGCTCTTCTTTTTGGTCATGGTTTTCAGATAGACCAATAATTTTTAAATTATTTCTCCTGTATCTATTTTCCTGGTCAGTTGTTTTTCCAATGAAATATTTCACATTGCTTCTATTTTTTCATTCTTTTGGTTTTGTTTTATTTCTTAGTTTCTCATAAAGACATTAACTTCCATCTGTTCCATTCTAATTTTTAAAGAACTATATTTTTCAGTGAGCTTTTGAATCTCCTTTTCCATTTGGCTAATTCTATTTTTTAACACATTCTTCTCCTCATTGGCTTTAAAGATGTTATTTTCTTCAGCATTTTTTTTCAGATCTCCTTTAGCAAGCTGTTGACTTTTCATAATTTTCTTGCATCACTCTCATTTGCCTTCCCAATTGTTCCTCCACCTGACTTACTTGATTTTCAAAATCCTTTTTGTGCTCTCCCATAGCCTGAGACCATTGCATATTTTTTTTGGAGGTTTTGGATGTAAAAGCCTTGACTGTGATGTCTTCTTCTGATGGTATGCTTTGTTCTTCCTCATCCAAAAGGATGGAAGAAAATAGCTTTTCACCAAGAAAGTAATCTTCTACAGTCTAATTTTTCCCCCTTTTTTGAGCATTTTCCCAGTCAGTTACTTTACTTTTGAGTCCTTTGTCAAGTGGAGGGTATACTCTAGGGACCTGTAAGTTCTTAGTTCCTCCAAGGTGGCACAATCAAGGGAGAGGAGTTTACTCCTCTCTTAGCCAGCACTCTTGTCTGGGAGCAACAAGCACTCTTTTCTACCCTGGAACTCTGAGTAGGATTCTCTCTCCAGAGGCTCCACCAGCTCCACCATATCAGTACTCTTCCTCACCCCAGGACACTCACTCAGTACTGAGACCCAGATCACTGCTCAATTCTCACAGGAACTTTAGGTGGAGGGCTCCAAAAATGGACTCTGCTACAGCAGTGGCTGCTGCTGCCCTTGGGCCGGGTCTGGGACTGGACTCCACTCCCTTCTAACCCAGGTGAAAGAGTTTTCTCACTGACTTTTGAAGCTGTCTTTGGTGTTTGTGGGTTGAGAAATCTAGGAATCACAGCTGCTACCCATGATTCTGCACCCTGAAGCAAGCTCTAGTCCTGTCTGTGTTGTGTGGCACAGCCAAGTCTGGTCTGTGCTCTGCTCTGAGCCCAGTGCAATAGACCTTTCCTGTAGGCCTTCCAGGCTGTTTTGGGTTGGAAATCTCTTTCACTCTGTCGTTTTATGGCTTCTGCTGCTCTAGAATTTGTTTACATTTTTTACAGGTATTTTATGGGCTATGAGGTGAGAGCTACAGTAGGTCCGTCTTTCTCCTCTGATGTCTTGGCTCCACCCCCGACCCCCTCTATCTTCTGGTAGGGCAAGATAGATTTCTATACCCCATTGCCCATATATCTTATTTCCCAGTTGCATGTAAAAACAATTTTTAACATTAATTTTTAAAACTTTTGAGTTCCAACTTCTCTCCCTTCTTCCCTCCCCACCCATCCCCACTGAGAAGGTAAGGAATTTGATATATATTATACATGTGTAGTCATGCAAGACTTCCACAAAAATCATGGTGTAAAAGACTGACTATATTTCCCTCCATCCTATCCTGCCCCCATTTATTCTATTCTCTCTTTTGACCTGGTCCCTCCCGAAGAAGTGGGGAGAAGTCCCATTAGAAGTGTTTACTTCTAATTACTCCCTCTTCCCATTTGCCCTCCCTTCTATCATACCCCACTTATCCCCTTCTCCCCTACTTCCCTGTAGTATAAGATTGATTTTCATAGCAAATTGAATATGCATGTTATTCCCTCCTTAAGCCAAATGTGATGAGAGTAAGGTTCACTTTTTCCCTCTCACTTCCCCTCTCTTCCTTCCATTGAAAAAGCTTTTTCCTGCCTCTTTCATGTGAGAAATAATCTGCCCCATTCTATCTTTCCCTTTCTCCTCCCAATATATTCCTCTCTCACCCCTTAATTTTATTTTGTTATATGTCATCCCTTCCTATTCAACTGACACTTTGGCCTCTGTCTATATGTATATACTTCCTCCAACTACCCTAGTACAGAGAAAAGTTTCAAGAGTTATAAATGTTGTCTTTCCATGTAGGAATGTAAACAGTTCAACTTTAGTAAGACCCTTATGATTTTTCTTTCCTGTTTACCTTGTCATGCTTCTCTTGATTCTCATGATTCTCTTGTGTTTGAAAGTAAAATTTTCTACTCAGCTCTGGTCTTTTCATCAAGAATTCTTGAAAGTCCTCTATTTCATTAAATGACCATTTTTGCCCTGAAGTTTTATGCTCAGTTTTGATGGGTAAGTGATTCTTAGTTTTAATCCTAGTTCCTTTGATTTCTGGAATATCATATTCCAAGTCCTGCAATTTCTTAATGTAGAAGCTGCTAGATCTTGTGTTATCCTGATTGTGTTTGCACAGTACTTGAATTGTTTCTTTCTAGCTGCTTAGCTGCTTGCAATATTTTCTCCTTGACCCAGGAGCTCTGGAATTTGGCTACAATATTCCTAGAAGTTTTGCTTTTGGGATCTCTTTCAGGAGGGGATTGGTGGATTCTTTCAATATTTATTTTACCCTCTGGTTCTAGAATATCTGGGCAGTTTTCCTTGATAATTTCTTGGAAGATGATGTATAAGCTCTTTTTTTGTTCATGGCCTTCAGGGAATCCCATAATTTTTAAATTGTCTCTCCTGGATCTGTTTTCCAGCTCTGTTGTTTTTCCAGTGAGATATTTTACACTCTCTATTATTTTTTTCATTCCTTTGGTTTTGTTTTGTAATTTCTTGATTTTTCATAAAATCATTAGCTTCCATTTTCTCCATTATAATCTTTACAAAATTATTTTCTTCAGTGAACTTTTGGATCTCTTTTTCCATCTGATCAATTCTGCTTTTTAGGACATTCTTCTCTTCTTTGGTTTTTTGGATCTCTTTTGTCATTTGGGTTAGTCTATTTTTTGCTGTGTTATTTTCTTAAGCATTTTTTTTGTCTCCTTTAGGGGGCAGTTGACTAATTTTTCATAATTTTCTTGCATCACTCTAATTTCTCTTCCCAATTTTTGTTTTACTTCTCTTAATTGATTTTCAAAATCCTTTTTGAGCTCTTCCATAGTCTGAGACCAATTCATATTTTTCTTGGAGGCTTTAGGTGGAGGAGCTTTGACTTTGTTGTCTTCTGTTTGCATGTTTTGATCTTCCTTGTCACCAAAGTAATATTATATAGTCTGCTTCTTTTTTCAACTTTTGCTCATTTCTGAAGCCCTTTACTTGACTTTTGAGCTCTTTGTTAAGGTAGATCTCCGCTTCTAGTAGGGCAGTGAGTGTACTGTCAGCCACTTGATTCCCTCACAATCTGTGGGCTCCAAAAATAGTCCATGCCTCTGCCCCTGCTGCTGCTGTGGCTTCTATGGGTTTTTCCCTTTGCTTCCCTGGTCCTGGGGCCAGACGACTCCACTCTCCCACACTGGTCCCACAGGGTTTTTCCACTGACCTTCCAATTGGATCTCAGTGTTTTGGGGTCTGGAAATTTCCACAGGTGTGAGAGATCCAGTCTTCCCAAGGCCTGCCCAAGTCCTTTCTGTGCTGGTGCAGCCCACTCTGGACTGTGCCCTGCCCCCATTGTTGCTTGATAGACACTTCTCCTGGCTACTTTCCAGGTTGTCTTTGGTTGGAGAGTTGCTTCACTCCATCATTCTGTGGGTTCTACAGCTCCAGAATTTGTTTGGAGTCATTTTTTACAGGCATTTTGCTGGGCTTGGTGGCAGCCCTCTAGAAAGTGTGTGCTGTTACTCTGTCATCTTGGCTCTGCCCCCTTTTATTCACTTCTTTTAGCATAATACCCACATCTTGGTTTAATTTGGCTTAAAAAGAGCACTAAAAGGTGTCAGAGAGAGTAGAGGAAAGGGTGAAATATGAAAAGGGAAAAGTAAAGAAGGATATATCACTGGCCTTCACTTTTCATCATCCTATGTACCATCTTATAAGAGGAAGGAAAAGAAAAGGTAAAGTCTATCCTACTATCTATTAATCACTAAATATTCATCAAGCACCTATATTGAACTGGTGATACAAAGACAAAAATGAAACAATCCCTAACCTCAAGAAGTTTACATGTAACATCAGTCACCATTCTTCTCCCCTTAGCCATCCATCTCTCACTCACTGAATTCCTCAACAGTAGTAAATTAAAATGGGAAGAAGGAGGAAGAAAAGACCATCCTGCTGTGTCCAGGAGGATCCTGGCTCTCCCTTGCTAAGAGTGGCAACAATGGCAAAAAGAAAGGAAACGAGATGCAAACATCATATTAGTACAATAGAAAGAATACCGACTTTGAATCATCATATTCATGACATGAGATCTCCTGTCAAGTACTTCAGGATCTGTTTTTGGGTCTGTGCTACTTCATATTTTTATCAATGTTTGAATAAAAGCTATGATGACTACTCATAAAATTTGCATATGACATTAAATGAGAAGGGTTAGCTACCATACTAGATGTTGTTTCAAATCCAGAAATGTTAAGAACCCTTGACTAGAGCATACAGTTGAATCTAACAATGAAATTTATAAATCTGTGATCCCTTGGTCCTATGAAAAGGGGAAAGGACAGAAAAAAATAAGGGAGAATTCAGTTCCATTTCACCCTAAACTTTTATCCTCATGCCTTTATATATATCACATTAAACCTCATCTCATATCCCCAGCCTCCCAGCCTCCTTCTAGCTCCTCTTTCTTTTTACAGAATCAATAAGATTTAATCCAGGAAACTCTACCACCCTGGGTCCCTAGTTCCTTATACATTTTATCTTCTTTTATCATCATCTGGCTCCCCTAATTCTTTCATACCCTGAAAATGGGAAGGGAGAATTCCTATTCTCACTACCAGATGTTTTGTGAGGCATGGGGAGGAGGTGTGTGTCTGCCATTCCAAATTAGAAATTCAATTATATTATCTTTTATGAACTCCATGACAGCTAAGTGGAATGATGGATAAAGTTCTAGGAGTGGATGCTGGAAGACCTGAATTAAAAATCTTGCTTATGACAATTACTTAGTTGTGTCACCCTTGGCAAGTCATTTAACCTCTTCTGCCTCACTTTACTCATCTGTGAGATGGGGATAACTAGCAGGATTGTAAGGATCAAAAGAAATAATATAAACAAAAAGTTTTACAATCTTTAAAATAATTAATACTATTTTTGTCATTATTAATTATTGTGCTGTCTGTTAAATCATAAAATTTTAGTATTGTGCTTCAGCTAAATTACTGATTAGATAGACTTTCATGGCTGCTCTCCAAGGCAGTGAGAACCTAATCAAGGTACATAAAGGAGAGGGAAAGAGGAGAATAACCATGTATATAGCCCGACCTCTGTGCTCATCTCTGTGCTAATTGCTTTACAAATATCTTATCTTAGCTTCACCATAATCCAGTCTGGTAGGTGCTATTATTATCCCCATTTTACAGTTGAACAAACCAAGGCAAACAGGGTTAAGTGACTACCCCAGGGTCATACAACTAGTTAGTCTCTGAAAACAAATATGGACTCATCTTTCTGACATGAAGCCCAGCACATCATTCTTTGCATCACCTAGATGTTTCTGTTTCTATAACTTTATATGGTTATCTTAATAGGAAAATGTGTACTGAGCTCTAAATAGCTTGACTTTTGGAACATGACTAGTTAGAGAATGTGAATAGGTGCTTAATCAATGCCTTTTGGTCATGACTATTCTGACACTGACTTCAGAGGACTATGTGAAAGTATTATAAGGTAAGAGACCTATACTGGAAGTTCCTAACTCCAAAATTAAAGTCCTGTAGATGGTTTTGGGCTGAAAATCATGAAAAAATTAGCCCCATACATCAAATGTCAATTCAATAATCAGTCAGCAGCATGCATATACTGAGAACCTACTATACATCTACTATGATAGTTAAAATTGATATGCATGTAAGTACACCCGAAATAAATACAGGATATTTTTTATGGGGCAATACTAGCAACTAGGGGATCAGGAGAAACATTCTATTAGAGAAGGCTTTAGCTAAGTTCTTTGGAAAGGGGATAAGAAATTCTAAGAGAAGATATTAGGGAACCATGAGCAGAGAAGTGGCATTATTTGTTCTTGCTTTAGGAATACCACCATGGAAGCTGGGTGAAGGATTTGCAACAAATTTCAAACTAAAAAGAATTATCAGCTTTGGAGCTTGGAAAGATATAACAGATCATCTAACCTTTCATTTCTCAGATGAGAAAACTGAGACTCAGAAAGAGGTTAGGTGATGCCCAAAGTCACACAGGGAGCCAAGGTTGCAATCCAAGTCTTTTGATCCTAAAATCTGCAGTGTTTCAAATATCTTTAATTAACTTATTTAACAATGATAGTAATCATACTTGTTACATTGATCTGGATATTTATCTACTGTTAAACCACATGATTGACACTACATTTTTAAGGAGTTAGCTATTTTTATTAATTTATGAAATATTAGTTAACAAACCATTCAGTTAAGTTTTACTCTTGTAATCTCAAAATGTAATCAATTGTAAAAAGAACTTGTCACAGAAGCAATTTGATCATTTTTATAGCTCTGGTGTGTGTGTGTGTGTGTGTGTGTGTGAGAGAGAGAGAGAGAGAGAGAGAGAGAGAGAGAGAGAGAGACTGAAACTGCACAGGAAGCTCAGATATCATTCTACCCAGAGACAGTCTGAGTTATTTAAAAGAGGTTGAGCCTCCAGCTGCTCACTGAGGAATCTGTTAGGAGTTCATTCGTAATTTGGTCAGGGGAAGAAGCAAAAGAGGTAAGTTTATATTATATCTCATTTTTAGAGCTACTTATAACTGTATTAGAGATTGAAGAAAGAAATTCAACCATGGAACTGAAACTTTTCAACCTCAAACTGAAACTAAAGTCTTAAATGTCTGCATTTGTCTGAAGCTGTCAAGGCATGCATTTTTTTTGGTAGTTGTGTGAAAGGTAGTGCAATGTTTTGGTTTGTAGAGAAGTATGGTAAATAAAGAGAGAAATAAGAGGTAAAAATTCACATGAATTATTTATACAAAGATGCTGGCTATCAAAATCTGATTTCTAAGTTGATGGAATCATAAAATTTTAAGACAGAAATAATAGATTGGGATTTTTGTTGCTCTGGAAACTCACATAGTAACAAAATATAAATATTAAATATCTGAAAGGTTTATATTTTTCTTCAAAATACTTGTATTAGACATAATTTCCATTGCTCTATTTACATTGTGTCTCCTTATGAACAATTAAATTAAAATAGCTTTTTTAGGACAAACACTTTGTCATTTTCACATTATTAACCACATTCTCTAACCAGGCTAAAGGTCATCTCTTACCGCATAGTATTGCCTACTGTTATGTGAAAACAGGAGCCAAAGAAATGGGGAATTGTGTTGTCAATTGCCTTTGGGAACTACTGCTGAGCACGTTATTTAAGGTAGTTCTTGCTTTCTTCTGTGAACTAGCCTATTTATAATGAAACCAGACAAGAATGAAGAGAAAACATGAAGATTCTGCTGTAATAAGCTTTACTATTTGTCTCTGAAAATAGTAACTTTAAATCACAACAACACACCAGTGTTAAGATTTAATTAAAGCCTATGGTCTTAAGCTAATTTACCTGGAGAAAGTCATTTTCTGAAAAGTTTTAATTTAGTGCCTTGACTGGATTTTGAATCAGTAGACCTGGGTTTGAATCCTGATTTTGTTAACTGGCTCTACCTACTAATTGGATGACCCTAGGAATGTACTTCCCTTTTTGGACCACCATTTCCTATCTGCAAACTAAGAGGACTGAGTTAACTGATCTCGAGTCCCTGCCTGCCTTAAATTTATGATACTCAGTGATTGGTGGCTACTCTTTCCACACGCCCTGCTTGGGATGAACAAATGTCATCAATAGAATTTGTGCCAACCCCGTACTAGAATCAAATAGTGTGATGGTATATATATTCAAAAAAAAGCGTCTTCGCTTAAAGACTAAACATTGTCTGCATGGTAAAATCAACATCTGTCAGTTCCTTCTTTTGACTATGCCTCCCTTAAAGACCTCAGTTTATAATCTAATATAGGACTTTCTTAGCAGCACAGAAATACAGAGAGAGAATGCTCAACTTCATATATAGTTTCATAGAGTATGATTGGGTAATTCACACACATTGGGACTTCCTGGTTCTTTGTTCTATTTAGTACTGAATCTTATTTTTACACCAGACTTATCCCTGGAATGGGAAGAATAAACATACTTCACTAAGGCTAGGACTGCAATGGATATTTACCTCTTTTCCCTCTACTTCACCCTTCCCCCAGTACAGTTTCACTAATTTGTCTTCGCAAATAATCTGAAGGTCTGTTGGGTTTAATGTCCTCCTCTTACTGAGGAGATATTTCTCGATGATCAAGGTAATCTCTTTTTTTCTTTCCCACAACTCCAAATTAGTCTTAGACCAAATGTTTACAAGTGATACTCTGAAGATATTCTGGATTATTTTTCATTTTTAACCTCTCAACTATTAGGAATCATTTGAAGCTTATTTGAGGATGACAATGACCCTAATCCTCTAGATAATAGTCTTAGAATTTTAGTTCAATGACATATCATTTTTTAGTGTTTCACGTGTGTAGGACCTATACTAAGTTTGAGCTGCCAGATTTAAAGCAGGAGAGTCGTCAACTTAAAATTACCTTTTGAACAAGCATAACCCCTTGATTTTATGAATGATAAAATAGTGTCCCAAAGAGGATCAGTGGCTACCCCAGGGTCACACAGAAAGTGGGTCAGAAGCAGGATTTGAACTCAGATCTTCCTGATTACAAGTCAAGTACTCTATCTGCTATACCTCATTAACTTCCTTCTTTTTCTCTGAAGCTAAGTGATCTTACCCACTTGTAAACTCACATAACATCATGTTTGGTCCTCCCTGGTATAAATGCAATATTATATGTGAGTTATGATCTTTTTTTATTATGTATGTATGTGGTTTATCTATCTGATTATTATTATACAAGCTTTATCATTCTAATGGAAGATCAATATAGGAGATGGAGCAGGGGAAAAAGGCATTGTGAAATTGTGGAAAGAGACTAGGACTTGTATTCAGAGCTTTGGCTTAGTATAATGGGTGTCATGTTTACTAGCACTATGGCTATAATTAAGTCACTTAATTTCCCTGAACCTCAATTTCCCCATCTGCTCTCCTTCCTCTCCTTTTCTTGCCTTCTGGGCAATCAGATCAATACTACCACTGCTGCCAGAAAAGGTGAGACTCTCTACTGCCCCATGATTCTATTCATAATCCCTTTGACTAGCTAGATCAGTACTCCTTCCCAAGCCACAACTGTCCCATGTAATACCCCCTATTTGAGTGAAAGTTCCTTGAGGGCAGGCAGCATCTCCCTTGGGTTGTGTTCATCCTTAGATGCTGAAGATGATGACATCAGAAAAACGCCCAATGCAGTGCTTAGCACACAGGAAGTATCTAATACTTATTGACCAATCGAGTTGTAAAAGGCAATATTAGTAGGTGAGATTACCTCCCTCACACGGGTTTGGTAAATTGAAATCAGTCTTAACATGCTGCTTGAATGGCTTTTTATTCTTACATGTTTCTTGAAGACAGAAATTCTTGTTCTATCTTTAAATTTTCATTGATATCTAAAAGAATTCTTAGATCATGTTCATATAATGCTTTATATGTAGGGCACTTTGCACATATTTCACTTCATCTTAATAATGACCTAGAGAGGTATGTGCTATAATTACTCCAATTTAAAAGATGAGAAAACTAAGGACAAGGTATGTTAAATGACTTGCTCATGGTTGGACAACTAGTTGGTATCTTTGGTAGGATTTTAACCCAAGTCTTTTGACTCCAGATCTGGCATTCTCTTCACTATATCATGTCACCTCTCCAAAGAAAATATCTTGTTGGGATGTAATTAATTCTTCTACCTCAGACCTAACATGTCCCTATGACATTATACTGTATATTATATTATCAATATTTCTATTTCATCTGTTTTACAAGGCTGTAAGATCAATGAGGGCAAGAATTATTCAAGTTATTTTATATCAATATCAGCCAAAGGGATTTCTACCCTTCTATCCCTATCCCAAAGTCTTCCATGGGTGCTCTCTAATCATAGGGTAGTGAATGAATGAATGGATAGATGGATGAATGGATGGATGTTTACTGTCTAGACAGTATAATACCACATGTATTTTAGTCCAAAAAATAGACAGCTAGGTTATACAGTGGCAAGAATGCTGAGTTCAAATCCAGCCTCAGACACTTACTAGCTATATGACTCTGGACAAATCTGTTAAGCTCTGTTTGCCTCAGTCTCCTCAGACAAAAAAATAAAAATAATAATAGCTCCTACTTCCCAGCATTGTTGTGAAGATCAAATGAGATAACTGTAAAGCACTTAGTATAGTGCCTGGCAAATGCTAAGTGGTAAGTAAATCATTATCATCATTATTGTAATTGTAGTAATAGTAGTATTTGTAGATAGCAGCAATATATCTGTAGTACATGATGAATTGACAATTGAATTTCAAAGAAGAATGCTATAGAAATTTGAAGCAGAAACTCATTTCAGATTGAGATGGTTAGGGATGGCTTTTGACTAAAGCATGATTTAAAGTAGCCTTGAAGGGTTTATAGAATTTGGGTAGAAAAATGGAAAGAAGGCAGGCTCACTAGGACAGCTAGAGCAGCACACACACACACACAAACAACTGGGAGAGTGTAAGGCACTTTCAAGGGACAAATTAAACCAGGTTGACTGGCAAAAAGAACAAGTACAAGAGAGATTCAGTCAGGTAAGAAAAGTATTCTGGGAACAGATTGTGAAGGGTCTTACTATTTGGCCAAATTCAAGAAAGAGCCACAAATGATTCTCAAGCAAGAAAATGACATTATTAGAGCAGTGTTTGGGAATGTAAAATAACCAATAATATTCAGTATGAGATAGAGATGTTTGAACCTGATCACAGGAATAACCATGAGACTTTAAACCAGTAGAGAATCATGTGGGTATATGTCCAGATCTGGAGGGACCCAAGAGACCATTAAGCATAACCCTCTCCATTTGCAGAGAAAGAACCTGAGGCACAGAAAGGTTAAGTCATTTGGCTACAGACATATCTAAAAAATTTCTGGGGCAGGATGTGAATGCAGGTTTTCCTGACACCAGCATGCTCTCTACCGCATCACCTATAATTTTGGACCATTGTCAAATACATACAGTATCTTCCTGACTAAGTCTGGTGCCCTAACCAATAAGTAATAAGACTTCATTGATCAAATTTCTCAACTAGAGTGATACTTGCGTGGATTGAAGTGAGCGGTACATAAAATAACTCTCACACACACACACCATTAATTGATTGTATGTGGCCCATGAAAAGGAACCCAAAGGTGACACTGAGGTTTTGAGACTGCAAGACGATCATACCATTAATAAAAATAGAGAAATCAAGAACAGTGCAGAGCATATTGAATTAGTAATTAGAGGACCTAGATTCGAATTCTGACTTTGCCGCTTGCTATCTACACGCATGACCTTGGGCAAATCACATAATTTTTCTGAACTTCAATTTATTCTTCTGTTAAAATGAGAAGGTTTCCTTCTTTGGACAAGTATTAGGTCCCTGTAAGACCCTTGAAGCTCTAAGTACATGGATGAATGATTGTTGCTTTTGTTTAGTAGGGTGGAGAGAAGTGAGGAAATCAGTTTTACACATGTGGAATTGCAAGTGACATTCAAGAAACCAGTGCTTATGTTAAGCAGGGAACTGGAAATGTGAAGAATCATGGGATCGTAAATTTAGAGTGAAAAGGACCTTAGAGGCTGCCTCCTCATTTAACAAATAAGCAACTGAGGCAAGAGATATTTAAGATGTTTGCTCAAGGTCACAGAAGTAGCAAATAGAAAGGATGGAATTTGAACCAAGCTTCTCTGAAACCTTATCTAATGCTCTTTTCAGTAGAAAAAAAAAGTGAAAGGAAGAAGATGAGCTTTTGAAGAGGACAAAGAAATGGTCAGAGTAGTAAGATGAAAACTACAAAACTTTGGTACAAATACCCAACATATAGAATTCGACCTATAGGAAAAGAGATGGGGTGATGTAATGTAAAGGTGTCAAACTCACTTCTTGACCTATAGGAAAAGAGATGGGGTGATGTAATGTAAAGGTGTCAAACTCACTTCTTGACCTATAGGAAAAGAGATGGGGTGATTAATGTAAAGGTGTCAAACTCACTTCTTGACCTATAGGAAAAGAGATGGGGTGATTAATGTAAAGGTGTCAAACTCACTTCTCCAGGTTGAGGTAACCCTCAACACTCACAAGTGCAGCTCAGATTAAAATGTTAATTGGGAAATGTTTAAAAAAATAAATAAAAATACAATGTAATATAAATAACATTAATCTGGAGTTTTCTAAATCAATATGCCGTTGCAGGGATTTGTTTCTACATGAGTTTAACACCACAGACATGGTGAATAGACCATTACCTCTGAAGTCAGGGAGGTGAGAATACCACTTCTATTACTTAAGGAGTGACCTTGGACAAGTCATTTAATTTCTTTGTACCTAGGAGGACAATGGCCTTGTAAGGTCCCTTCCAGCTATAAATCTATAATTCTGTAATCCCATGACCTCTCCATTTTATCTAGCAAAGCTTTAACCTCTAACATCTCCTGCTCTCTAGAGTTTTTATCAGAATTCCTATAGGGGAAGGAAGAGACTCTTGATAGCACCCTCCTCCTCTACCCCTCCCATTTTCTTTATAGACTCTACTATCAACATTCCCCTAAGGTTCTCAAGACTTCAGAAAGGAAAAACCATAGTTCTATCAATAAAACTTGAGAAACTCTGGGTTTTGGCTGTTGTTTAGCTATTTTCAGTCATATGCAATTATGGGTTTTCTTAGCAAAGGTACTGGGATGGTTTGCCATTTCTCCAGCCCATTCTACAGATGAGAAAACTGAGGTGAACAGAATTAAATGACTTGCCCAGGTCACATAGTAAGCTTCTGAGGCCAGTTTTGAACTCAGAAAGACGAGTTTTCCTGACTCAAGACTTTGTACGCTATCCATTTTGCCACCTAGCTGAATTTTAGTACCATGGAAAGCAACAGAAGAGAGGGTTTTCCATAAAGGTGTTCGGTGATTAATATTAAGTCCTCCATAGATCAAAGAAGATAATGGAAATTTGGATGAGAGGAGAAGGAACAGGGAGAAAATCTTTGGATTTTATGGTGAGGTACTTATGGGTGTAATGATGGTAATGATGTTCAATCATTTCAGTTTTGACTGACTCTTCATGAGACAAATTTTCTTTCTATTTTTATCTCCAGCTCATTTTACACTTGGGGAAACTGAGGCTAATTGGGTTAAGTGACTTGCCCAGGTCACACAACTACTAAATATCAGAGGCCAGATTTGAACTCACAAAGATGAGTCCTACTGACTCCAAGGCCAGCACTCTATCCACTGTGCCACCTAGTTAAATTAACTCATGTGTGACTGGTAAACAATTTCAGTAGGGTAGAAAAGGGATGAGGCACAAAAACCAGACTTAAGGGAATTACAGAGAGAATGGTTGGTGAAACAAAGATAAGTCACTCATCAAAGGTCAACATTAAAGGAAAGAGAGGAATTAGAGTTGAGAAAGTAGACAATGGAATTTAATAGAAACAGTTTTTTTAAGAGCAAAAAATTTTGTTATGTGTTTTTAGAGATTTGAACCTGTTTAGCGAGAGAGACAGAGAGAGAGAGAGAAAGAGAGAGAGAGAGAGAGAGAGAGATTGAACTGATGCCAAGAGAAAGCATGTAATTTAGAGACTAAGTCTTTAGAAGCAGATACATAACACAATAGATAGAGAAGTGGACCTGGAATCAGAAAGACTTGAGTTCAAATCTAACCTCAGAAAATTTTTAATCTATGTAACTCTGTCTGATTCAGTTTCTTCATCTCTGTAGTAGCACCTACCTTGCAAGGTTGCCATGAGATAATATTTGTAATGTTTTACAAACCTTAAAGAGATATACAAATGCTAGTTCTTATTAAAATAGAAGGAAGTAGATGGAACTGACGGCACTAGGAGAAAGGAAGAAAGACATCTCTTCCCCTGATACAGGAAGCAAAGAAGAGAAAATAGTTTCCTGTTTTCCTCTGTCTTCCTTTCCCTTCTTCCTTAATTGTTCTCTCATTTATTTCTAGAAAGCAGCCTGCCATGTGTGCAGTGTGGTACACAGACTTTTCTTTGTATGTATATATGTATGCATGTTTGTATGTATATATATGCACACATACATAAATACACACACACATACATATGTATACTTGAAACGTCAAGAAACAGCTAGTCTCATACTTCAACACATGATAACTGCATTTACAAACAAAATCCCATTGTTTTTAAGGAGACTGGATATACCAGAGGTGTTGTTAGGATTTGTCTGCAGTATGTTTGACCAGCAATGTGTGGGTCTGACTCAAGACACTGCTGCCTCCAAATTATTTTGGTGATGTTGTGCAAGGCTGTAGTCAGGTAGCATCACTCATTTTATAACAGTTCATTGTAGAAAGAGAACATTGGGGTCAAGAGAGGTTAGTCCAGGCCAGTTCAAGTGTGAATAAATGAGGTGTAATGTGTTTCTCCTGATGCCAAGGTGTACTGGCGTAAAGGCCTGCTTACATAACGTGAACAGTCTTTAAAAACAAATACCACCCACATTAATGAAAATGGCAGTTTTGTTTGGAGAAAGACCACTAGACTGGGAGTCAGGAGAACCATGTAATAGTCATAATCCTCTATTTGCTGACTGTCTAGCCTTGTCTTGCCACCTCTCTGGGACTCCATTTTCTTATACATAGAATGCAATATTCTTAAAGACCTATAGGGTCTCTTCAACCACTGACATGATAACCTTTTTTAAATTTTAATTATGTTTGTCCTTCTTTCTGGAAGAGGACCATGACATCAAGGAATGATGATGACATGACTTGCAGTTGACTTTGAGTGAAGGAGGGCTGTGCAGGTCACCAGCCTCACTTTCTCCTCCAGAGCTATCTGGGTCCGGTGACCAGATGTTTGTTAGGATGACTGGAGATTGCCCAGGATACCTGACTCTTTTAGGCTAAGGTCTTTTCAGGTCTATTTTAATATGTGTATGCTGAAGGAGAAAAGTACCCTGACTCATTTTCACACAACTAAATTTCCATCTGGGAATTTTGATTTTAACTTGATTTTAATTCTCTAGTGGGCGCTTAACCCTTTTCTGGTTGTTGGAGTTGTGGTGCTAAGTATCTACAGTACTTGCTGATAAGAAAATGATGGAAGTTTTCAGCTTTGAATGACTTACCATGACAGAGGAGGCAGACATATTATTAGAACCAGAAGGGTTTAAGTTCAAATCTGGTATCAAAGGTGGTCATGTATTTCTAGACAAATCCCTTAACTTCTCGATGATTGAAGGAATTTTCTAAGACCAAGATACTGACTTGCATTGTTAAGAAAATTGCCTCACCTAAGAGTTCCCTATGCCAGTGAAATAGCAGCTGTGGTGCCTATGTCTATTCCTCCAAGTTAGATAAGTAAATCTATTTCAATAAAAGAATTCAGACCTACGTATATAATATTCTTATAAGATTACTTCTGCCATATGAGATATATTAGTTGGTTGGTGTTGAGATGTTTTAGTTGTGTCCAGCTCTCCGTGAATCCATTTGGGGTTCTCTTGGCAAAGATGCTGGTGTGGTTTGCCATTTCCAGTTCATTCTGTAGATAAGGAAACTGAGGCAAATGAGGTAAGTGACTTGCCCAGGGTCACACAGCTAGTGAATAACTGAGGCTGGTTCTGAACTCAGATCTCCCTGACTTCAGAGCTGACTGTCTGTGCTACCTAGCTATCCTTCTGGTTGGCTATTGACAATTAATGATCTTCCTTTAAGAAAGCAACTGTTTAATAATATAATACAGTGTTTTCAGTATTTGTAATCTAACCTCTCTAACACCTTCCATCCATATTTCCACAATTATTAATTCTGAAAAACCAAACAGACTCAATCACTCTCCTAAAGGAAAAATAGACTACATCTCTAGCTTCTCTTCAAGCTCTCTATCCCACCACTCTCATACAATTTGATTTGTGTAGCAATATCATCTTTTACAAAACCCTGTAATTTATCCCCTGGTCACTGCCCTGTTTTCTTTAGGGTATTGGAAATTCATTTTGTTATTTTTTTTTCCCATTGTTGTTCTTAATATATGTATCAAGTTCACGAGGATGTGATTTTCACATTATCCAGCTCACCTTTTGCTTATTTGGACAGCGCTGGGGTACCAGGCAATTCCCTCATTCTCCACAGATTGTCTCACATCATTATATCCCTGATATTTCAGACATTTCATTCATTTCCATAGTATATGAATAACCTAAGCTATTATTATTTGAATAAAGTAAAATTAAGTAAAATTATTTGAATAAATCGCTTATTTAAATAGTAATTGTAATAATATGTAAAGTAAAATTATTTTAATAAATCGCTTATTTAAATAGTAATTGTAATAATATGTCCACCCATTCCTTGTTTTCTTTATTCTTTAATGCATACGGTATGTTTTTGCTTCTAGTTCCTTTTTCTGAAAAGACAGTCAGATGGTACAATGGGTAAAGTTCTAAACCTGAAATCTGGCCTCAAACACCTAGACCTGGGTGAATTCCTTAACCTTTGTCTCAGTTTCCTCATATGTAAAATGGGGATATTAATAGCAGCTACTTCCCAGAGTTCTTATGAGGACAAAATGAGTTAATATTTGTAATGGGCTTTGCAAACCTTAAAGTTCAAGTAAATGTTACTCCTAAAGACTAGGGGTAAATATTTCTGAAGACATTGAGTTGAACTGTATTATTTGATATGCATTTATTAATCTACTATTTATTAATCTACTAATCTACTATTATTAATCTACTAATCATTTATTAATCTACTATTTATTAATCTACTAATTTATTAACCTACTATGTATAAAGCAGTAGGTGAGGATCTGAGAAGATAAAGTCAAAAGTGGAAAGAGTTTCTGATTTCAAAAACTTTACGTGCTATGATTTTCAGCAATCTCTGTTACTAATCTTTGCTATATCCCTTTATCTTTCTTCTATATTTCTTTGGTTATTTAAGCAGGTCTCTGGAATCTCCTCAGTTAATTAGTACTTTATTTGAAATGCCTCTCCTGGTTTCTACCAGGAAAACAAGTTATACAGGTCAGCTCTCAATCATCACAGTCAATAAAACCTTTCCTCAGACCTTTTGCTCCTTCAGCTTCCATTCCACAGTAGGCTAGAGAAAGTTGCGTACCATCTTCCTCCAGTGAGATGAGAATCCCATCACTCTCTTTGTCAGGAATTCTCATGACATCCTCATTGAAGAGGTTGAGTATTAGCTATAATTTTGGAGATAAGTAAATCCATGTCAGAGGGAGACAAATCAATTCCCAAGTGATGCTTGATAAAGCAGAGTCAGAAATAAGAATGGAGCCGAGAAATGATGTGCTATCCAATTAACTAGTCTTCTTCCATCAAGTACTATGCGAAAAGTATCACTAAGCTTATGTAGAATAAGGCAAAATTAAAAAAAAATTATCTCGAACATCCATACTTTGAGTATCATAAACTGCCCTTTATTCTCCAGTGAACAATTCTCTATTTTTTACTTTGTATATTTGGAGAGGTTATGAGGTAGATTTTCAAAGAATGATAGTTCATATAATAATAGTGATTCCCATACTTAAATTCCAGGATCAAAGGCTCTTCATAACCTGCACCTTTTCTACCTTTCCAGTCTTCTTACACCTTCTTCACTTCCAAGTACTCTCCAATCCAATGATATTGGCTTCATCTCTGCCTTATGGTTTCCTTGGCTTCCTTCACATCCCAGTTAGACTTTTACCTTCTCCAAAAAGTATTTTCCAAGTTCCTCTTATTTCTAGCCTTCCCTCTGTTTTCCCTATTTTCTATTTATCCTGTATATAATATATTTGTACACATTTGTTGGAACATTAGATTCTTGTAAGTTTCTTGAGGACAGGGACTGTCTTTTGCCTTTCATTTCATATTCAATGCCTAGCTTAGTGATGGGGAACCTTTGACCTCAAGGTCACATGTGGCCCTCTAGGTCTTCAATTTTGGCTCATTGACTGAATCCAAACTTCACAGAACAAATCCTTTTATTAAGGTGATGAATAGCTAGTCTAGTTCATAGAAGACTCTTAACTGACTGACTTTATGTAGTACTTCAGTTTTGCAACATGCAACATTATTGACCCTAAAAACAATACTCATTGAGAAAAGAAGAAAAATTAATACTGGACTTTGTGTTGCAGGCACAAGTCTACCAGAAATAACATTTTTTTTCATTGTATATTAATCTAAATCATTGTCTGTTTAGAGAAAGGAATGTTCTGACAGTGTCCTCATGTCCTCAGATATTTCTCTAACACAAGTCACTTTGAAATCATATTTATATAGTATTCTTGACATGGTCCAGCCTGTCCAACTAAATTAATCTCTTCTTTCTGGTCATTATCCAGTCCCTTCAGGTCATGAAGATTGACAGTGACCTTAACTAGGCAGAAGGTATTTCTGGTTCTAAGTCTGCTTAACACCATTTATCCATCTTCTGAGACCCTATTAGTAATCATTTTTATACGTAACAGAACATTGTTAAGAGAAAAAAAAAGGAAAAGAATGTTAGTGGATGACGTTCTTTCCTGAAAAGTTTGATTAAGTATTAAAATTTTTCCTTCCTCCAGTTTAATATGAAATGGACTTTAGGCTAGAGAAATATTTATTTTCCACTGAATTAAAAAGGAGGAGGGACGAACCTTTGTTAACTGCCTAAGTACCAAGCACTGTGAAAGTACTTTACAAATGTCATCTCATTTAATCACTTAAAACTAGGTAGGAGTCATTATCATCCCCAATTTACAGTTAAGGAAACTGAAACAGACAAAGGCCCATGATCTCATACTCAGTATCTGAGGCTAGATTTGAACTCAGATATTCCGACCTCAGGTCCAGCTCATTATTCATCTCTAATATGGTCCCACATTCATAAAATGAACTGCATATGTGCTAATAAGTATGTGTACTTTTTTCCCTTTGTTTAATGGGTTGCTTTGGCCAAAGAATTTTTCACCTAATGGCCAACATACCAAGATGTGTTAGCCATATCAATTGCTAGCCCTATTGGTCTGAATCTGAGTGGGGATTAGGAATAATGTTGCCAACAGCACTGAGTTCAGTTTTTGACAAGTTGAGTTTGAAGAGCTAACACATGGAAATTCAAGACTGGAACTAGAAATGCATGACTAGACCTCAGGGTATCTGGACTTAATATGGACTTAGAAGTCATAGTAGTGATAACAAAAGCCACAGAAGTAAATGATAATATCACCAAGTGAGATAGTATAGGAAGAGAAGTAGAGAGAATCAAGGCTTGAGTCTTGGGAAGATAGATAGACAGACAGACAGATAGACAGATGATAGATAGATGGATAGACAGATGTTTGATAGATAGAACAGATGGATGAAATGTAGAAAAAGAAAAAATGAATCAGTCAGGGATGTGAAAAAGAAACAGGTAAGATATGAGCCAAGAAAAAAAAAGGCGATATGGAAGTCAAAAGAAGAGAGAGTATCTAGAAAGACAAGGTGGTTAACTGTGTCAACTGCCACAAAAAAAGTTAACAAAGATGAAGATCCAAGACAAAAAATGTATTCATTTCCAAGAGAGGCCATTGGTTCTTAGTGTTAATAGTGTTTTCTGGACCCCAGATTGTGGGAAAGGAAGGGAATAAGTATTCGTAAAGTGCTCACTATGTACATGCCAGGCACTAAGCATTTGATCCTTACAGCAACACTGAAAAGATATGTGCTATTATTATCCCCAGTTTACAATTGAGGAAACTGACATAAATAGAGGTTAAATGACTTTCCCTGGGTCATATAGCTAGTAAGTATCTGAGACTGAATTCAAACTCAGATATTTCTGACTCCAGTCCCAGCTCTCTATCCATTTTACCAACAGCTATCTCTATGGGAGGCTGAGGAATAAGTGGGTTCTTTGTTTGTCAAGGGAAGGAAAAATATAGGAAGGTGACCTGAGAAGGTCATCAAGTCAAAATGAAAGGGAAGAGGTTTTGATTTCTTTTCCTTAGAATGAAAGAACTGAACATATTTGTTGTAGGAAGAGAAGAAGTCAATAGAAAAGGAAAACTCGAAGTGGATGAGGTAGAGAAATGATCAGTAAGCAAGGTCCTGAAAGTGGAGAGGATGAGATTAAAGGTCCAATGGAAGGGAGCCTTAGCCAGCAAGAGTTCTACTCCATCTTATGAGAAGGTAAAGGGAGAAGACTGCTAAGGATGTTGAGAGTTTCTGAGGCATAGAAGAAAGCTTAAGTAATTTCCCCATGGTCTTGTAGAGAAACAAATGCTGAGTCAAGATTAAACCCAGGTCCTCAAGATCCAAATTCTGTGTGCTCTTTAGCATAAAGCACTCACTATAGTAATCTACATTGCATGATGCCTTGGGGTTGTCATGCAGTCGTCACCCCTTAAAGAAAGGTTCTGCCTATTACAATCTTCACTGAGCTTAACATGAAATGTTGAAAATGTGAATTTTAAGAGAGATTTTCTTTGTAACAACGACAATTGAATTTAGGAGAGCAGGGAAAATGCCTGTGCCCAGCACTCCTATACCATTTCCCCTTTCCTTGTTTTCATCCTTTTTTTCCACTTATATATTCTTTGAAAAAAATAATGGGTTGGTTTTAATAAATGATATAAAGTCATTTCATCCAGGCTCCTCTGAAACCCATCATTCAAAAATAACAACTTAGACCTTCCAAAAGATTTATTTTTAAAATTTCTTTCATTTAAGATCAATATTTATATAACTATCAACTAAAAGTAAGGCAGCTTTTATGCTTATAAATTATAAGTTTAGGGAGTTCATTACACAGGTTTTGATAATTATTAATAAATGTATAAATATACATACATTTGGTGGAATGAATAGAGGTCAGGATTTAAAGATAAATGGCGCAGGTTCAAACCTTGGCTCTGATGTCTACTACCTGTGTGACATTGGGCAAGTCACAGAACCTCTTCAGGACCTCAGTTTCCTCAGGTGTAAACAAGAAGGCATTATACTTAATAACCTCTCAAGACCCATTTTAGTTCCAAATTTATGATCCTGTGAACTCAAGGATAATTTTCAAACAAGGCTGCCTTGCAAAATTCATTGGTATTAAGCAAATTTTAGTTCACAGCATATATGTGTGTGTGCATAAGTGTGCACATGTGTGTATGTGTATCCATCCATCCATACATACATATGTGTATATGTATATATTCTGGTCCTCAACTAAAAGGTTGATTTCTTCCTTCCCATGTCCTTTTTTCATCTACTTAATTTTCTTCTTTAATGTAAAATAAACATCAGTCACTGTAGTGTTAAAACATCCACTAAGTCAGGTCACAAGGTGTGCTTTATAAACATCAAGCTTGTTAAATCCAGCAATTTTCTGGGGTGAAGTCAGTATTTGCATGTATTCTTAAAAACTTCTCCCCACCTTGCCCCATTCCGTCATAGGACTACCCCCAGAATGCCTTGGCATTTGCAGACATAGAAAACATGGTTCATATTGTGTATTTCATTGTGATCTGTGAAATTTTTCATTTTAATATTATGTAGGATCCTCTTTGAGTCCCAATTGCTAAATGGATTGAAATGGTCACTTTCTCCCTGTGGAGGTTTTTATTATTTCCATTTGGAAAAGAGAAGATATCAAGGTTATTTTCAATACAACTACTTATTATGGTAAAGATAATGTGTAGCTAAGTGGAGGTAAAAAAGAGGACAGATGAGAGAGAATTTCATAGAGGAGTGTTAATTCATCTTATTTCATAAATGGGTTTTCTTACTTGAGGGTAAAGTACAGAAAGAGAATTTTTCTAAAGCATAAATACAAAGGTTCATCCAGGATGAACTGCATTTTCTGAGTAGGATTTGTGGGCAATTTAAACACATGCTAATAAAATAAAGTACTTTTGTGGGTAAAGGGAATAGAAAAAAAAATAATATGCACCACTGGCTTTAGAATGACTTGGAAAATATTTGTGGTATTTTCTTTAAGTTTATTCATCCATCATCTGTGAAGGTCATTCTCTGTATCTCATAAAAATATATTATGTATTGCAATACTTTAGGCTTCTGGGCAACTTTGTTTCCTTCATTTTAATTCTCTTTCCTTTTTGGAAAAAAAGTGGGGAGGGTCAAGTAGGAAATGACTGGGAGCAAACAGCATTGTCACAAGATTCGCAAAGATGAAACTGTCAAGTGAACAAGGGCAAGGGAGAAAAAAACAGAAAAAAATGGTTAAACTGAGTGGTTATTTTCAAAAAGAGAATACCAGGCTGGCAACATTTTCACAGACTGAGCTTATCGGATATGTAATGAATGATATTTATAACCTTGGCATGGACCAAAAGGAACATTTATTTTGTCATTTCAGTAATGAATGGTGTGGCACTATTATATCTAATAAAAATTCTAGATTGTAATGGTAGCTACAACACTGGGAATATTTGGTATCAACCAAATAAATAATCCAGAGGCCTATTCTTGTAAAGGGCGGGGGTTTCTTTTTTGTTTTGTCCTGTTTTAATTTTACCCCTCTGGCAATGTTACTGCTAATGAGAGAAACAATGGGAAGTTAGCTGATCTCAAAGACAGGAAGAGCTGGGTTTCAATCCTGCCTCTGATCCATACCAGCTGTCTGACCCTGACCAAGACATTTGAATGCACCCAAGAACTCTCTAAAACATAGAAAGTGCCAGTCCACACTGTGAGAAGGAATTTTTCTCACTGGGGAGTTCACTAGAGTAATGAAATCTTAAATCCTGTTTTCTTTTCAGAAATAAAAGATATAATTGCTATAACATTGTATATCTCAGTCTTACCTCTGAAATGGGTAGATCCTTATTGTCCTCTGTTCCAAATTTATGCCTCTGGGAAGAAAGTATATATGTCATCCCAGAAAATAAACATTGGTTGCCAAAGTGGGCAATACTGCCCCCTCAGAGTTGCTGGAAGGATCCAGGGAGGTGGGAGTAGCCTTGGGTACTTTGGGCTGGGGGAAGGCCAATAAAAATAAGGAGGCAGTAGAAGCATAAGGAAAGAAGATAAGAGAAGAAAGTTTTGAAAAAGCATTCATACGTGCTTCATCTGTTGTGTAGCAGAGTTAAAGTCATAGTATTCCATAAACACACAAAATACAAGTTATAACTGACCTGTGGTCAAGTCCACTGACAGGTCTTAACAAGCAAGTGCTGGCAAGCAAGCATGTCATGCATTATCTGGAAGTCCAACATGCATTGGCAGGAATGTGGGTGTATAATGACTTGTTTACAATAGGACACTATACAGTTACATGATACAATAATGCATCATCAAAATATCAATGCAGGGAATTACCCAAAAATTTATAATAAATTTAAGGTGTGTCATTTTTATCAATAAATTATACACTTTTTGAAATGGCACAAATTTAAAAAAAACTATTAAAGGTTTAAAGAAAGTAGATTTCAAGGGCGACACTAATTTTTTCAAAAGGGGAGGCAGTAGGCTAAAAAAGTTTGGGAATCTCTGACTTAGATCAATATCAAAAGTATCTGTTGCTTAGTAGTGTGAACTTTGACTTTACTTATAGCTTTTATTGTTGTTCGGGGGATTAGATAATTTGTAAATAGATTTTCCAGATTTTATCCAAGAAGTTTTATCTCTTTCAGGTTTCTACCATTGAATGAGAGAAGGTAACAAGTATTTAATAACAGTACAGGAATGAATGAATAAATAAATGAATGAAACTATTGAATATTTATTATTATGTGCTAATTCCTTGGATATATATAGATATAGATACGCCTATACATATAAATATATGTGTGTGTGCATGCATATATACATACATGCATACATAAACATACACACATTTGCATATATCTCTTTTCTCAAGGAACTCACATTCTCATCATTGAGACAATATACATAGGTAGATTCAGCTTCAGGGCAGAAAGGTCCAGTGGTCCTTTTGGTGCCATGGAACAGTAGATAGTAATACATCTTTAGTGTAATTCCCATCAATAAAACCATAACCATTTCTTCCACTGAGTCATTTGGAAGTGAAAAGGACTTTAGTAGTGAAAACTTGCCTTCTGAATCTTGACTAGGTATGGCCACATGGAACCCTTAGAAATGTATAGTAATAATGATAACAACTTGAGCTGCATAGCCTTTACTTAATAAACAGAAAGCCACTATAGAGTCAAGAAGACCTGATTTCATATCCTATCTGTAACACTGTGTGATCCTTGGTAAATAACTTTAACTTCCTAGTGACCCAGGCTTTCTCTATAACCCCAAGTTGCATAGTAGGTGGTGATCTCTATTGGTAGAATGAATTATCTCACCAGGATCTCCCTACATCAATGAAATCATAGGGTCTGGCATAACAGTGCATAGCATTTTAAAATTCTTAAATGACTTTTCCTCACAACAACCTTGTGAGTCAGGCAATGCAAGCATGATGATTTCAGTTTTGCCAAGGGTTAGAAAGTAAAGTGCCAAAGGGCGTACAGATAGTAAATAAGAACACGACAGTTCTAGTACCTAGGAATCTTTCCATAATACCACACTGCTCCTCCTGCATTATATATAGATTTCAAAAATCAAACTCTGGAGACTTCTTGTTGCTATAAAAAAAAGAGTATCTTATTGTAAAGAAAACAAAATAATGCTAAACAATTAAGTATTAGCAACTAGATGGAATTTGCAAAAATAAGGAACATGTGCAGGTATACATAGTCACATATGCATATGTTTGTGGATTTCATTATTATTTCAGTAAGATTATTATTTCAGTAATGAAATATTCTCAGTCTATTCAGTAAAGGGATTTTTGTTTGTCTGGGTTTTTTTACCTTCTCATTGGCTCAAACTTCAATTATTTTTCTCCTGACAGAATTCCGACAAGTTTCATAATGTCATTAAATAAATCAGAGGGATTCTTTTTCTTATGAAAGCTAATATATTCCATATAAAGATATTCTCTGTCCTCATAACTACCATTTCTTCTTCATTGACCCCATTCAGTCTAACATTCTTTTTCAATATCTTTTACAAATCACAACCTACCTATATCTGACAAAAGACTTTCAGCATTCTGAATTGTAAATTGTATGAAGGGCCATGCACACATTTTAATTTACAAGTGACTCACTCATTGCAAAATGTTGTCCATAATACAATGCTTCATTTTAACAGAAAAACAATCAAATGTGAATAATTGCCTTTCATAGAATCAAGGATTGAGAGTCAGAAGGGCCGTTAGAGGCAATCTAGTCCAATTCCCTCATTTTATAAATGGAGAAACTGAGGCACAGAGAGGTTCAGTGATTTTCATCCAATGTCACAAAAGTAGAAAGTACTAGAGTTTGGATTTGAAACCAGGTTCTCCAGCAGGAAATTCTGCACTAGTAGGATCCTAGTTTTAGGGCTGAAAGGGGCCTTTGCAACCAATGCTTTCATTTTAAAAAGGAGGAAATGGAAGCCCAGAGAGGTTAACTTATTTGCCCAAAGTCACATAGGAAGTAGATGATTATTGCTATATGTTGTTGTCCTACTTTGATAACACATTGCAATGGAGGTGGGCATGAGTTCTCAAAAGCTATGCAAATCAAGGAAAAACTCTGATAAATCCTTCAAAGCTAGAAATATTCAGTATAGAGTCAGTAATGGGTTTTCTATCTATTACATAAGGATTATCCTTACTAAGGAGAGGTTATAATCTTCAACATCATTCAGTTTAGTGATTCCAATCACAGGAAATGTAGATTAATCTGTGTTAGTGAAGGGAAAACCCACATAGTTGAAATCATAGAACAACAAAGTATTGAAGTATGGTACAGAGGAAAAGAATACTGAAGTTAGAGTTCAAGGACCTGGGTTCAAATTCTACTTCTGTCACTTACTGCTTATGTAGGCAAGCCACTTAGTCTTCTTTAGGTCTCATTTTCCTCATCTGTAAAATGAAAGAGTTGTAATAGAGTAACTTATGAAGTTTTTCTGCTGTAAATCTAGGATACTATGATATAATATAAACAAATTTAATGGAAGCCAGCTTCTACTTAATCTGGAGTTAAGTAAATCTCATAATTTATCTCAGTTAACTCTTCTGAGATATAAAGAATTCAGCACAAAAGCTTCATTTGGGGGGGTCTAAACCATTATTTAAAATTTAGTATTAAATCATTTTTAGTATATTTCTTTGGAAATTCATTATCTGTAAGCCAGGAAATATCCTGATTTTAATGACTGGGAAAACAGCAACAACAAACTGGGAATTAAGAAAGCTATCCATTGAGCAAGATCACAAAGATTCAGAAATTTGAATCATTCCTGAGTCTTCTGGGCTCTATCCACTATGCCACACTGCCTCCAAAGAGGTAATCCCTTCCCAGAATGATTTTTCTTGACTAGGTAAAAGAGTATTTTTGTCTCATTTCTTACCTAGCCTTAATCACTGAATGGGTGTTGCCTCAGACAAACTGAGACCTGAGAAAGACCTCAGTTTAAAAAAGCCAAAGTCTCCCTCTGCATCCCAGGCCATTTCCAGGCATCCTGATCTATACCTTGCCACTGGACCCAGATGGCTCTGGAAGAGAGAGTCCAGTGACTTTGTGCAGCCCTGCCTCACAAATCCAATTCACTTGCAAGTTGAAACATCATCTTCCTGTTGTCATTGGTCTTCCTCCAGAATAAAGGACAAAGAACAATCTGTCACCCAACTGACCAATTTCAGCAGGAAAATGCTTCCCATTCCTTCCTTTCTTCCTTCCTTTCTTCCTTCCTTCCTTCCTTCCTTATTCTCCTTCCTTATTCTCCTTCCATCCCTCCCTCCTTTCTCTCCCTCCTCTCCTCTCCCTCACTCTCACTCTGGGAATCATACCCTTACGTGCGTGCTCCGCACAAAGGAATATAAATTTTGATAACTGAAACCTCACAAGATATCTTGGGATTTATGAGCTAGATTTCTTTTTTTTCCTCTTCCCTACTTATTTATTTTACCATTAAAAGAAAAATCTGGGACAATTAACTCTTTTGCTCCATTTTATTTATGATTATAATTTTATTTATGATTTCTTGAAATACAGGGCTGGAAAACCAGCCTTGGCCTTCACTTTACTTTAAAACCAAATCACTCTCTCACTTTTGGCCAGCAATAGATCCCTAGCCCAAGCCTTACTTGGTCATTTTTTGGGCTTTGATGGCTCATAATGAACGTAAATAGCAGTTATTTGTGTTTTGACCAAAAACCTGAGGGTCTTTCCCTCCCAGATTTTTTTTTTTTTTTTACTATGTAAAAGAGAACTTTAGCCTTAATCATTAAATGGGTGTTGCTTCAGACAAACTGAAACCTGGGAAAGATCTCAGCTTAAGAAAGCCTAGGTCTCACACTGCATCCAGGGTCATCTCCAGTCGTTCTGATCTATATCTTGCCACTGTATCCAGATGACTCTGAAGGAGAGAGTGAGGCAGGTGCACCTATGGCCTGGAGTTGTTGTGAGAATAAAATGCGAGAGTGTTTGTAAAGTACTTAGCACAGTTATTGGCACATATTGGGTGCTTAATAAAGAATTATTCTCTTCCTTTCTCCTTTAAAAGTGACAAAAACATGGAAAGTCTCCAATTTCTCCAAATCCTAACAGAATGAAAACGTTTCAAGGTCAGAGACTAACTTTCCTTTAGCTTTTTTATCCTGAGATATTGATATAGCATATTTTAAACTCACATTAAATGATTACTGGACTACATTGGATTAAAATATTCCTACATGTGTCCACATGCATGGAAAATGACATGTAGCAACCAAATCTTGAGTGTAACCAATGCCCTCCCCCAAAATCTTTGTATTTTTACTTAAATTAGAACCAATTTTCTTTCTTTTTCCTTCACTATTGTGACATTTACCAGGAAATTCTTGGTCTTCTGACATGCCTTATAAGCTCCTAGTAACCATAGTCTCAAGAGAGATAGTTTTTGCTGAGTCATTTGTCATGTCCAACTCTTCAGGACCCCATTTAGGATTTTATTGATAAAGAAACTAGAGTGGTTTGCCATTTTCTTCTCCAACTCATTTTACAGATAAGGAAACTGAGGCAAAAAAGGTTAAGTGACTTGCGCAGCATCACAGACCTAGTAAGTGTCTGAGGCCAGATTTGAACTCAAGGAGAGGCTTCCTGATTTCAGGCCCTGTACTTTAATCCACTGTGCCACCTAGCTGCCCACCCTCTCTCTCAAAAGAAGATGTATTCAATTCTGATTCTGCCATTAATGTGCTATTACATTGGGAAATTAATTTTCCTCCTCTGGACCCCTATTTCATTATCTAAGGTATAAAGAGATTATACCAGATGACATTGAGTATCCTTGCATCTTTAACATTGTATGTTAATGCAAGCAATATCTTAATTCAAAACTTAGTCCCGTGATAAAAATAAGTTTAAATTGTTTCTACCTGAATTTTTACAGCAATACTTCCTGAGAAGTTCTCTTCCCTCACTTGAGTTTTGAAGAAGCAGTCCTGTTTCAATGGAATGGACAATGAATTTAGCATCCAAAGACCTACATTTGTTTTCAAAAGAAATCAAAGCTGTCAGTAGTCACATAAAAAAAAAATGCTCTAAACTTGCTACTGATTAGAGAAATGCAAATTTAAAAATCTCTGAGCTACTAAGTCATACCTGTCAAATTGGCTAACATGACAGAGGAGAAAAAAGATGAACATTGGAGGGAGGGATGTGGGAAAGTAAGTACACAAATGCACTGTGGGTACAGTACAGTTGTGAACTGTGACAACCCTTCTGAAGAGCAATTTGAAACTTTGTCCAAAGAGTTATCAAATTGTTATACCGTTTGACCCAGCAATACCACTGCTAATTCTACATCCCAAAAGAGTTCAAAGAAAAGGAAAAAAGGACTTATATGTACAAAAATATTTATAGCAGCTTTTTTGTGGTGGCAAAGATTTGGAAATTGAGAGGATGCCCATCAATTGGGTAATGACTGAACAAATTGTGTAATATGACTGTGATGGAATACTGTTATATTATAAGAAATTATGAGCAGGATGGTTTCAGAAGAAACCTGGGAAGATGTACATGAACTGATGCAAAGTGAAGTGAACAGAACCAGGAGAATATTATATAATAAGGATAATCAACTGTTAAAGACAGCTAATCTGATCCAAGAAAATTCTAGAGGACTCATGAAAAAAAAATTCTACCTCCAGAGAGAATTGATGCACTCTGGATGAAGATAAAAACATACTTTTTCACTTTATTTTTCTTTCATTTTTTCAACATAGCTAATATGAAGATATGATTTGCATGACTTCATAAATATAAATATTGCTTGTCTTCCCAATGAGTGAGGGAGGGGGTGAGAGAAAAAGAAAGAATTTGGAAATCAAAATTTTTAATTAAAAATGTTTATTTTTTTTAATTGGAGGGAAAAAGAAGACCTAAATTAAAGCCTTAGTTCCAATAATCAACTCTGTGACTTTGGACAAATCACTTAACCTTTCTGAGTCTCAATTTACCAAATGGAAGTAGTAATATATCTCTGTTCCCCATCTCACAGAGTTGTTAAGAGACTCAACTGAGATGCTTACAAAAGTGTTTTATAAACTACAAAATACTACACATATAAGGAATTATTGTTTCATAGCATCAATTCTTGTTGATTTTTCTATGTTTTCCACTTAATGTGATTTAAAATGTGTTATGCTTCAAAGATCTAAATTTTAAAACCTGC
Source organism: Bettongia penicillata ogilbyi (assembly GCA_023548195.1). Taxonomy (NCBI): domain Eukaryota; kingdom Metazoa; phylum Chordata; class Mammalia; order Diprotodontia; family Potoroidae; genus Bettongia; species Bettongia penicillata. Next base: position 3,727,249 of record JAJHZJ010000032.1, on the reverse strand, counting down.
CAAGTTTATTTGCTTTGCAGAGAGATGCATTTTTCAACAAATATTTCTTGGGTATGTATTACATGCTCGTTGCTATGAGGGATATGAAAGCAATTAAGAAAAACTCATGTTTCCATGATGGTGACAAGTTAGTAGAAATACCAGAGCATCCATTTATACATCAGATTCAATTAATAACCTCAACTAGTTGCTTATAAGACATCAAGTACTTAAGTATCGAAAATGGGTGGAGGGAGCAGATAAATTAAAAGCTAATATCTACAGTTATTTGTCTTGGTGATTTGAAATGAGGATAAAACATCCCTAGAAGGTTATAGAAAGTACCATGATTTTAGAACGGTCCAATTTGCACAGGTTTTCAAGAGCACACCTATTGCGTAAAGTTCAAGGCATATTTTGACTTCATGTGCTTGTGTTATATTTGGGGGCACATATAAATGCCAGAAGAATATATATACTCATGTTGACAATATGAAGGCAAAAATCAAATGCGACCATTTTGCACTATCTCTGTATGAATCTAATTGTATTAAGAGACACACTGCAATAATTATTGAAACAGAACTAAACTGAGGAGCCAAGTGGCCCAGTGGAGAGACCACCAGTCCTAGAATCAGAAAGACCTGAATTCAAGTTCAGCCTTAGCTGTATGACCCTGGGCAAATCACTTAATCTCAGTTCTCTCACCAATAAAAGATAGTGGTAGCATCTACCTCATGGGGTTGTTGTGAGG